>CM067507.1:29653891-30058891 GCA_034509495.1 Acestrorhynchus altus
AGAAGTGACCTTGCTGTAAATGGCTGTTGGGGTAATCATTTGTTTTGAGAACATGGCAGAGGAATCTATAAAGGAAATACCTGCTGCCCAGTGCATGTCCTCGGTATTGATCAGTGATGTAAAGTACAGTGTCTGTGAGTGCAAAGGCCTCATAAGGAATCAGTGCTGATCATTAAGAGACATCAGCATGCGGCTTTAGTCTAAACTAGAAAGACACATTTTCCACCGCAGTTAACAGCAGCCTCAAAAAAAGCCTCCTGCTGAGAGGGTGACTCGACAATTCATTGTTACAACCAGACATTCTTGCTACCAAACTTGTTAAGCCTCTGCCCCCCTGCAGCAAACATGGGTTTTCAGGATGGCCTAATGCCATAAGATAAAAAAAAAGAAGATATTTTTGGAAGAGCAGTGAATAAGACTGCAGCATTCGCTTTCCATTCCAAGACTGCAAACATGGCACAGAACACATGCAACAGAGTTTCAACAAGAACTTGCACTTTGAGCTGAAGAATAGGAAGGAAGTTGAGGAAATACATTATTCAGCATTAATGAAGGACAGAAAGCAGTGCCCAACTAATTAGACTTGGAGACACAAAAACATAGTTTCTTGCTTTCTCCATGACTCCACAAAATATAGAATTTAACTACATTTTTCCCCTGTGCTTCACTATGCACTCATACAACCTTCTTAGCAAAACACTCTGCACCAAAACAACTCTGACCCATAAAGGCAAGGACTCTGAAGATGTCAGGTGGTATCTGATTAAGTTTAGGGTTAGACTAAGGGTTAAGTTCAGATTTTAAAGGTTAAGTTCAGATTTTATTTGATGTATTTTTATTTTTTTTAAGGTTATGGTTAGAATTAGGGTGAGGTTAAGGTTTTATGTTTAAAGTTAGGGTAAGAGTTAGGGTTAGGATTAGGATTAGGTTTTATGGTTAAGAATAGGTTTAGGTTACTGATTAGGTTTATAATATTCTCTGTTCAAATTGATTTATTCCTGTGTGTCTGGGTAATTGCATGTGAATGAATGATATTACATTTATATACCACCTTTCTAGATACCCAAGGATGCTTTACAATCAGCACTCTACACAAATACACTCATCGCACAATCAACATCCCACAATCAACAGACACCAGCCACTGGATCATCATGCACAGCAGACTCTCTACCATAATTGACCATCCACTTGGAGGACTGCATCAAGGAAAGAGAGACAATTTATATGTTGGCTTATAGATATATATACGTACACAGAGTACGTTCGGAAGTCTTCACAGAACTTCACTTTTTGCTAATTTTACAGGTGTTATTTTAGCTTTATTCCATCAAAATCTCATGAAGACAAAGTGAGAAAAAATCTTGGCAGTCAGTTCAAAAAGTCAGTTCAATTATTTTGTTTCTCATGGTCTGCCTTTCAGCAAACTTCAGATGGCTGTGTGACTTTTACTGAGGAGTGGCTTCTGTCTGGGAGCTCGACTATACAGGCCTGATTGGTGAAGTGCTGCAGAAATGCTTGTCCTTCTGAAAGGACATTTCCATACACCTTCATACTCATACCAGGGCAATATAGTGTAGATATCCATGTTTTTGGAATATGGGAGGAATCCAGAAACCAGAGGAAACCCACGCAGACATGGGGAGAACATGGAAACTCCAGGCAGATATGGCCTTGAACCCTATGGGCTTAGTCATATATGAGCAGATTCCTGATGGGCAGATCTTTTATGTCCCATAAGTTATAAGGTGAATCTTCCATGCATTGCATCAATGAGCCTTGCATGTGCTTCAGTGGTTGTCCTCTTTGGCCTGACCACTGCATACCAGGAACACCCCACAAAACTAGTTATTACAATCAGATTCTTGTAAAAGTCCATTCATCCAGTCTTCCTGTTCCCAAAACATACATTTTAACACTAACTGTTCACTTGTTGCCTAATATGTAGATCCCACCCTCGACAGGTGCCATTGTAACCAGATAATGAATGGCAACCACTGTCAGTGATTTGAATGTCATGATTGATCAGTGTATATTGAAATTGATTTAATAAGCAGACAAAAATACAATTCATGACAAAACGTTTGGTGTGGTCTCAACAGCAATTTTCCAGTAAGGTTTAATCTGATAATGGAAAAAGGACAGGGAGTTTCCAAGTTTTGGATGATGCTAAAAACTGTTCCAAAAATGCCTAAACTTAGGCCAACCATTCGGTGTGTGAAACAGGAATGACAATTTAACATTAAAATGGCTGTGATTATATGTAATGTAAAATACCAGTGAACCCACCCTTCTCCACGTCTACTGATCTCTAACCTGTTCTATATCTGTGCATATTTAAATCTGCCGTTGTTATGAAATTATTATTTCAAAGCAATAAAAAATTCTGAGTATTACTATCTCAAAAGGTCACAGTGGTCATTTTGAACATATACATTAGAGATGACTTTTTTCCTATTATTTCAGCATGTCTGCTGTTACCTTGGCAACCCAGCTGCATCAGGTTCCTCCAGAAAATAGCTGATGTAAAAGCTTTACAGATTTACAGATACAGCACAGTGAAGCAGCATGATCAGAATCAGATGAATATGATCAGACAGGATAGAGTGGAAATGTCAACTTGAAAGAAAAAATATGTTTTGTTGTGTTAAAAAGTTTTGGTGAGGTGAGAGACTTGATTTTCAGAGCTGATTTTGCTCCTGTTACAACAAACAAACAAACAAACAAACAAACAAACAAACAAACAAACAAACAAACAAACAATAAATAAATAAATAAATAAATAAATAAATAAATAAAGTCAGTGGTGGCCTGGTAAGTCACTCTGGATAAGAGCATCAGCTAAATGCCATACATGTAAAAGTGGTCCTCAGCCTACCCAGAATCACCTGACCAATCCATTGCAGGATACCACACACAAGCAGTCATACACACACCTACCTAGTCATACACATACCTAGGAGCAGATTAGCATGACCAATTTACCTACTATTTCTGGTAGGTAGGAAGGAACTGGATTACCCAGACAAAACCCACACACAGGCATAACACATCAAACTCCTCACAGAGAGTCACCCATGTGGGGATCAAACCAAGAACCTCAGGCCCCTGGAGCTGTCTGGCACATGGACATTATTGATAAATTAAAAAAGAAATAATTAATAAAATAATTATCTGTTTGAAATAGTGTGTAATCCATTTTTAGTGTTTATGGGGTTCCATTAATGTGCTTGGTATGTGTTCTCTACCAAAGTACAGAGAAAGATTTCCAACAAGGGTGCAGAGAAAAATCACCTGTGCAGACTTCAGTAGAAAACCACTGTATAAAGAACACTGTATAAAAAGACTGAAAATCACACATGACCATGATAATATCCTGTTGAATGCTTTTGTCCACACAGGTTTATCACTGATTGTATTAAATCAAAAATCAAGATCAAAAGTACAACTAAAGAGATAATTATAGCTTGCTATATTAGTGTATTTATTAATTAACAATACTTATTTTCTCATATCCCTTAAAGTTTATGGTCCCTGGTTGAATATTAATTACATTATTTAGTGCCCTAAACATTTGGACTTATTCTAGTATGCTGAAATGGGCAATAACATACTTTGGACACATAATGGTACAGATAAGATGGATGATCTCCAACCCACTACATCTTCACCTTCCAAACTCATTCCAAATGAACTGGATGGGGTAACATCATTCCAGGCAATACAGCTTCTGGGATGCTTTATATCCTCTAGGCCAGTGGTGCTAATAGGTTAATCAACTCAAAACAGTTCTATTCTAATGGCAGTACTTCTCCATAGACACTACATTGGACATGCAGTGTGCACTAATTTAACAATCATCTATATATATATATATATATATATATATATATATATATAAAGAACCGGATTGATTTCCCTATTTGCACAATGCTGTCCTTCACATTATACTTTACACATTGAGTTCAGCACACAAAGCGCTGTCAGCTCTGCTCTGTGACTGATAACGAGTCATTGTTTTAACACTCTAATTATTTTAGCCTACTGCTGGGTCTCCTGAGCTGCATGTGGCATCTGAGTCATTGTGTCTCAAAGGACTACTGGAGCCACAAGAGACTTTGCTCGATAAAACGGCCACTCAGCCAGGCTATAGGAAATAATCTATTCACACGGTAAAGTCCATCTTCATAAATAAAGGAAATGACTCAGCAACCTCATATAGCCCTCTACTGAGCCAAAGCCTGCAGTTGAAAATCTCCATTAGGTGAAGGGATGATCATGATGCAGCGTATAGTTGAGAATTTTGTGCCATTACTACCTTTTTATCCTGTGGCAGCAATGGCACTTTCAACAGTGAGAGTAGCTGTTAATGAGTCAAAGCTTTCCCATGCTGTGCCATGCCAGATGCTCTGAAGTACTATCAAGATGTCATGAACCTCTTTGATGTACAAACCTCTACATAAAAGGTTTTGCTCTTTTATATCTTGGGGTTGTTTTAAACAAAGTACAATTCAGTTATTTCTTAAAGTTATATTTATAACAAAGTTACTAATACAATTTCCATGCAAATCAGTTTACTTAATGGTTATTCTATAAAAAAAAACATACAATGGGGATTATTTAACCAGTGTCTCAAGTCCTAACCCATAAATGTGTTAATGGGTTACAGAAAATTACATTAGCTTTTAAGTTTTTAGATGGTTGGTTATATTTGCTTTAAAAATCTTCAAGAATTTCACTGAATCCATTCTTCCCTCTAAATGTTAAATGTCCCTTGTGCCACTGGCTGTATCACACAACCGAAAAGCATGATTGATTCACCCCATTCTGAGTGCTAGGCAGCTTCTTAGAAGAACCCATGGCTGCTGTTTTTGATGAAAAGGTTAGACAAATCTAGGCATGAAATTGAAATTTGCATCACCGGGTCCTTCCTAATGATGATTGTTAACAAACCATTGTTAATAAACCAGTATAATATGGTATATAATTAAGGTCTGAGAACTTGGTCAAAGTTTCTGAGCACTCTATACTTTTGCAAGGTTCTCCTTTGCTTCCTTTGGTGGATGTTAGACACCTTACACCCCTCCACCTTCTGCTTGAGGATGCCCCACAGGTGCTCAATTGGGGAAATTTCCTCAGCAAGGCAGTTTTCATCTTGGAGATGCAGTTCAGGTCATTATCATGTTGGAAAACTGCCATGCAGCCCAGTTTTCAGAGGGAGGGGATGATGCTCTGCTTCAGAATGTCACAGAGCATGTTGGAATTCATGTTTCCCTAAATGAACCACAGCTCCCCAGTACACTTTTGCAGTCCCAGACCATGATGCTACCACCACCATGCTTGAATGTAGGCACAGTTATCTTGGTACTCCTCACTACGGTAGGGTGCCAAACACCATCTGAGCCATTTTAACATTTTAACTCAGACCACAGGACAAGTTTCCAGTAATCCACGATCTTGGACTGCTTGTCTTTAGCAAACTGTTTGCAAACTTTTTTGTGCTTCAGCTTCATAAGAGGCTTCTTTCTGGGACTACTGCTATGCAGACCACGATTATACAATGTGTGGCGTATGCTCTGACCACTGACAGACTGACCTCCCATTTCATCAACCTCTGCAGCAATGCTGGCAGAATTAATGTGTCTCTTTTTTAAAGCCAACCTCTGGATATGTCACTGAACACGTCTACGGTCACGTCTTTGGTCAAACCTGGTAAGAACTGTTCTTAGTGGAATCCAGCCTGGAAAACCACTGTATGACATAGGCCACCACGATCTTTCTCAATTTCAGGGTGTAAGCAATCTTCTTATAGCTTAGTCAATTTCTCACATCCTTAGAGAGTTCTTTGTCATGTGTTGCCATTTTGAATATCCAGTGGCCAGTGTGAGAGAATTTTACCCAATGCACCAAATTTAACAGCCCTGCTCCCCATTCAGACCTGGAGCTTTGAAACTCTAATGAGTCAGTTAGGTGCCATTTGGATATGTTCACTATGAGGTGTGCTCACTTGTGTTACCAGCTATTTGGTCATTAATTGCTGTGTGTTATTTTCAAAAGAGAGTAAATCTATACCACTATACAAGCTGTACACTGGTCACACTAAGTTATATCCATATTTAATTTTAATTTAAATGCATTGTGCCATGAAAAAATACTTGCAGAAATGTTAGGGGTGTACTCACTTTTGTTGAATACTGTTGTTAAGCTTGCACCGTATCTGCTAGGCAGGTAATGATTTTGTATAGTATACTTCAATCAATCTAAAACTAATTGAACACTCGCGTTCAGGCTTATGTGTTGAGCTGCTGAGTTTTAGAAATCAATGAAATCAATGACACTATCTCCTTTAGATAAAAAAGAATTGTGTAGAATAATGTGTGCGGTACAGACTCTCACACTTGGTACACTTAATTTTTTGTTAACCTTTTATCTTATGCCACATTGAATGATTTTAACAGTGACACAGTCCACAGGCTTTTTCCACTCACACAAAAACCTTTTCTTCAGTCACTGTTGTTTACCTCTTATTCTCTGGAGGTAATGCAACTGACCATTGAGTTTACGCTAGGGATGTTCTCCCTTAGAGAGATCCGTAAATTGCTTCTTGACAATAGATGCAGCGAATAGCCTCTCAGAACACTTAGGATCATTAGGCTAGGGTGATGCATCAGACAGGTAGGCTGACACGAGCAGATTAACCTCACTGTTTTTAGAGCACTGCCCCAAAGTGCACTCACCCATCACTGATTTGTCTACTCCTGAGCGCTATTGTGTGTGTGTGTGTGTGTGTGTGTGTGTGTGTGTGTGTGTGTGTGTGTGTGTGTGTGTGTGTGTGTGAAGAGTGAGAGTTTATCTCCAAGAACCTCCTTCAGAATGTTCAATGACCATCAGTACTGTGCTAAGAGAAACAATGCTTAATATGCTGACACACAATGTCTGTAATTCACCAGGAAGCCTTGTAATTTTAGTTTTCCTACTTCATTCTCAAAAGAGACACCATGTCTTCATAAGAACACTGACAAGAGCATCCATAAAATCTAGTGGTCAGTTCTGTTCTTATGTTCTTAGACAGATGTATGTGCTGCAATAAACAAACAGACTAAAACCATTGTGAAATAATGATAATTTAGTCCATTTTATTTTTGTACAGTTTTTTTTAATCACTAAAAGTACACAAATCAAGGCCTTCATTGCTTTTTATTATGTGAGAATCCCTTATCTGTACCTGTCTGCCTATTCACAAACCAGTTGGAAATTGCAGCATAATAAAAAATTCATCAGTCATACGGTTTTGTAATGCTTCTATAAAAGGTACACATGTGAATATTACTTATTTGTTTCATGTCAGGGGTTAGTGTCCTCAGAGAGATAGCAGTCATTACAATTTAATATTGCAACTTGTGAGGAGGTATTCACTTTCTCTAGGTGGGCTTTTTATTCTGCGACAGAGATACAATGCTCTAATACAATCAGATCACAGGTGCAGCTTAATGCCTAATGACGGCACTGAAGAATTGGAGATTATGTTTCCAGACACAAATGTAAAGAAAATTGCACAAATTAAGCCAGAGAACAGGTCTCAAATTGTCTTTAGGGTATATCCAGTGAACATTGCCATCTTGATATAATTACAGAAAAGCAAATGACTTTTCTTTTTGTGGAGAAGCTTTGTTTTAGGAATTTAAAGAAAGTAGATGAGAGAGAATCTCTAGTTCTGCTGATCACCAAGGCAGTGACTTGTTTCTGAGTGCGAACATTTTCATCTGTCATGTTTGGCAGAGTTAAAATGAAAGCTCTTTTCTTTTGCTTTTCTGGAGCAAGACTTTGGACTTCAGAGTAGGTAAGAATTTCAGAATTTACTTTTATTTCAGTTATTTCAGAATTTACATTTTACAACTATTTTTATTTGAGCTTGAATTTGATTTACTCACTGCGCTTCTTCTACTTTGCACTACAATGTGTTAAAGGGGACAGGAACAGGGAGATAGAAGACCATTTCTAATAGTATATTACCCACCTCTCAGGAATGATTATGTGTCTGTTGTATCAATAAATGTGCTGTCCCAGTTTTGATTTACCGTAGTAGGTGAAAATGAGCTTTGAGACAATTAAAATTCTATTCCCAAAGGGATAATATATTGATCCATGACTTTAAGTCATGTACAAAGACTTTGAGTGTGTAATTAATTCACTTTAATGAAAAGAAACAGCCTGTCATGGACAGATTGCATGTTTTCTAGGCCTAAAAGCCATTTGGCAGAGTTTGTATAGCTTGGCTCTTCAAATGGCTAAAATGAAGATTTTATTTTGTACCCGCTTTTTGGATTGGCTGTACATTTTCTTTCTGCTCCACTGCTTTATTATCTAATTTGGCTGAGTTGCAGTTCAGAAGATACTGTTATAGTAATGCTATTCCGTTTCTAATGCATCATTTTGTTTGGGTGTACGAAAGAAAACTGCTAAGATATACATTATTTAATAAATAGGTGGAACCAGAAGTAATCAACCAACTGCAATGGTGACCGACTGTCAAGGAGTCACTCAATATGGCAGTGAGTAATTTTCAGTGATGAGTCTCGGCTTTGTCTTTGAGACCAAAGAAACAAAAAAAAACAAACACATGGCACGTTGATAGCCCAGCTTTACATCAATGAGGTCCTGCACCAGTGTTCCTAACTTTTCTGAACACACTCTGGTGTGCTTTTCCATCAGGACAACACTCATCCACATGCTGCAGCCATTTTAAGAGCTTGTTTTAAAGACCAAGAAAGTATGTCATGAGCAATCACATCTCCAGGCCTATTCCCAGTTGAAAATATGTGTAATGGTACTGGACATACTATTAGCACTGCACCTTATTGCAATATCTGCAGGAACTAACTAAGAATATTCAAACTGCGTGGAATGGATATTACAGGAGACTATTAGGAGCCTCTACAACTCGATACTGAGATGTCCGGCATGTTGCATGATACCTGATACCATACTGAGAGACATTACTTCTGTATGTTTAGATCAATACATTTTGCTCATATCAGTCTAAAGTTTTGATCATTTTTTGTTCCTGGTAACTTGTATAATCGAGCCGTATAGCAGTGCAATTCAACAGTTCCTTTTGGATGTGTATTTGTAGTTGCACAGTTATTGCTGTTTGGTAATAAAATGCAGATTCTGCGCAAAAAAATCTAGTGCCCAAATGTTTTTTTAAATATTTAGTTATGGGTTAAGAAAAAATAACCTGATTTCAAAGAGGTGGACAGTTGTAAAGATACCACTTAAAAGACTGACCCAGAATTCAGAAACATAAATGTAATTGTAGATGCTCACTTGCACACTGGTTGAGGCTGGGTGTAGATAAACATCAGTGCCATTGATCCAGGTTCTGCCACTATTGTATTGTGTGGAATTTACAACAGTCATTACATAGGGGATTATAAAAGAGAGCCTAAGGCCATCTACAAGATATAAAAATATAACAACATAATGTGCACAGCATTGACAAAAAAAGACCTGCTGCAATTTCCTCTATCCAGAGATAGTAGTATTGATGGCTTCAGGGACCATACATTAGTTATCTCTGCACTGCAGTTTCACAACAGACAGACTGCACAGTAACAGTAAGCAGAGCAGCCAAATCAGAACTGTAGGAGAGAGTGTACTATGTTTTGGCAATACTGTAACCTACCATTGAGCTACAGATTGCTTGTAAATTACAATGGAGAGCATTAAGGGCAGCAAACTTTTTCCTTTTCTTTAGTACATGAACTTCAAAGCAATGTCATTTTGAGAAGAATGCTTTAGACAGATTGATGCAACTTGTTTCTGCACCAGGCAGGTATTGAATAATCGCTCCCTTTGAGGAAGGCAGAAAGAAAGAAAAGGAATAATATGTAAACCTCCAAAGCCCATCCTGGCTTCAAATGCAAAGAGGGGTATAAGGAAGAAAGCAGTGCTGACAGAGGAGAAAGGTAATTGCTGTTTGGCCGACACAATGGGGCCACTGGTGTCAAGAGATATTCAGACACCAGGCACATCGTTCTTGATCATTTCTTTAGCCTGATAGGGAGATTATGTAATGTGACCCTGACCTCTACAGGTATCTCCTAAAGAGAATGTTGCATAACAGTGTCATTATATAAACTACAAGAAGCATACACTGGAAAATGAGAGTGATCTTATATTCCCCCTGGTCAGGTGATGGCCTCTCCAGTACAATGCATGCTTACACGTGTAAAGAACAACAGGTGATATTTGTTATTCCCTGACTTTCTCTTTCAGTCATAATGTTTGTTAGCATTCCTGGAATGACTGAAGATCTTAATACCAGCTGCTAAGTAATCCAGTTATATTGACAATGTCATTCATTTATTATGATGGATTCCATTGATTAGACACCATGTTCCTAATGAAAACGAACTGTGCAATGACTGGTATTCGATTCTTTTCCCAGAGGTTTGCCTTATTCATCAGTTCCCCCTCCTCACATTGATGACTTATATTAATGTTATGCTAGGGCAGAGGACTAGGGAATTCTGCCGTCTCATAATTGCAATGAGAGCAGACAAGTGCTAGTCATTCTCAGATTTCGACAGCCTGTCCAATTACTGAGATCCATGTAGAGCATTATTAAACACTCACACATACCGACACATAGCTTCTTTAGAGGAGAAAGAATGAAAAATATGCACTTTTGTATGTTGCATTATGTGTGAACAGCTCATATGTAATCTAGCTGTACATCCTCTTTGATGAGATGTAAATTTATCACTAAACAGGCTAGAATCTAATGACTGTATGCATTAGTTCAGCTCCATAAGTAGAAGTGAACTTTGCAGCACATATCCCTATAGAACAGCATAATGTGCTTGAATGGTTTTTGCCATCTGTTGACAACATTTAGTCAGTTAGTCATTTATCATTAACAAGCATTCAACCATAGAGGAGGAAAGCAACCAAAACTTATGTATAATTGTGTGTGAACACATTTTATTAAACACCCCAATCCATATTCACTACAGTTAAACGCTACATGTGCACAAGCCCTGACTTTTATTTGTATAGAGGTAAGATGTACTTTTATTCACCAAAAATTAGAAATGTATTTTAGCACATTATTACTTTTAGAAGATACTAGGCTATTCAAGGGTTTCTTCATTTGAGACCATTAATAAAGAAAATAAACAGAATGTAGACATTTGTATAAATTTGACCATGTTTTGATAAAAAATGTGCTTGTGGCTACAATTATATAATTTATTGTTTTGCTTTCTTTTTATTTCACTTTAAAAGACTGAAATAATACATCTCAGAAATCCTGTTGGAAATTGATCGTCCCGAGGGTTTATGAGCTGAAAATGCAAGAATTTTGATGATTTACTTGTAATGATTAGATTGACAAGTTTTTGTATGTATGTATCAGCATTATTCCTTTTCATGACGTTATTCTGAAACACAGTGTGAGTAAAGAAAGAGAGCAAATAGCCCCAACCTTCTAATTTTCTTCTATAACCCAACATCTGGATCAGTGAAGTCATCAGCCCCATCAGCATGTACATATGGAAAGAGCAGGAAACATAAACTGGAAGGCTCCTTTGACATTTAAACTGGGATTTAATTCAATTGGAAACAAGTAAATCACACACTCATAAATCATCACACAGTTTAAACATTGTACTGGTAATTTCAATTATGTCCTAGGAGAGCTATTTGAATGATCGGTTTCTAAAAGCAGAAATGCAGGTAATCAGTGTTCCTCTTATCATCCAGCCAGTTATTGACATTCGTAAAGCAGGTCACTTCCATTTAAGAACTGTCATTCACTTCCTTCATACAGACAGAGCACCATGGGTGTTCAGACATCATACCCCACCTCTCCAAACATTAGTCATATGCTGTTTTTTTGTCTTTTGCAATTTGAAAATAAAAAAAAAATTAATAAAGTGCTCAGAGGAAAATGGAAGATGAGTGAGTAGGTGTATTTGTATCAATGCAAAGTAGTTTTCAGAACCCATTAAATGGCTTGTCATTTAGCTGCATTGTCAGTGGTCAGTTGTATACATGCCTGCATTCATTGATTTCCTATAATACAGTGAGAGATGAGCTTAAGACTAGCTTAAAACTACTATGCCTAATTAGTAGGCATTATGTTGATGCACCCCCCCCCACCCACCACCCTGAGGTTAATTATAGCCAGCAGACCTTAGAAATCAATCTGCATCATCTTATATTATATTGAGTTTAAATAAAATGCACTGACTCATCAAAATAAGGATAACACAAAGTTATGAAAGTTAAGAACACATCATTATTTCATTTCTACTGTCTCTCCAATATTTTAACACTGCTAAAATGAGGAAAATGAGATTTCTTTGTTCATAGTCTTTTAGTTTTGTTGTTTTAATGTTGATACTGTTTGATTAGTAATTTATTCAAACTGGTCATTTCAGATATTGGATTTCATGAGCTATTAGTCATATTGACTAAAAGGCTCGATTGATGATTCACTTTATATACAGTATCTTCTTCTTCTTTCGGCTGCTTCCCCAAAGTGGATCATCCGCCTGATCCGCATTATAGTTTTGGCCCAAGTTTTACGCCGGATGCCCTTCCTGACGCAAACCTCACCATTTATCCGGACTTGGGACTGGCACCAGTAGTGCACAATTTATTTATTTATTCACTTTATATACAGTATAATGAATGAAAAATATAAGTGTTATTAATGTTATTAATGTTAATTATGAACAGAAATGAACTTTTTCATTATCATCAAATGCACTCGTATATCATTTCATTGAAAGCTAGATTTGAACAGTTCACTATTACACAAATACACATATTTGTTTGGGGGAAAGAAACTCTCAGCTTTATTCACAGTTATTAATTACCTCAGAAACTGCTCAGAAATGTTTCATTGTGAGCTTGTTGAATGGCCTCTGCATCTGTGCTCTCATACTGTTGCACAAGGTACCTTGCCATTTTACTCACATCTACTTCAAAAAAATAATAACTCCTACAGGAGTTAGTTTGCTCACTGCTGGCAGTCAGAGAGATTCAACATGCTCAGCCATCTGCAGCAGAACGGTAACAATCTTGTTTTACAGTGTGCATTAAATAACCAATGGCACAACACACTGACATGGAATCTGATGAATTTGTCTCATAAATGCATCTCAAGCCTGTGAATGCAAGCACTGTGGCACAACTGTCTCTGACATTAAAGGCACATTTTTGTATGACTCTATGTTTCAAGCACACTGTAAACATTGGTGTAACCATTGTGCATTGGTTATCCATAACTGGAAAAACAAGTTCAATAGATATCTGTGGCTCGACCTTCCAGTTTCTTGTACTTTTCCTTTACACTATAACAGAGAAACAGAGAAAATGACATCATTTCTGTGGATAAGGCAAAAAGTGCTTTATTTTTAATTGTAAGTGTGGTGAAGTTACCAGTTAGCAGCCAATACGTGGCTGAAGTTGGCATCTAGTTCTAGCTGACCATTCCATCTTAAATAGTGTAGTGGTCCTATATTGTACTTTTAAACAGCAGAACATAATGGTTGCATCACTAAACTACAATTTAATTAGTTTTAATTGTCAGGATCTATCCCCTACAATTGCCCTTTTTTCAGTTTAATCTTCCTGTGTTCCTGTTTAAATGTCTGTTGTGACCCGACATGAGCTTGTTAGTCTGGCTGTATATGTTTATGTCTTGTCCCCTCCCTTGTCTATGCCTTTGCACCACCTTGCAAATAGTGTTGCAACCTGTGTCTCCTGTGCCAACCTGTACCAAAGAATTGTCTGTAGTTGTGTGTTATGTGCCTTCAGGTTTGGACCCGTTGGAATGTTGTGGATTCCTCCGCAGTTTGGTCTGTTTAGTTTCTAGTTTGTTTGTGTTTTGGTTGGTTGTTGCTTTTGTTGTCATAAACATGACAGAATGACAAACCTCGACTATGGCCTTTGAGGTATATTATGGTCAGGATGATCTCCCCTACCCAGAACAGGAGAAATGAGTGTGCTTCTTTTGCTGATGTCTCTCCCTTGCTAGAAGATTCCCTCTTAGCCCTTGAAGCCGGAGTGGTGAGCCTCACTGGGCTGTACTGTTTGTGAGACATTATGGACTTCCTCATGCATGTGTTTTGATGAGCAGTGGAACCTCATTGCATTGGAGAGCGCCAGCAAGCCTGTGCAGCTTGCCTCATTTCTAGTGCTCACAGGATCTGTACTCTAAGGCAGTGGTTCTCAGTCCTGGTCCTGGAGTGATACTGACCTGCTTCTTTTAGAGTTTTCCTGTCAGAGCACACCCAGTTCATCTCAGCAAAGCTTAAAAAGTTCTCACTCATTCTAGCACACCTGATCAGATTAATGAACAAACGGATGAGCCCTTGCTGAAATGAACTGGGTATGTTCGGGCAGGAAAACTCTAAAACAAGCAGGGCAGTGGCACTCCAGGACCAAGTTTGAGAACTACTGCTCTAAGGCAACCAGATCAAAGGCTCCAGTGAAGTCATCCAGGCCATTAGTTTCTGTTCCACTGGTGACATGCTGTGACTCCAAGGCCAGTGATTTTCCTACTGTACCAGTACCAGTAGCTTGCAGGAGGGTGGCAGCTGTTGGCCCAGCACCTGTGTCTGAATTGATTAATCTTTTGGATAAATACTGTTGAAGTTAAACTACTTTCTTTGTGGGTTTTGTGTCTGGCAAATCAATATTCATAAATCAATTTGTTTTCTACTTGTTTGTTTTTTGCATGTCCCAAGCTGCCCCTGCTGCCTGACCTATGCTGCTGTCCGTTTATTTTGTTCTGTCTCATTCCCATGTATTGAGATGTTCTGGTGCTGCCTGACCTGGATCTCAATGTTCTGCTGTTCTACTCCAGATCTTGGAATTATTCACCCCATGGCATTCTAGATACTGCATCGCTGTACATATTGTTTATCTTGCATCTTTTTTCACATTAACATCTTGAATCCTATGCTCACTCACATTCTCACATTGAATCCTGTTCTCACTCACACACTCACATTAGTTCTCCACCAGAGAACTAACATTACTTCAGTATACCCGAGTAATCGAACAGAGATGTAGGGGTCCAGTGTCCCCTAACTATGTATAAGTAGTTTGACCAGAGGAGGATGGGTCCTCCCCTTGTGAGCCTGGCTCCTCCCAAGGTTTCTTCCTCCAGCTGAAGGAGTTTATTCTTGACACTGTTGCCATTTGGCTTGCTCACTTGGGCATCTGATTTATACTTTGTTCCTGTTTTAACCTTTTTATTTATTAATTTTACTTTTTGTCCAGTTTTTTTTTTTGAGGTTCAAAATTTGTTCCTTCCAGTCTGAGGGAGAACTTCATAAACCATGCAACCCAGTGCACAGTCTTTGCTCCCAAGATGTGGGCCTATTGACAGTATCCCCAAAGTAGAAAAATCACTGCAAGGAGTCAAGCATTCTCAGATAAAGTGCCCCAACAATAACTTTATTGTTTTGAATACACTGTCTTCAAATCTCGTGCGGACAGAAATGTTTTTAATCAGGCTTTTCTTTAAGCCCTTTGCAAGCTTTTTAACTGTTGTTGCTCTGTGCTACACTGATTACAGGTTTCGGTTCATTACTGCAGTTCCTACTAAACCACCTCCTTTACAGGCTCTTCACCAGATTATCTATGATTTCTTTCTCAAAGTTTCTTCCTCCGTGCCTGAGGGAGTTTTTTCTTGCTGCTGTCGCCCACTGGCTTTCTCAAAAGAGGCTTGGACCTGGATTTCTGTAAAGCATCTTTGTGACAACACCTTTGATGATTGTTTGAATTTTGAAGGCAATTTTTCTTGCCATTCCTTTCATTGTGAGATGAATTTTGCACTGCTTGCTCAATGTTTACAAGGTCAAAAACACTACATATAGTGTTTCTATAATACCAAAATTTTGAAAGACCACTATTTTCACTCTATACAGAATGTCCTTTAGCACAGTATGCCACACATAAGTGTCAGTGACCTGTTCTTCAATCTATCTGCAGAGACATGGGAGTAACAGAAGGGGAACTGCATGTAATTAAAAACATATTAGAGAGGAAAATCACAATGAAACTCAGAGGACATTTTGAATTCTACTGTGAGCCTGAAGTTCTCAACAAGCTATGAAATAGTTCCCAAATGTTTAATTCCTGCAGGAGCAGAATTTCATTTTGTATGAATAAATTTTGAAAAGGCCGGCCATAGTGCTGACATACAGAGGGTGAATTGAAGTGAGGACAGGTAGGGAGAGTCACAGGCTAGGGGACAGACTTCTTCATGAACAAGAGCTTCATGAAGAAGAGGATAAAGAAGTATCACCCACATACCAGACTTAGCAGTTAAATGAATTGGGAAGACTGGGATCAATGTGAACAGTGGTGGGATAGGGAGTCAGAGATACCAAGTGCTTGTGGGTGAATGAGAATCTCTCAGCTGTTGTTATTCTCCACATACTTCTTCCTGTCACTTTTGTCCAGAGTGTTTTGATCTTGCAATCTTTCACCTTTTATTGTGTTCCACATGGAACTGCTTTTTATCTTCCAGTCTAACAGGCAACTTGCAGTTCAGCTCTGAGAAAACAGTTCTAATGGCTGTTGACCCTTCAAGTACACAATGTGAAAACCAGAGTATGGGGCCAGTTTTACACGGTAATTACAATCTATACATAACTTAAGATACCCTCATAGTTTGAATAATAATTTAATCAAACTCAAAACCTGATTTCTGATTTTGATCTATACTTATTGTTGGTCACAGTGGTTAAAAGGTTGCTCAACCAGATGAAAATATACCCTATGGTGATAAGCCAGCTGATTAACCAGGTCTTGACCAGCATAGTGTATGCGTTATTTGAGTTTATTGGACTAGTTGGTCTATCATTATGACCAAATTGACTGGACAGGCTGGTCATGGATGAGAAAAGCAGTCTAGGCTCTCTTCTCTCTCCTCAACTGCAACCTCTGCATGCTTATAATTAAATAAATAATAACAGCATCATATAATAAAAATAACTCATTAGAAATTTACAGTTAATCATTACTTTAGAAGTGTATCACATAACCGTTGTGGAAACCAAATAAGTAAATTTACTCAACACATAGTTCTAACTCCTTACTATATTCTATTTCAAGCGTAATGTATCCTCAAAATCCTAAATATCAGAAGCTTAGTGTCTATTGTTCCTGGGAAGCCCCTTAGACCCAGTGCAGGTGGTGGGAGAGAAAAAGGATGTTAGCCAAACTGGCATCTATGCTGGAGAACAAATCCCACCGCATGCATGAGACTGCTGCTGTTAGACTGTACAACAAGCACTGTTATCAGCAGACCACGGACACACACACTTAACTCTACACAGTATTGGACTCTTTTTTTGTTTGTTTGTTTTCCCAATATAACATAATGTGCAGTATATCTTCCATCTCCCCATGTGCAATTAACTTTAGATAATCTGCAAATCTGTAAATACTGTTCTTCAGAGTGATTTTTACTATTTATACGTTACTATGCATTATCTATTATCTATTTTCTTGTACTGAGTGCCTTATTGCCCTTACTATCCTTTTGCTAATGTAGTAATGTAGATTTTCTCACTGTGGGATTAATAAAGGATTATCTTATCTTATCTTGTTAACTCCAGCACTTTTGTCTGCTCTGTGTAGTTCAATTGATTGTTTTATCCTTTTCATTGAAATCATCTCTAATAAGTATCTTCTGAATTTCTGAACGATGTAGTAGCTCAGTTCAAATTCTTCAGTTTAAAAGATGCTCTCTCCTTTAAAAAGCTATAATTTACATTTGAATCAGAATTAAAACAGGGCTGCTTTATTATCTTATGCAAAGCAACTATGTCTTAAAAGCATTTGACACTGTCTTACTCTTATTCATTGTGGACATACCTTTTACTAATAATACTTTTATACTTTTTTTACACTTCCTTTAATAATGCTTAAATTGCAAAGCTTTTACTTTTAATTCAGCAGTTTTAAAATCTGTTATTATAAAAAATGTTAATCTACAGCATACAGGATTAGGACAGATTCAAATTACAATACTGCCTAAACAACTAAAATGCTATGATGGAGCCTAAAGAGGACAATCGCTGCTCACCCATCACTTCTCAGCCTTGACTGTTTGTTATTTGATCAGAATAAGGTGCTGTGGCTGCAAGATGCAAATACCAATTAATATTTATACTAACCGACTAATCAAGTTACTACCTGCTACATCAATTGTCCTACATATTCCTGCTCACTCTGTCCCTCTGTCCCTGTCAAAAGAGAACCTAAAAGACTGTCGGCCCACCCAGAAAATGCCCGGTATGCCAGATTACCAGTCCAGCTGTGATGATGTTGAAACTTCTTCTTTTTTATTTAAGAAAAGGATCCTTATGTGGCAGCATGTTATGAAAGCACAGATGCTTTATGTAATTACTGAACTGAACTTCTGAATGGCTGACATTGCCATCTTCTTCCAAAATCTAATGGATGTGTTTTGGCACAAATCATTTGCAGAACTTGGCCCTCATTCATGAAACCTGTATAAAACATGAGCAAATTAAGTAAATTACAAGTAAAATATTTCTTCCAGAGAACTTTTCAGCGGATTTATGAACACTGCCTAAACAACAAATTTATTTGTAGAATGTGTGTGTGTGTGCTATTGAAAACCAATGGATCGCAAATTCGGCACCTTTATTTACAATCACCATGCCAATACCATAATGTGCACCAATGAATTACAAATGGCCACCAAATAAGGAAGCCCTGCACTCAACAATAGTATTCAAGAAAAAAAGAAAACAACTATTATGTGGAAATCAATGTTTTATTGTACAAAGTGCATTCATGTGGGCACTCTGTTGTTGCTCACTGCACTGAAAAAGGTCCAATTGTGTACCAAGGTAACAAAATGAAGTAGCATGAAGTTGCATTGAGAAATAGCAAACATCATGCAGATGTTGTACTGCCCTTAACCCCATATAAACAATGTTATATATGGTATTGGACTATCAGGAAGTGACTCAAAATGGTAGGTAATCTTCAGTGACAAGTCCAGCTTTTGTCTTGGTGGAGATCCATGTGTGGAAACATCATGGTGCCCAACCTTTCCTTGATTGAAAATGTTTGGGACACTATTATACATGCTATCAACATTCCACACCACCCCTAACATAAAATCTGCAACTGAGAGGCACTACTTTATGTGTAGATCAATAAATATTGCCATGTCATCCTGCATTTTTAATAATTTATTGTTCCTGGTAACCTTTACCATCCTTCCAAATATTGCAATCTGATACTTCCTTTTTCATACATTCATGTTTGATGATGAATGTATGAATGACTTCTGTATAGCTGTCTATGCAAAAGTTAACAATACAAGTCACATGTAACACAGTTTAATTCATATCAGAGGATTATACATCATATTGCTTCAGGAAAAAATCTGTAGATGTGACTGGAGCCCTTTAAAGAGTCACTGTACTGTGACTGCACTTTGAATAATAGATCAATTTAGATAGATAACTATTATTATTTATTTGTTTTGTATTAAATTTTTACCCCTTGATTTTCCTCCTGCAAATTTGGAAGTACCAATTCCTCAACCCCATCATCATCACTTTCCCCCTATCACATGAAATGCTCTCAACACTAGGAGGGTGAGGACGAGCACATGCTTACTTTGACACATGTGATGTCAATCACCATCACTTTCTGTTCTGCTGCCATTTTGCATCCCCACTGGACAGCCAACATGCCTGAATCCCCAGCTCTGATACAATGTCTAAAATACGCCTGAGCCAACCAGCATCACATTGAGTGTGATGTGGGGAGAGAGCAACATTTACCCACCCAGCGAGGGAGAGTTGGCCAATTTCGCTCTCTCTCTCTGATTCTGGCTGCCAATGGCAAGCAGCATGATCTGAGATACAAACGCTTTAGACCACTGAGCCACTGTGAGCCTAGATAACTTTATTAATCCCTGAGGGAAAGTCCCATATTGCAGCAGTACAATGAAGAACAAAGAGCAGAAAGAGCAAAGTACTCAAGCCTTATTAAGAAACATAATAACTACTGAGCTACTGAGAATAAAGTGTGTGTCTGTGCAAGGATATATGAATAGAATAACAGTAATGTCCCGCCATTCAGTGAGTCTGTTACATACATGTGTAGATAAAGTATTAGTGCAATGATTGGACAGAAGGAGAAATAATGTCCAGCCAATATTAGTGAGCCTGTCCTGTTAATGGCTCAGTGTGCGATAATGTCCCGACACAATGACGAGGAGTTGTACAATGTGATCCCTATTGGTACAAGCGACCTCCTGTACCACTGCTTGGTACTGCAGAGCTGAATGAGTCTGTTGCTGAAAGTGCTTTGCTGTCTGACCAGTAAATTATGGAGGAGGTGAGATCTGTTGTCCAGGACAGCGGTCAGTTTTTTTGAGAGTTCTCTTTTCCACCGCCACCTCAAAGTTCTCCAGTGAGCATCCAAGAACAGATCCAGCCTTGATCAGTTTGTTGAGCTTTTTTCCATCTCCACATTTGCACAAATAAAACAGCACCTACAACAACAGACTGGTTAAAGATGGCCAACAATTTTCTGGACACGTTGAAGGACCTGAGCTTCCCGAGAAAATAGATTCTGCTCACCCCCTTCTTGTACACAGCCTTAGTGCTGGCACGCCAGACCAATTTGTTGTACAGCAGGATACCCAGATATTTGTAAGTGTCAACCAGCTGAACATTTTGACCCATAGTGGTAACAGGCCTAACTGTGGCCTTCTTCCTTCTTGGTCTTGGTCACATTAAGGACCAGATGGTTTTTCGGACACCACTCAAAATAGCTGCTCACTAGGTCTCTGTATTCACCTGTCCATCCCTGATGTCCCTAACCATCACATCATTGGAAAGTTTCTGAGGTGGGGTCTATGAGACAGATAGTCTAGGACTAGGTATCGTGCACTCATCCACATGCATTTTATCCATCTTCTCACCAAGCTTGAGAGGTTGGATGCACTCAAGAAGTCAAGAAAAGTGATTCTCACTGTGGTGTTGTACTGGTTCAGCAGTCTAAAGAAGACCTGACTGAATGTGTGCACTCTGGGTGCAGTCTGCACAGACCTTTACAATGAAAGAAAGTTTGCAGCCAATGGCTAAATCAGCAGAGTGGATATTACACTGCAATGAGATGATATAAAAGGTGGATTTTAAAGGAGGCATTGATGAATGCACTGAGGATTCTCTGTAATGATAATACTCCAGTGTCAACTGCATATCCATGGATAGTATCAAGCTGAGCCACTGCAGAAGGTGGATCCCAGGAACTTGAATGAACCATGAATCCATTTATTTCCAGGCAAAGGCAGGTAAGTAGCTGTTTGTATATGTAAATAATGAGGTTTCCAGTTATTGACATGTTTTGAGACACTGGTGTTAATTAGACAGTATATCAAGTAATGCTAATTTCTGCAATTGCACTGCAGACACAAAGTAAAAGTGTTAAATCCAGCTCCTCAGTGTATCTGACAGAGGTATGAATACACTCCTCTAAAACACTTGACAGTAATCAGGGCTACATAAAGGTAGAGGTCAAAAAGCACACTTGGCTGTTTTGATAAAGATCATGATAAAGTAAAGATGAACAAAAGCTTTCACAGATTCAAGTTCACCGATTCAATATTGAGATAAATATTCAAGTAGACTACAGAGTAATTAAGTAGTTGTAATTGCACTTCTTTACTTGCAATCTCCGGCAAATGACTGTTTACAAGGCTGGGGATTTAATGGAACATGTATTCAGAGTACAGAAATTAAGTATCTGGATTACAAACAGCAACAGGTGTGTATGTGTGGGGTTTTTTTTTTTGTTTTTTTTTGTTTTTGTAAGAATGCTTTTAAATTAAAATGTTTAGAATACCTATAAATACTAAAGGAAATGAAAGCATATACCCTTTAGAATGTGGACCACTGGATTGGTCCCTAGCATAGGTGTTACTGGATTGAGCATGTTTTATATTTATTAGGTCTATGACCTCTTGTTGCATTTCCCAACAAGTAACATTAATGAGAGGGATGCATGTCTTACTCTGGAAATTGTGGATAGCAGTAGGCCAAAATAAGTTATATGTGGTAAAGAAATTGCTAAAAATATTTATTTAAACATATTAACAAAATTAAATCAATCAAAAATGACATCAGTGTTTTGTATCTGCCTTCTCTAGATGTTTTGTAAACTTATTCTAAATGTATTTTGGAAATGTTACTTTATCATGTATAGTAAGTGTATACATGACTGAATATATTTTGGACCATCTGTTCATTATTAAGCCATCACAATTCTTTCAAAGTATTCTGCCAACTCTGTTGGCTATCCTGTATAATGCCTCATTCAAAAACAGTTTAGACTGAAAACTCAGAGTAAACTGGCAGGCCTAAACTTATGTATGCTGAGTAGGATATATGCTAATGTGTTGGTTTTCGTGACAGCACAAAAACAGATTTTTAAAAAGCTGCATAGTTTGCATAAATGAGCTGTATGGACCGGAAATAAGGATGTTTACATCCTACATAAAACACTTGCATTTCAAAAAAGTGAATGAAATATATATTTTTATGATATGGGGCCTTTATTAAACAGACCTTTTGTTCTACTATTTGAGCATGTTGAGCTGCAGGCTGTTGTGAAAATACTTTAATAGAAGAAGGGCCTGGTCTCTCCTGTAAATAGATTTGTCAGTGTCGGATATGAAACAGGGGCAGAGCCAGACCTTTTAAACACGTGGGGCTTAGCCCAAATGTCCAGAACCATGCTCACCTCTGTGTGTGTGTATATATATATATATATATATATATATATATATATATATATATATAAAGGCACAGTTTTGGCATCGCTCCTATTTTAATAGGCCAGAAAAAAACACTTTTAGGTAAATTTTTTTTAGCCCCACTGCTACCATTTTTGTCCTGTCAGTAAAACTCTATTAACATTCAGGTTAAACAGAGCTCTATCTGAAAGGTTATGTAAGCCCACAAGCTAAAAGCAGCTAAAGTTTATTACATCTACTGCTTCACACACTCAGTGGTCTGGACACACCTGAAACACCTTTCACACACTCATTGTTATGGACACACCTGAAACACCTTTCACACACTCAGTGGTATAGACTCAGTGTGTGTGTGTGTGTGTGTGTGTGTGTGTGTGTGTGTGTGTGTGTGTGTGTGTGTGTGTGTGTGTTTGTTTGTTTGAATATCAGCATCTGTTTGTTTTGTTTCCTATGTTTTCCTGAGCTCCAAAATCTAAGGCAGTCCGAGCTGCCTGTGTTCCAAAATCTAAAGAAATGCCAGCTGCTTGTGCTCCAAAGTATATGGCAGCGCCTGCTGCCTGTACTTCAGTGTCTACGGGTAAGTCTGGTGCCTGTACACCAAAGTCTATGGTGATGTTGTCCGCTGCATCTGTTCCTATTTTGTTGGCGGTGTCGCAACCCACATCTGCTGCAGTATCTGTGGCACCAGATGCATCTGCCCCTGCGTCTGCAGTGCCTGCATTCTCTATGTTGATTGATAGACAGTGTTTCCTGTAGTCGGCCCTCAGAACGGCCCAGTCTGGCTCCAAGAATGCTTCTAGGTACTTTGCCAGTTCTGGGCCTATACCCATGTCTACTCCTCTGTCTGTGCCTGTGTGTACGCATGTGTGTCTCTGTGTCCATGTCCTAGTCTCAGTCTGTGCCCGTGTTTCAGTCCATACCATGTCCCATGTCAATGTCTTCACCCATGTCTCAGTCTGGTTTTGTTTTTGTTCCTGTGTCTGCTGTTGTTATGTTTCCTATGTCTGTACATATCCATGTCCCAGTCCCTGGTTTTAGTTTTGTTCTGGTTCCAGTCACCTTTTTTGTATCTATCCCCATTAATGAGTTCATCCCAATTCTGTTACCGTGTCCTGTCACACCCCGAGTCCAGTCCGCTGTCATGTCTCACATTTCCCCTGTCCTGCCCCAGGTTCCCCATGTTTCCCAAGTACAGTCTCCTGTCATGACTCATGTTTCTCCTGTTCTGTCTTGTGTTTCCCAAGTCCAGTCACCTATCATGTTTAATATTCCCCAGTTTCAATCCCTTGTAATGTCTGATGTTTTTCCAGCCCTGTCTCATGTTTCCCCAAGTCTTGTCTCCTGTCATGTCTTGTGATTCTCATGTCCAGTCCCCTGTCCTGTCTTGCCCCCATCTTCTGTGAAGTCTCATCTTTTCTTATTCCCCAGTTCCTGTCCAGTCTTCAGTCTTGTGTTCATGTCTAGTTGTGTCTGTTCTGTTCATTTTCCAGTCCCTCTCTCTCACCAGCTCTGGGGAGTGTTGGCTTACACACCCTGGTATTGCACATCGGGGAGGGGCTTACTGTCATGTGTCTATCCTATTCGGCTCCTCTGTCAGTCTGTTCATGTCACTGTTTTATATTGTTACATGTTCCTTTCCACGTGTTCTGTTTCGGTCTTGTCTCTACCCTTGTCCCCACCTGTGTCTCATTTGTGACCCTGCTTGTTCATCATTCAGTCCCAGGTGTGTCCCATTCTATCTGTGTATTTAAGTTCCTTGTTCAATTCAGAACGTGTGTGTTTTGTTTGAATGTCAGCATGTGCGCTCTGCATTTGTTTTGTATGCAGTGTTTGCATGTTGTTCAATAAATCCTTTAAACCCCGCAAATAAGTCCACCTCTAATTATATGCTCTGCACACAGCAAGACAGTCTGAAGAAAATGTTCAATCTAGAAATTTCATAAGAACTATTAGTGTAGAATCTTAAATCTCCTGCCAATCTTATTTTTTTATTTTGTTTATAATGTAATTTACACTTCTTGTTAACATTTTTTTACGGTGCTGAATTCTTTTTCATTTCTGAAGTTCTTGTCATTAGAATTTCAAGTAACACAAAGTGCTGTTTTATTTTTAACAACAACCAGCTAAAACTATTCCACTGCTGTTTTTAATTAATTTGTTATTAGTACTTTGTACTTTGTGCTCAACATTTTCATATTTATTAACTTCAGTATCTGAAAAAGTTTTGGATGTCTTTTGGCTATTCTTCTGGGGCTTAAACCCCATACCCCTCGCTCTGGCCCTGTTGTTAAGTCATCTGGTCATTTAACCACTGGGTTGTTGAAACAGCAGTGTGAGAAAAGGAGAGAAAACACATAGTGCACATGGTTTGGGCAGGGTCATTTTTATTATTTTTATAGGCCTTGTACCCACATTGTTCAGCCCGTTGTAACAATGCCAACTTAAACTAAGGCAGAACTTGTTTATTAGCTGATTAGTTGATTACTAAAATGTATAACTGAAGAGAAGCGAGCTGTAAAATATTAGCTTGACACAGTATGTGGTAATACTGAAGCAAGCATATTATAATCTGCCATAATTATATTCACTATCATTTAAGTGTGTACGGTAGCCATGTTAACCAGTGCACTAATGAGTAAGTTAGCTTCAAGCTAAGTGCAGCTGCACACACTAATCACCTCACTGCTGTCAGCCACAGCAGTTCTACGCTTCTTTTATTGTGATTTAGTGTGCGACACAGTCGTCTCATCAGTATAAATCATTTCTTATGTTTGTTTTGTGTTTACTGTTAGCATGTTGGTTAATGCCAACTTGCTACCTGCATCAAAATTCTATTCTATTCTGTTCTATTCTATTTTATTCTATTCTGTTCTATTCTATTCTATTCTATTATGTTCTGTTCTATTATGTTCTGTTCCATTTTATTCTGTTCTGTTCTGTTCTATTCTGTTCTGTTCTATTCTATTTTATTCATTTCAGTTCTATTTTGTTCTGTTCTAATCTATTCTGTTTTTTTCGTTCTGTTCTGTTCTGTTCTGTGCTGTGCTGTGCTGTTCTGTGCTGTTCTGTGCTGTTCTGTGCTATTCTATTCACCCATATATGTAAAAATCCCTATACAGATATATTTGTATTTGTAAAGCCCAAATTTGTATTCTAGGGTCTCGTTGTAGTGAGTAAATTACACATATCTAGTCTACAGAAGTTAGAAGGAAGTATTTTAAGTACCCTGTTGAAATGTCAATTTGAAGGGTTGTCATGTGGTGTATTTTTGGTACTTGGCATGTCAGGGCTTGATGAACCACAGCTTGCAATCTTTGTGACTCACTGTGAGCTTTTTGATAAGCTCTTCACAGTACAAGACAAAAGCGATTATAGTGTCAGTACACTAACCTAAACAGTCACACTTATGGTCATGTCCAATCAATGGACTACACCTCTTGCTTCAGCAGTCCAAAGCCAACTGCTGGATTTGGTACATATATCTAGCATCAGTTCTGACGTGTGTTTTGATACAAGCCTGCTCAATACATAGGATTAAGAGAACACGTCTCACTGGTGTTATACAGAGAAAGGAACAGAAGGACTCCTGATCAGCTGGCATTACTTGTCCTCCATGCAAATAATCCCAATTCCCATGTGCAATTTGTTCTTATGTTCATGAATATTGTCAGTCTCCAAACACAGGGAAGTCTGCAGGTGAATGTGGTGAAATCAAATTTTAAAGAATGAAATTCTCTGTGAAACAGAATGGCTTACGGTGTATGAAAAGTAATTTCACAATGGAGAAGCAGGAAGAAGAAAATGGTTGTAGTGTCAGTTGTTGTTATTGATAAAGATTAAAGCTTCAAGCTTTTGCACTTTTGCACTCCTTATTTGTCCAGGCAGCATGTTTTGGTTGAGTGAGAATAATGAAGCATCAACCACACACCTTCTTCCTAACGGATCAAGACATTTCTCAACATTTAGCTGAAGTTTCATTACAGCCTGTAAGGAAAGTGCTTATTGACGATATTGACATGTTTTATAGCAAACCATTTTACAATTGAATTCTGGCTGTTTGTGAGGGCCTTCAGAGAATTCTTTTGACATGAGTGACAGGTATTTCTCGAATTTGAACATTACTCAGCAACTCAGCTTTACATCATCTGTGCAACAGTATGGCGAATCAAAAAACAAGAACTGACCAGACAAGATCAGAGCATGGTTTTTTTTTCTGTATGTATGTATGACAAATCACCACATTCTGAATTTGATGTTGGAATTTCAACAAGCACATATTTTTTTAAGTGCACAGAGCTTAAACAGCCAAGTGTGGCCAGTATAGTTGGCAAATTTGCATTCATTTACAAAGTTACTGTATTTCAGCAGTGCTGTAGAAATATACTGTTACTAGGGGAATCAGGTCAGATGAACTAGAAGAATTTGAGCTAATTTATGTGTCTGAAAGCTGATCATTTTATGACAAACATTCCCTTTCCTCCAGTGTACAAACCAGGGACCAGCCATAGCAAATTCCATTAGAGACACTGTGGTAACTCATATAGATCAACATTAAAACAAAAAATGTAACATTATGTGTAATTAATATAATAAAATATCAGTTCATTTTTATGAATCAAATAATTTAAATATAATTATCATTATATCATTATCATGGAAAAGCTGATTTATATTTTATATCAGTAATTCCATTCAGAAAGTGAAACTATATTGTGAAAAGGTTCAATATTGAAGACACCTGGTGCCACACTCTAATCAGCTAATTAGCTCAAAACACCTGCAAAGGCCTTTAAACTGTCTCTCAGTCTAGTTCTGTAGGCTACACCATCATGGGGAAGACTGCTGACTTGACAGTGTCTAAAAGTTGTCACGACCATTGATACCTTGCACAAGGAGGGCAAAACACAAAAGGTCATTTCTAAAGAAACTGACTGTTCAAAGAGCTCTATGTCCAAGCACATTAATAGAGAGGCGAAGGGAAGGAAAAAATGTGGTAGAAAAAGTGTGTGAGGATTGTGAAACAAAACCCAATCAAAAATGAGGGGAGATTCACAAACAGTGGACTGCAGCTGGAGCCAGTGCTTCAAGAACCACCACGCAGAGATGTATGCAAGACATGGGTTTCAGCTGTCGCATTCCTTGTGTCAAGCCTCTCGTCTAGGCTAAAAACAAAAAGGACCGGACTGCTGCTGAAGTTATGCTCTCTGATGGAGGTAAATGTTGCATTTCCTTTGGGAATCAAGGTCCCAGAGTCTGGAGGAAGAGAGGAGAGGCACGGACTCCATGTTCCTTGAGGTCCAATTTAACATTTCCACAATCAGTGATGGTTTGGGGTGCAATGCTGGTGTTGGTGCATTGTGTTTTTATGAGGTCCAAGGTCAATGCAGCTGTCTAACAGGAAGTTTTAGAGCACTTCATGCTTCCTGCTACTGACCAAACTTATGGAGATGCAGTTTTCATTTTCCAACAGGACTTGGCACCTGCACACAGTGCCAAAGCTACCAGCACCTGGTTTAAGGACCATGGTATCCCTGTTCTTAATTGGCCAGCAAACTGGCCTGACCTTAACCCCACAGAAAATCTACAGGGTATTGTGAAGAGGAAGATGTGATACACCAGACCCAACAATTCAGAAGAGCTGAAGGCCACTATCAGAGCAACCTGGGCTCTCACAACACCTGAGCAGTGCCACAGACTGATCAGTTCCATGCCACGCCGCATTCCTGCAGTAATCCAGGCCAAAGAATCCCCAACTAAATCCTGAGTGCTGTACATGCTCATACTTTTCAGTTGGCCAACATTTCTAAGCATCATTTTTTTGTATTGGTCTTAAGTAATATTGTAATTTTCTGAGATACTGAATTTGGAATTTTCATTAGTTGTCAGTTAAAATTAAAAGAAATAAATTTTTAATATATCAGTCTGTGTGTAATGAATGAATATAATGTACAAGCTTCACTTTTTGAATGTGTGTGTGTGTGTGTGTCTGCATGTGTCTAACAACAGTTTGTAAGTTGTTTCATTGTTTTCCTTCTACACATTATATTGGTGATTCTGAAGACATCTTGTAGTATTGCAGCACCTTGTATCTTGCTGAAGATTGTAGATGCGCCCTTGACATTGTTTGTGCTTTAAGGAACAGGTTTTCAGGGCTCTTCTTTACATTTCCACTGATTTTCTTAGCACTTGATCGTGCACTTTCCTAGGCTAACCTGCTTGTTGCTGATTGTTAAGTACACTGACTCCTTCCTTTGACACTAGACAGTTGATTATGTTGTGCCCTCTTTGTCTGTGCTTTGTGTTTTATGTGCTTTTTAATGTCTGTATGTAAACTACCTGATTTCCTTCAATGTTTTTATGTATTAATTTCTAGTCAGTGACTAGAAATAAGGCCTTATATTTGCATTGAAAATAATACTTTAATATTAAAGTATATTATGGCCAAAACTAGTATAAATGTTGTGTGTTCATAATTTAAATGTGAAATTGCACCCAAAATATGATTTGATGTGTTATAATTTAGAGACTAAAATAATCAAACAATGAAATGAATGAATAAATAAATGAACAGATAACCCCTATTCCATTCCATTACACTTAAAAGGCTTTATTTTTTAAAAATGCCATTTGACAAATGTGTAACTCTACAGTACATCATTTGTGACTCAGGCTTGCTGGGTTGGATTTATTTCAGCTGTCTTTACAGTTGCAAAATGTATTTCTGTCACATTGCGCATGTCTGGCGACAGATAAACCCAAGCAAATAGAAGAGCGGTTTGATGAAAGGCGAGCAGTATCTGGCAGTGAGGTTAAGCCTTTCATAAATTGAAATCTAACTGAAAAGATAAGTCTTTTTTTTCTGCTTGGGATAAGCTGTGAAGTGGGCTTTTCATCATCTTCCCCCCGCCTCTTCCAAAAAGAAGTGACACACTTGAGTCAAACCCTCCAAAATATCTTCACAAGAAAAGTTGCAGATCTAAGCACAGTACTGTAGATCTGAGGAAACAGAATCTGATTTTTATCATAGCCACAGGCTACGACTTTAAAATGACTCTACATGTATAATGATAAAATTCTACATTCAGTATTGTTTTTTCAAAGTCTACTTTGCTTGCAGAGAGATGTTTTCCCTCATGCATACATTGATGGGTGGATTTCCATCTGAGGATACAAAGGAGGAGGAAGATTTAATCTAGGGTTGTGGGGATGTCACAACTATGAATTAGGCCCACGCAACATACAGCACAGCCAACAGTACAGCCTATGCATATTAATTACATACATACACATACACCATTACCACATCAATGAGATAACATATGACATATTATTGTTTTAAGCTATTTTTTGTTGCTTCTTGTTAAGACTCGCTTTTTACTGTAATTGTTAAATGACATATTAAATGAATGGCAAACCATTACAGAACTATTCTCAAATAGGTAAAAATAACTTCTGGGTAAAGGGCTGCATGATAGTGTTACAGGTATTGTGTCAGGGCCTAGAGGTGTAGATTCAACCATCACCATTCGTCCATTTGCGCTTCCTCCCTCCTCTGCCCAGTAGGTGGGCTGACTATTACAAATTGCCATATTTGTAAGAGAATGGCAGTCTGTTGTACCCTGTGATGGACTGGTGAGTTGCATGGCATTTGTGTCTTGCACTCAATGATTCCATGTAGGGATGCGTGCTCCATAACCCACACCAGAAAGCAATGGATAATAAGATAAATAAAAAATAAAAGAGAATGAGGTTCAACAAAGGTGCACAACAAATTATGCACTCAAATTGTATCTCCTTTTATCCACTCGCTATGTTCCTAAATATTTGAACACAAAGGCTGGTCTTTGCATGGTGTGAATATTTTATGATTAATGGACCAACATAAATACCCCAGAATCAACAAAAATCAATTTATATGACCTCAGGCCTGCATTTAAAGAGTAAATAGCTCTGTCTTTTTCTGTAAATGTTACCATTTTGCATATATACGTATATATATATATATATATATATATATATACAGCAATATATTACAGCATTACTGTAAAATTGACAATTATTTTAATTGATGATACCTGAGAGCTCTGATAAAATTGTATTTTACTTTCTAGTTTAACCTTTAAGAACCATAGACCGATTTTCAGGAGATCTTAGGCTACATAAATTTGTCTTTATTTGAGATGTGACAAGACAATTTCAATATTTGTATGAATTTGACAATTTCTTGATCAAATATTGACTTGCTTCTACATTATTTTTAGGATTACAAGGATTAAATATTCCACAATCTTGTTGGAAATCGGTCAAAGTGTTTTGGAGCTGAAAATATAATAATGCTCACTCATTATTTGTAAGGATTAGATTGACAAGGAAATGTATAATAATAGGTTGTTCAAATTACTTGACAACTGTCCTAATGAATAAAAAAATGTGAATGTTCTTTATTTTATTATTATTTTGTTAGTTATGTATCAGTGTTATCTTTCTCAGGACATTTATTTTTAAATTTGAACACTTTTGAGCAAACAATGAGAGCAAACAGCCACTCGCATCTCATTTTCCTAATTTTCTGTATCAGTGATGTTGTAAGCCCCACCCCCTCTCGCTGATCAGTCAGAGTCTGCATGCAGGTTGGTGTTTAAACTGGGATTTAATTCAGTTGAAAATGAGTGAAATTCAGCTGTATTCCTAGCTGTATTACTCACTGATAATTCATCACACAATGCCATAGATACATAAGGTAAGTCTTTATGACGTGTATCATGCCTGAAGGTTACTCTGATCCTTTTTTATGAAGGCTAGAAAAATGCATGTAGCTGTCCACAAAGTGCAGAGCTTGGGTTATAAGAGTTAATACAACATTATCACATATGATTTGAGGAAAAGCTGATTTTTTTTATGGATTTCAGATCTTTTTGTAATTTGTCTTTTTTTAGTAATAACGTGCACCCAATATGAGCAATTTGTGGCAGTTTCAAGATTAGATGCCAAAATATTAAATACTCCTTGTGGGACTTGTAACAAAAGTACTGTAATACCATTAATATCCTTATTTGTTCAACACATATAGGTGTAAATATCAAACATCAATTAGTGGAAATTATCTGATCTGTTGTCACATTTTCTGTCACACAATGGCTTAGAGGTTAGTTTACCCAAGTTTCCAGTACTGGGGTCTTGGTTATCTGTGTGGAGTTTCCATATTCTCCCCATGTCTGCATGGGTTTTCCACCCACAGCCCAAAAACATAGAGATCAGGTGAATTGGCCTGGCAGAGTGCCCTTGGTGGACAGGTGGGCAGTCATTTCCAGTAGAGAGCATGCTGTACGCAGTTGGCTGCTGCTTCATGCTGGTATGTGTTGATTGTTGCTGCTTTATTCTGCTATGAAACTTCTAAAAAGGAAATTCATGGAGGATCTGCAGTTCTAAGGTAGAAACAGTATTATATATTACAACTAAATACATTTTAGCATTTGATTTGTGCAATCATGAGACCCTGAAAACAATTGAGAATAAGTAATGTTGTGCAACGATAGGTCCATGGCTCATTAACACGAATCACTGTTTGGACACACAGCTTGAACATTTTGTATAGGAAATGAAATATATGGTGTCTTTCTCCAGAAACCTTAGACTGAAAAGGACTGATGTGCAAAGCTACCTAGTGCTTGTTTAACAAAAATTCAGAAGGTCAAAGGGGAGGTCACAGTCAAAATGGTTTCTGGGATGGCAAAATATATATGGCTGTATGGTTAATTTATTAGTGGGGATGATATCGTATGAAGAGGAGTCTTGGCTAGTGGTCAGGAACTGGCAGTGACTTCATTAATTTGTAAAACTAATATAATATAAAAAAACAATCTCATATCTATATATTGTTTGTTTGTTGTACAGTATGAGACATTTTGTGTAATTAGTCAGCTCTATACCAACTATTGTAGTAATGAACTTTAGTTGTTTGTTATGGTTTTTTGCTCTAAGCACATTATTGCCACCATGTCAAACATCACATTAACTGTAGACCTTAAGGTATATGTGAGTTAAATCTATAACAAACATCAGACACTAAACCTCCCTCAGCCCATGCTAATCTACTCTAACATGCTGTCCCTGGCTCTTTAAAGCAGGTGTTACCAAAGGGGCTGAGGGAGCACATACAGCCCAAATTAAACACAGCTGTCATAAGCCACCGACTGTTAGATGAAAGAGGGGCAAATCTAGACTTGACATAACACCCCAGGGCAGGATAAACGCCCATAGGCCTCAGGGCTGCAATATCATAATTTGTCCCCTCGGTAATGCAGGGCACTTAAGGAAGACAAGTGGACCTCGTAAGGACCCCTGTTGCCATCCGTCTGCTGCCAGGTGAAAAATGACAGACAACATGTGTCCCATGAAGAAGCCATCGGGGAGCTTGCCCTACTTCAAAGAAAAATTAATACTTGACCCAGTCTGTAGCTGCATATCTGAGCAGAGTAATGGCTTCAGGCCCCATGCCTTTCTGATGCGTGCAACAGGGCATGCACAAGTATCAGTTAATAAGGTAAATTACCAGTCCATTAATGAGCCTCAAACATAAGCCGGCTGACATACCATCTCCATATGGGCAGTATGTCAACAAATGACATGATGTTATACAGGCAGGACAGTTATTATTATTTCAAGAGGATTCCAACTGTGGATTCTCCTGCATATTCATGATAATATCCACAATGGCTATTCATCACATTATATACATGAAGTTTTGGTGGCAGCTTGACGGCATTAATACAATTTAGAATGAAGCCCAAATATTAATGTGCATCAAACACACACTTCTATTTTTTATGTTCTAAATGACTTGGAAAGCATGCAGTTCCAACCAGCTCTGTGTAATTTATATTCTGGCCCTTTTCATATTAATTTTCATACTGAGCCACATATGTCCTTTGATTTCAACTCACAAATACAAAAAAAACGGAAAAGACAACAATGGTTTTAGTTTCTTGATCCCTCAATCGGATTGAGGCATTTACTTGTACACTCTCAGAACCAAGAAAAATAGATTACTTCAAAAAAAAAAAATAAATAAATAAAAAGATGTCAAATCTGAAGCATGGCATGGTTTATGGTATACACATAACATGTTCAAAAACATGGAGTCCTGAATGCTAGGTGTAATACAAAACAACAAAAGGTCTGTAGACATATAAGTAGACATACAAAGTATCCAGCCAACATGCTCATGTGAGGCTCACATGGGTGGAAAATGGGTTCGAGGTGGAGATTAAGTTTGTGTCTGGAGAGTGAAAGTTCCATTTAAAACTGTTGTATGTGAATGGAGGGTACAAAAAACTAGTGAAAGTGAAATTCTACAAATGTTAGAGTCATAGCAACTGTATGAATATGGTGTTGTTGATACCGGAGAGCAGCACTTTTTAGTTAAGATAATACATGGAAAATCAGCATGTTTCATGTGGCAAAATAACAGGGTTGTATAGAATTGTGAAACCACATCATGGTATTTTTGCCTCAACAAAATCACACACTTACTAATTATATAACAAAATATAAACAAATAAATACTCAAAAATGAATTATTTCTTAGCATTAAATGGTTTGAGGAATGACAACATGAACCTGTGTAGCATCCTTTGAATGTAGTAAATGGTCACAGTGTGAGTAAAAAAGAACATTTTTTAAATTCTTCTTTGATTGTAGGTGTTTCAGTAACATCCACAGCAGTACTCAACTTGAAAAAAGAGTGTCACCAGTCTGTCAAATCCCAAAGAGTATAATTAATTTTGAAGAGTTCTGAAGTTTTTATCGAGCTGTATTACTCTTGTGAGCATGAAATCAATATGACATTTAAATCAAAAATAAATGAGGTTTCTCTTTTGTTCTTGATGAATAATCATTTCAAACTAATTGAAGCACTGACCGGATGTTTCAATGCAATGAACCAGCTCTGATGGGCCATGTTTTAAATAATGCATATAACACTGTCCAGATTTAAAACCATTTTTTGTTGGGGTTCAGCCTGCTAATGGCATTCCTTTTCACCCAGAGACAACTGACTTCCTGTAGCTGTAACATGAGGGAGGCTTTAACAGGATGTAAAAGTGGTTTTATTATAGGGGGAAATGCAACAATCATAGTCTATAGAGGCATCAAGGTGAAATCCACTGTCAGAGCAGATAAATCAAAGGCATGTCTATAATTGTAGACCTTAAGAGCAAACTCTTAAGAGTCACATTAGAACTGTAGTACAACTATTACATATACATGCAGAACAAAGACTCACAGGTACACTGAAAAAAATTACTTCTTGATAAAAGATTATCTAGAAACAAACTGCTACTTAATTATTTTGAAGTTAAAAGTTATATTTACTTAAACTTATTAGGTAAAGTCTGTTGATTTTTTTCTTAATGCACAGAAAGATCATTACATCAAATATTAAGTAATGAAAGAAAACATGAATAATTGTTTTTATTTTTCCCTTCAGACATTTTCAGTTACTCATTATATTTATGTAAATGTTGCTGTTTTTTATATGTTACCAAATATTTCTCTATATACACACTGTCCAACATTTTTCTAAGACAATCACAATGAAAATAAAACATTTCATCTGTTTATTTAGTCAACATTAAACAGTGAAACTTCACATGATCCTAACCAAACTGGGAAGTACTGACATGACCAGAACCCTAGCAGCCATTTCAGAATCATAAACAATAACAATTAACTTAATTGCTCATTTAAATCTGTATCAGCACCACTCCTAACACTACCCGATGTTCTTGTATGCAGGGATTATACAGAAAAGCCTCATAAAGTCAAGTGAAGTGTAACTCGGAAGCAGGGTAAAAATATTTTGTAACAGCAACATTTACATAAGTTTCTCAACAGGAAGAAGGCCGCCTTTCGGAGCAGGGACAGGGAGGCAATGAAAGTAGCACAGCAGGAGGTGAAATGATGTGTGAGGGAAGCTAAAGACAGCTACAGGAGGAAGGTGGAACAGAAGCTGGAAGAACAAAAGCATGAGGGAGGTCTGGGAAGGTGTGAAAATTATCACAGGCCACAATATCAATATTGGTTGTGGGGGGACAATGGAGAAGGTGAACAAAATGAATGACTTCAACCAGTTCAACCAGCTACCCCACGGACAGGCTGCAGTACTGAAACCTGAAGGGCATCACGCCCAACACTGTGATCAGCAGCTCTGGAACACCCCAGGACATGGTGCTGGCCCCTCTTCTCTTCACCATGTACACTGCAGACTTCTGCTACAACTCAGAGCTCTGTCAGATCCAGAAGTTTGCTGATGATACAGCCATAGTTGGATAATAGAGAGAAGGAGTATCAGAGTCCGGTGAAGGACTTTGCAGTCTGGTGCCACAGGAATCATCTGTAGCTCAATACCTCAACGACCAAGGAGCTGGTCATTGACTAAGGGAGGTCCACAACCGGTTCTGATTGAGGGAGATGAGATGGAGGCTGTGGACACCTATATGTACCTCAGGCTGTGGCAAGACAAACTGGACATGTAACATTGACCATCTGTACAGAAAGGGACAGCGCAGGCTGTATTTCTGAGGAGGCTACAGTCCTTCAACATCTGCAGGAAACTCTTGTGGATGTTTTATCAGTGGTTGCCAGTGTCCTGTTCTACACTGTGGTGTGCTGGGGGAGCAGCATATCCAAGAAGAACACATCCTGGCTGGACAAACTGATCAGGCGGACTGGCTCTGTGGTTGGCACGAAGCTGGACTTTCTGTTGACATTGGCAGAGAAGCGGACTACTGGATAATGTCACCCTCTACACACCGTCCTCTACACACTCCTGCTCAAGTGCAGGGCTAATAGACTTAAACACTCTTTTATACCTCATGCCATCAGACTCTACAACTCCTCTCTTGGGGGGAGGAGTGGAGGACAGAGGATGGGAAGGAACAGTAACCAGTAACCTGCAACCTGCAACCCGACCACTTTTAATTGCTTGGATCATATGAAGCAATTTGCGTCAGCACTCAAGAGCATGTGGAAGGAGTTGTGATTTGGGCAACACAAAGATTATGCAAGGACACAAAAGCCACAACGTGAGGATTTGTGCTGTATGTGTACCGATGGGGCAGTTTGCATGCGTATAAGTATTATAGACCCTAGGGCTGTCTCCCTGCAACAAATAATAAACACACCTGACACAGTTTGTCTAAGTGTGGCCTCAGCTTCGTCCCTACAACACCTACCTTGGCCTTCATCAGGGCAACACATTTTGGAGTGTAGTGGTCAGGTTTGAACATGAAGTTCCTATTGGGCAACCATGTTTATTATATTTATTTATGATCTGAAATGAGAAGACAGAGATTGAAGAGTACATCATGAACTGGACCATATGGTGTAATGCAAAATTAAGAGAGTGTAAATTCTATTCCTAAAATAGAATCCTAAAACTAAAAAAAAAACAAGCCGCCACTTTTTACAATGTGTTTGAAGTCTATTAATGATTGTGCTAAATCAGGAACAGTACTCCAAAATATTTCTTATAAAAAGACCTTTTGTTACTTTCTAATAAAATTAGTAGTATTTTTAGAGGTTTTAGATTCACCTACCTCAGCAAAACAAAGCAGGCCATTTAATTTGTAAAAATTCAGTGTTCTTTCCAAGTCAGTAAACACACAAGATATTATATGGAAACTAAAACATGATTATGTTTTTTATACATAACATCATGTACACGCCCATAAATTCTTCATCATAATCTTTCAGCTAAAATTACCTAAGATTTTTTGTCTTCTAGATTTGCCTACACTTCATTTCATTTTCAACTTGAATGCCTTCCATTTTGTAAATCTAAGATAAGCTGCGGTTTACTCTTACAAACAGACACGTTGTGTTTTTGCTGGAAATGTAAACCTGCGAGCTAACAAGTTAACTTACATTTCTAATGCTACTACAGAAATCTTCTTACTGATGTTCTGTGATTAAAACAAATGTTAACTTATATCAAACAAGAAAAACTCTAACATCTAACATCTAAAAAACAACTGAACACTAAAATACAGCTAATATATTTGAAGTAACGTTTACTCAACAATCATTTCATATATTAATAGAATAAATGGTGTATATATTTATTTTCTTACTCAAAAATAATTTGTTTTCAGTTAATTTTAATATAACACTGTCGATTTTTAGAGTTAATATATTTTACTATACCAAAAGGGTTTTTTTTCAGTGCACGTGAATGGAAGCTGTCTCAAATCAAAAACTCAATTCCTGCACAGTGAACAAATCAGTCTGCATTCTTGAGTATTTTTATGATGTCAGAGATTCAATTGATGACATTTTCCATGACACACATTCAGAGGAGGAGTACATGAGAAAATCTTAAGTATCAAGAAGTACTCTCAAACTTAAAATCCTGACTGTGTTGCTGGTAATTGCCAGTAAGAGCAGTTTAGGAATTCCATATTTCATTGCAGTATCATTGCAACAGTGAAGGAGGAGAGTCGGGCTAATAACTGTCATGGCTCATGAAGCTACAACATTGAAAAGGGCATTATAGGACACCACTTTCCTGTAAAATGGGTACTCAAGAGGTTGTACTAGTTAAATAACACAATCACAGCTCTGAGTCATATTAGCTTTATTACAGCAATGAAAGAACAACACAGTTGTGAATAAACAGACATGTCAGACCTCTATTTAATTCTAGTTCATCACTGGGGAAACCGGATTGTGCTGCTGAGTATTACCCAGTAGCTAGAGCACATTACATTTCAGACTCTATACAGGTACACTATTCTTGCACAATAAGAAAGCAGGAATGTTCCTTGCTAAAATGCAAGCCTTGCCCTCACATCTGATACAAAATTCTGTGTTCAGAACAGAGAAAGTTAGAGACTTGATCAGAATCAGTAAATCTGTGCATGTATATTTTCAGCAAGTCGAAACGAATGTTGGAAAATGTATGAAAAAGAACCAAACGGGATTTATATGAATACGCTTTAATTCAAATAGAAACCATTTAATATATAATAATTTATTCATAATATTTTTTTGTTTTGTTTTTGTTTTTTAGTTGTTTTTTTTTGCTATGCATGCAAAAATGTTTAGGTGACAGAGATAACACATTTTAATTTCATTATTTAATTAAATTAAAATTATACTCCATGTCACAAACTACAGCTCTCCTCTTGAATTTTCAGTCTAAAAAATGTCAAGCCTTTCTTCCAGGCAATTCAGATTAAATATTTAATTTACTTTGTTACAATATATGTTGTGCTTATATTATCTATTAAAATACTTAAAATATGAATATAACATATAATACCTAAGATTTATATAAAGTATAGTTTTGAAAATTAATACACAGCTATGATTGGATAATCATTATTTAGGGGGTTATTCAGTGAAATGCGTACTTTGAAAATAAATAAATAAATAAATATATAAGAGTTGCACCTAGTGTTGGATTCCAGTGCTATTCAGAGTCAGAATTACTTTATTAATCCCAGAGTACATATTCTTCCAGCTGAACCCATCTATTTAAAATATAGTAATGTAGAATAATAAAAATCAAAAACACAAAACAGAACAAACTCTTTGGGAATACTGTATATACAATAATATTATATGAACATCTACAGTTATTGTACAGATAAGGTGTCCTGTCCTGTCCTGTCCAGCTTGAGTATTCTTACTCAGTGTAATATATATATATATATATATATATATATATATATATATATATATATGTATAACCTTACCAACAGCCAATCAATGAAACTAATATTCTAGGATTCTACACCTGAATTTTGTTTATTTTTCAGCAGCTTTTTGCATTTATTCTTCATTTATTGCATTTATTCTTATGGTCCAGGATGGTACATTCACTTGACTTGACAACATATGCAATAGTATTGATGCAGCAAATCCACAGGTAACATAACTCTATATAATGAGAAAAACAATTGATTTCAGCAATGGGATACTGAAATGGAGATTGTGGGAATAGCCTCTCCAGGAGTGGAAACCTTGTAGGAGCAAGTATTTGCTGAAAATTTGCTTTTTATTGTTCACTGATATCCACTTGGTCAATAGGTCAAATGGGTTTAATGCATGGCTGCTCAACCATGCAGCATATATCTACTGTTCTGCAGAGATTTCTTCTAGCTCTAATCTAACACACCTGATCTAATTAGAGCCAGGTGTCTTGGAACTAAACACCAAGATGCAATATAAAGAACTGGGCACTGGGTAGGCCAACTATTGTTGTGTTGTGCCACTTGGTCACTCAGTGTTTTATTGATAATTTGTCTAATAGGTCTTTGTAGCAAGAAAGTATAGACCACTAGAAACAGCCATCATGTTACCAGAGAATACTTGCTGAGTAGGAACTAACCTTGTGCATCCTTGTTCTTCTAATGTGATATTTTTTACTTTATGTACAGAAGTCTGAAATCAGATAATGGTAATTTTGTTTAAATTGGTGTCTGTATTCTACAGCAGTTAGCTTAAAACTCTGGAAATATGTATGCTTATCTACCACTCTATGGATGAGAGATATTAAAGTTTGCTGTACTGTGGCATAATTCTGCAAACAGAGAAAGATGCGATGCTGCACTCTGATAGCTTTCTTGTCCCCTTGTGTCTCCTTTATTTCCTGTTGTTTCTCTTCCAGGAAATTTGAAATAAAAAACACAGACATAAACACATTTCTAAGAGCAGGCAGAAAATGATGGTGTAAGAAAAAACTTTCTGCTGTCTGTTGCAGAAGCATAAGGCCACACTCAGTTACTCATCCTGGCAAGTAAATTAGTGTCTCCAGTCTCACAATATTCTTTGAAACCAGTGTTGCATGGACAGCATGATCTGGCTCACCCTTCGTGTGCACTTTGTGCATTTTGGAGCCACATCTTTAATCTGCTTATACATTATGCATTTGCTTTTAATGAATGTAACTTTTTCATTTTTCAGACCATTTCATCAAGAATGGACAGAAAGAATAAAAAATGATCCAATTTTAGACTATAATTGTTTTCACTTTATAGTGAATGATTATAATACATTTTTGAAATGATATCAACAACTCAGTAATTTAGGTAGCAATGGTGAAGCACCGGACACATTCAAACCAATTCAGCAGTTCATCAACAGATAAGCAGAGTTTGCTGATAATGTACTATTTTCACGTTATAGTGGAATGTGTAAGTTATTATCTGCTTCATCATGCTGAGCTTGAGCTCCCCTTCTGCAGATGCTGGCACTGGAAAAACCACAGTCATGAGGCCTGGTTTATGTATTTCGAGTCTGGAGATGATGTCCACTATCAACAAAAGCATATTCATCTGAACTGGCCATTACATTTTACCATGTCACAGCTTTACTTGTCTTAAGAATTTCAGTAGTAGGCTGAGTATGTGTATCTCAGAATTTGTTTGATTTTGTCAGTTTCACTGTATATTGGAATTGGCTCATGTTATAGTTTGGTTTCTCATTTAATTTCAGAAACACATTTTTATTACAGTAACAATACTGTTGACTGTAAATTAGATTTATTTCAAAAGAATTTCAAGTGTCTCCATTAATAGTCACTTTTTATTCTTTATTGTAATAATTATATCCCTTAGACATTTAGATTTGTTTCACAGTTACTGAGAGAAATGATGAACCAGAAGGCCATTGTTTTTCATAGTTGGTTGTTATCCTCTTTACCAAATGGCACAGTTGTCACCAACATTTACAACTTTGTGAATGAAAAAAATATATATATGAAGCAATATATGTTTAGGTGCACTGAACAACACATTAATACAAAAACAAACAATGTACAGATGAATGGTGTTGTTTCCAGGGAACATAGCAGTTGCACACACTGAAATAAATAAGCTTCAGGGCTGTCAAGCAGCTTAAGCAGCATATGTGGAGTAAGGCTACACCTGCCATATTATGCAGGGACCAGAGTCTATGCAAGAATAACTGACCACATTCTCACCAGGAAACCATAGCTCCTCTCACCATGTCAAGAAAAAAGAGTGTTACTAGCCAGAGTTGTATTTTGTAGAAAGAACTGATGTGTTAGTCTTCTTGGGCCCTGCGACACTCCTGTGATAAGGGACACCTGCAGTGTGGGGAGCAGCTATAATTATCACTGTAAGGAAACTGGAGAATATGTACTACTCTGAGGTAACTCCAGTATAAACTATACACTACAGGACATTGCATTTGAAAAGACTGGTTTGTGTCTGGTTTACTGGTTTCTGTCCATGATTGAACAAATGAACAATTATTATCTTAATTGTTTTTAGTTGTATTGTCCATTTAAATGAGACGTCAATATCCATTTGACCCTAGGTGCCTTCTAATTCTGATGTTCTATTAACATTTTTATGACCATGACATGGAGAAATTGGACGAGCCCTTTGCTGAGGGATGGGGTCATTTAGAGCTCTAAGTGTGCCAAAATAAATCCTCCCTGCTTCAATTAATTCTTAAATGTCATTTGAGCGAGAGTGAGACTGAGAGTTATGTTCAGTGATGAGGACTCTGAACTTTAAATGCCACCAAACACCTTCCCACACACATTTGCCTTACGTGTTTCTTCCAAAAATTACAATCATTTATGGAAGTTATTAATGAGCTGGTGTGAGTGAGTCACATTAGGCATTTATAGTGAACCTGATCTGGAACCACTGGTGCTTCTGGTACTAAACATAAAGCACTTTTGACTGCAATGATTCATTCTGTCAAATTTACAATAGACACAAAAATGGACTGGTGATATCAACAAATGTTGGTAAAAAATAGATCTTAGTATGCTATGTTGACACCGGTCTCCTGTAGGAGGCCAATATGCATGTACATCTACATTTTGTACAGCAATTCAGGAAGGTGGGTAATTTTTGGGACACGGTGTATATAGAGAATACTAAGATTACATGAGAGTTAAATGTAGAAAAAAAAGACTAAAATGAGATTATAATTTTAATGAGTTTATAATTTATAATATTTTTTTTCCTGTGGGGTGTATTGATGTATTTCTGCAGTTCTACTCTTTCTTTTAATGTCCTAAACATATGGCATAAAGAAATAAACATATGGTGTATGTTCACTTCTACAGAAATCCCAATTTTGCACATTCTTAATCACAATTACTGTTTTGATCATTTTAGTTTTTAGCATATTTGCTTAATTTAACACATTGAAAATAAATAAATAAATAAATAATAATAATAATAATAATAATAATAATTATTATTATTATTATTATTATTATTATTATTATTATTATTATTATTATTATTATTATTATTATTATTATTATTATTATTTGTTCAGTGACAGCAAGAGGTCTAAATGTCTAATTCTCTTTCTTGTCCCTCTGGTTGTCTCTCAAGGTCTTCATGTTACACAACAGGGATTGGAAAAGACAAGGTTACACCCTATAGAGTGAAGTGAATATTGTATGCGAGTCTAAAGAAATACTGCAGCACATAATAGCTCCCAGCTGTCTAAGTGTTACCCATCATTGACTATGAATTTGATTTCTGATGGTGCCACAGTGGTCAGTGACCTCACTCTCTCTGGGTTGGTAGAATGGCCCTTCCTGTTCCCACCATCAGACAATATGAAACTAGCCTCTTAGATGATGTAAGAAAATTGGCAGTTAATGTTCATCTCAAAGCATTGTTTTCAAAACTGGGTCCAAAAAAAACAAACAAACAAACAAAAAAAACACTTGGTTAAGGCTGTTGTTTTGTATTGCTTTGTTCTTTTCCCTTCACAGTACATCTACTGGTGAATGAAGATGTATGTCAGTATATCCCTGCAGTAGAATGAATTAAAGTTAATGGTCAAAGGAGTGAAAAAATCTAATAAAATCTCAAATGCCCAAAAATCCCAGAGATGATGCCAGAGTGTTGTAAGAAGGTAAGACGCCAGGTAAGTATGAAACCTTAATGTTTGTTTTGTTTTTCTTGTATTTTGAGTTTAACTACTTTGGAACTTATTCTTTTGTGTAACATTCTGTGTATGAATTGCAAGTAAGACTGAATAAAAGAGATCAATACTGCATTTATCAAGCTATAAAATGGAGGTCACTCTACTCTCGAGGGCTGTCATTGCCTGACAATTAACACAATTAACTCTTGGTTTGTTGAGATTATTAAGCAGCTGTTCCCAAGTTATTTGGGAGATATATCATATGTTCCCTCACCAATGACAGTTGGAACCTGTACCACAGACCTCAGAGACAAGAGTTTTCATTTTAGATTATTTTTTCAAGCAAAACTTACAGTACTTCAGCTTAAATGCTACATTCTACTTATTGGCACATCTCCCTCCAAACAGTGATGGAATTTGTCACTTGGCTTAACTTAATTGTATTTACTTGTGTTTACCCTTTGGTGCCATCTGTTAATTATTCACCCCTCACAATTTCATTAATTTGCAGCATAGTTGATATTAGCAACACAATATTATGGGATTGAGAAGCAAGGAGAAACAATGGCAAGGAATGATTGCAGTGCAGATGGCTATGACGTTTTGGCAGATGGCACGTCAGATTGATTATGCCATAGTGCTGGCTGTTGATGAATATGATGTGCAAACTGATTTGATGCAGAGAGCACACAATGATTGAAACACGTCAGTACAAATATATACACTCAGAAGTGCACTACATGTCCAAAAGTTTGTGGACACCCCTTCTGTTGTGCATGCGCGCGCGCACACACACACACAGAGAGAGAGAGCTTGTCTAGTCACTGTAGAGAAGTATTGGCAATAGAGCATGACTCTTTGTAGCAGACTAACATAAACATCACAAATGCCTCCAGCTTTGAGCTCTGGAGCAGTAGAACTGTGTTCTCTGGAATGATGGTGCTCCATCATTGATAAGTCTGGAAGTTGGGGATGAGGTGGGGTGATGATCATTCACCATCCTTACCTGATTAAAGTTCTTGTCATTGAATGCAATGAAATCCTCACAGTTATGCTTGCTAATCTATTACAAATCCTTCCCTGCAGAGCAGAGACAGATTCTCCAATAAAAGCATGATATATATATATATATATATATATATATATATATATATTTTTTTTTTTTTGATAATATATTTGTAATACTTATGGAAGTTTTAAAAATACAGTGAATGAGCAGGTGTCCCAACATGTTTGTCCATATATGTTTGTGTATTTTAATAATATAAATAAATATTATAAACAAGTCAATATGTGAGTGTTCATGTCTGTTTGTGGAGAAAGCAGCTTGTTCACTATATATTTTATATAACCTATATATAACCTTTATGTAAGATTTTTTCATCACTTTATGCCCTTTCTGCAGAGACTGTCTGGTCAGGCCCAATCTATTGCTACTGCTTTATTTTATTGTGGAGTAATTCAGAAGCAAGGCCAATAAATAACTGCTGCTAAAATAACACCTGGAATGCAGGGCATATTGTAAAAGTGGGGATAAAGAGATGGCTTATGATGAAAGAATAGTCATGTCAGTTGGACCACTAATGACATTTTGACCACTTAAGACAAATATTCAGAGCATAAAATGTCGCAATACTTTTTTGGTACTTTGATCCAACTACAAGTAATTTCAACAATCAGCCACACCTCCTGTTTCTACATTTACTATACTTATTTATCATCTCATCTTACCATACAGGGGCACTTTGTAGTCCTATAATTACAAACTGTAGTCTATTTGTTTCTCTGCACACTTTGTTATCCTCATTTCACCATGTTCTTCAATGGTCAGGACCCCAGAGGGCCCCCACAGAGTAAGTGGTATGTTCTGACATTTTTATCAAAATTGTGTTATTTACATATTCTTATTATGTGAAGTGTTTTAATAATTAATTAATTAATTTATTTATTTATTTGATAAGTTGTATGCATTTTAAGCTATTTATCAAGAAAACATAAAGTTTTTATCTCCTGATACGTCAATGTCACTATAAAGATTAAAAGGCTCAATTTCTCAACATCAAAACTGGTTAGAATGCAGACAGAACCTTATATTTCTGACAGGGTAACCTATTTTATGTTTTGTCTGTCACCTGTAATCAACTCTGAATTTCAATTTGATGTGTGGGGCTACATAAATTAAGTTTGACTGATTGATTAATACAAGCAACATGTTTGAACTGGGTTTAAAAGCTTGAATGAAAGAAGGAAACCTAAGCAAGTGTGAGACATTGGTTAATTAGTGAAACCAACCAACCAGAGTTTTTACAGGTGTGTAAATTTTGTCAACCCAAGATTCACACTTCATGGCAGTTACAGGATGGATTTCTAGACTTCATAACCCAGGATCAGAGTAACCTCAAATCAATCCAGCTCTGAAATCTCACTTGCATAAAACCACTTGTTTCCTGATGATGTCACTGACCCAGATATTGGGTTACAGATAAAAATGAGAAGGCAGGGGCTATTTGTTGTCTTTCTTTGCTCACTCAGTTTTCACATTTCAGAAAAAAAGTCTTAAGAAGGGATAACACCGATCCATTCATAAATAAAAAAAAGCAAATAAGGACATTCAGGTGTTTTTTTATGTTATTTGGACTCCTAAAAGTCCTAGAACTCATAAAAGTTCATTTTCAGCTCCAAAACACTCTGGGTGATCAATTTCCAACAGAATTTCTAAGATACAATGTGTTTTTTAGTCCTAACAATAAAAAAAAAAAAAAAAAAAAAAAAAAAAAAGAAATCCAAAAAAAGTTGTAGGCACAAGTACATTTCTGAACAAAACCTGGTCAAATTCATTCATGTATGACTGTCTCCTATAAATATGTATATGATGAATAAAATTTCTAAAAAAAAATGTAGGGTTCTAAATGTTCTAAAGGTTAAAAACAAAGACTTTTCTGAAAGAATAACATAGGGCATGGAAACAATTAAATAAATCGTATCTTCTCAAACATTTGGTGTGAAGAGCTGACAGGCTACTATTCTGCTGAATAAAAAAAAAAAAAAAAAAACATTCAGCTGTCCACTCAATTTCTCAATTGCATGTCTTCTGAGAGACAACCTCAAATATACAGGGCGTTTAAGAAGGCAAATCCACATGAAACAAAGTTACCAGTAAATGAATTGGAATATGTAATCAGTTGCACTTCTGATGTGTCCAGTGAGTCTCACACATTTTCCACAAAATGAAATTAGGAAAACAAATTTGTGTGTTATTGGGTTGGGTGTGTTATTGTTTGTTTGTTTGTACACAATGATTAGGGACATTTGCCAGTTTCATAGACACAGACTTCCTCACACTCATGTGTGAGTAATTGAGTTATTCTCATACTCATTATTGAATAATAGGATTTGTATCCATGTTTCTCTGTCATCTATAGAAGTGCTTTCCAGCAGATTTCTGTTTCTCTTTCCTTTTCTCAAAGAAACTGAACTTGTCGGTTATTTGCCAACCCCATAGTGAGTTAAATCCGATGTGTAAGAACAGAGACAGGAGAAAAATGTACAGTGCAAGGCAAACCAAGACAATTATTGAATACCGCTAGCAGAGCTGTCAGTATATAAACTGAAACTGAAGCACTTTGCACTTCCATTCAAAATGTTCAGTGTCTTAAGAAAGGCTGTGTTACAGAAGAACATTTCCAATCTCTATAGCCATTTTCACAAATTAACCCTGAAAATATCCAAAGAATGAGGTCAGAATGTTATCCAGAGATGTCCTTTCATACATGTAGCATAGAGCTGGAGAGTTTCCATGTTCGCTCTGTTCTTACCACAAGAAATGTTCTGTGTAGCTCATTTGGGCCGGGGCCTGTGCAGCACAAGCAAGAGGCACAGCATGACCTGATCTGCTCTAATCCCACAGGGGCTCAACTGGACATATCAAATACCATTGATTTGGACATTTGCATTCACACATACAGCTCCTCCAGGTAATGTCTGGAAAAGTTATAGGTTACTTTATACCTGCTTATTAAGCAGACGTTCACTGCCATAACTATATGTCCAGGTCATGTGCTTTTGGTGTTGTTCTGATCTCTTTTTCCTCCCCTGTTCGTCCTCCAGAGGTAAAAGTATACACGTCCAATACTTAATTAAAGGTACTTGTTCATGTAGGTTTAACCATAAATATTTAAGTCTTGAAGACGTATGGTTTACATTTTTTTCTCAAGAAAAAGTATAAAAGTTTAATGGCTTATGCTTGAACTGCAAAATCATCAGTATCATAATCTCTAACTAACATAAAGTAACAATTACATTATGTATATTTAGTATTTTTATATATGTATTTAATGTATTTTATATGTTATATATTTATAAATATTATATATTTATTATAATATTATTTATTATAAATATATAAATATTTTTTAAACAAGCAAAATATAAAATGATTACCACATGAAGTAAAAAAAATTGACAGAGCAGCCTTGACTAAATATTTCTTATACACTTTATTGAACAGTAATCAACAGTGTACAGGGCAAGGTAGAGGCTGAATAACCATTTCGCTGGATTGGATAATGAAGTAGATAAAAAGTTCAGATCAAGAGTTCATTCATTCATTCATTTTCCAAACCGCTTATTCCTGAATAGGGTCACGGGTGAGCCGGTGCCCAGCCGGCAACTCTGAGCGCAAGGGCGGGAAACAACCCTAGACAGGGCGCTAGTCCATCGTAGGGCACACACATGCACACTCACATCCACACACTAAGGGCCACTTTAGAGTCACCAATTCACCTATCATGCATGTCTTTGGACTGTGGGGGAAACCGGAGTACCCAGAGGAAACCCACGCGAACACGGGGAGAACATGCAAACTCCACACAGAAACTTCCCAGGTCACCCCAGCCGGGGATCGAACCCAGGTCCTTCTTGCTGTGAGGCAACAGCGCTTGGTATTGCCTACACACTGAGAATGGCATGTGGGTTAAGGGAACTGCAGTTGATTAAATAGGCCTTCTTTCATTCAGGACATACTCCAATATCATCAAACACAAAGCCAAAGCAACCTGCACTTTTCAATAGTCATGCACTGACTGATAGATAAACTTACCTGCAGCTTCCTGTGAAGTGATAAATCATTCTTCACCACTTCCTACAGAGTTTGAAGTTTCCTTCCAAAAGAAAATCCTCACTCCCTGTGGTTTGAAAACACATTTAAAATGGGTGAATACTCTGTGTCCTCCACATTGCAGGAAACTACTAGGGTGATTGGAATACACTGCATTACTAAAAATGACTGTTCATGATTCCTCTTCTAGTCTGTGAATTTCATAATGTAGATTTCTGTTTTTTAACATAGTATATTTAACTTTTATTATTTAGTTTGGGTTTGGTTCTTATCTCTTGTTACTAGGACTGACAAATATTGGAAACATATGACATTGTGATAGTTATTATGTGGTATACGGTTTATTGCAATTATATAAAATACAGGGATTTTCACCAGATTTCTTTGAAAGTCAGGGTCAGACATGATATGAATTTTCCTATTCTTTCAAGCAAGTTGTAGCATGTCATATAATTGAATTTGCCTTACATGCCATTGGACATTCTGCGATTATTTCACGTCTACATTGAGATGACCATTGTGCAGCCCTACCCGTTACCCTCATTATGGACATTGCCACTCTATTTACTTCAGCAAATCATTTTACAGACTCTTCAATTGCTTTGTAACAGAGTCCGCATTTGTAGATCACATTGATAATAGAAGAAAATTACCATGAACATGTTTTATTTGAACATGTTTACAAGCATTTGACTGATGCTTTTGTCCAATTTCAATCATGTTACACAAGTTGGAAAGTGCAGTATTTAAGTCTACCATGAGGAAAGAAGTATTGTTAACCAATATGTTGCACCAGTAATAAATCATTACTAATGAAGCAGCTGGTTATATTTATGCATCATAGATTGCAGTCAAATGGATCATTAGAAAAAAAGGGTATTTTGAGTGTTTGTATTTTGATGTTGTGTACTTGCAACAGACTGTCAGTAACAGTGAAGTAACAGCAGTGAAGCATCAAGTCAATGAAATTCAGTAGATCGTGTACAGACTTTGATTTATAATCAATTGAATTTAAAACCAAAGCCAAACACCTCATTTAACCAGTGAAGGATTAACCAGGAGAGGTGGATAGTGTTGAATACTCTAAAAGCAGGGTTCACATCTATAGATTATATCATAAAATATTGGTGTTAAACAAGTAACTGGAGTAACACAGGCACACTGCTGACAGTATTCTTTAAATTAATCTTAGGGTAAGGTTTAAGCCTGTGGTTGGAATATCTGAATATCTGGAGATACATTTATATATTGAATTATGTTTATATTTTCTATATAGAGTCTATCTGGTGAAACAACTGAATCTCAAAAAGGATTGAAAAAGTATAGAAGTACAGAGGAAGAAGCATAGAAAGAGGCTAAATAGATAAACTGCCATGAAAAAACTGATTTTTGTAGTTTGTTCCACACAGAAATATATTTTCAGTCCAACTAACCAGATATGCATTTGATTACCAAGCGATTTAACCTGTAGTTAAAATCGTATCAGAATACAATCCAGATACTAATTGGGTGCATAATGTAACTGAAAAAGGACCCCACAGGTACCTACAGAGCAGGTATTATATAGGAGGTGGGTCATTTTCCATCTCTGCAGTGCTGAGAAAGACCTATCATCCACATACTACATGCTCTGTCTTGCTCCCAGCACTCCAAATGACCTCAGTTTTCTCAGTAGAATCTGCTCTGGCCACTTTTGTAAAGTGCAATGGTGTTAAATGACCTGTCCAGTTTGATGTTTAAGTGAACACCCAGAAACTTGTAAGAATTCACTCTCTCAATTCTTCCCACACTGTGGTTTCAAAACAGTCCTGCAAAGCCTCTTCAGTCTCCTTAGACCGTTTCTTCATTTTGGCATAAAACAGGTCCAGTGTGCAAGGTTACATACTGATTGAAGGTTGGCAGAGAGGAGGATGGAGAAGCATGATTAAAGTCTCCGGAGATGAGAGCTTGTGAGTGCTGTGTTTGCAGTCTGCAAGCAGCAGAGTGTATGAAGTCACAAAGCCTTGTCAGGTTTGGCAGAAAGGGGAACATACACAGCTATCGATAACATGCAATACTTCCCTGGGGAGGTCTCATTCTAATGGCTGCCAGTTCAATATTCTTACAGCAGATCTGTTCTTTAACAGTGAAGTGCCCAAAATTACACCATCTATGATTCAAAAATACTGCCAGTCCACCTCCTTTTCTCTTATCACTCTCTGCCCAAAGATTCCACCTTTGGCAGGAATGTCATTGCTATGTGCTAACAGCTGAATTCTGCAGTAAACAATAGGCACATCTCCAAACACAGTCATAAACAGAGAGAAAAGTCATGATAAAACCAGCACAAGAGCAACAAGCCTGGAGTCCATTATGGTTAAAAATGATAAAATGAAACTTCACAAACAGAAAAGTAAACTTAAGTACAAGAAAAGTAAAGTTAAAAAACGGAAGAGAGCAGGACCTGCTGCAACAGGCTGCCACCTCACAGTCTGTAATTAGACAACTACAAAGTGTTCCTGTAAGAGGAGCTGATAAAATGGACAGTGAGTGTATTGGAGTGCATGTCATTAGACAAAAACTATAGCCTAGCTACAAAAAAGACATTGTAAAAAGATATTTATTTGAATGCTTTAGTGTTATTAGACGTTTATGTATCACTCAAAAGCACAAGTCAAAATAAAGGGCTATCAGAAACAAATAAATTACATGTTTCTGTACATGTTAGATCAGTTATGAATTTCTTAAAGTTATATGCAGAAATTAAGGAAATAATAAAATTGTATCGGTATGTGTGGATGTTGCAGCATCACAGTTGCAACTGCCCTAAAATGTATACTACAGTGTGGTCATTTAGTACACTCACAGTCCGGAACTGACAAGCAAAGCAATTAGATCAACATGATGAAGGCTGTTATTCATAACACATCATCAGGTTGTTAAAAGCCACCTTCATCAATAAATATATGCCAACTGATGTGACTGCCTTGTAATGATACATTGTGTCACTCATGACTGTTCTCCAGGGTCCACAGATACTATCAAAGTCTCCTTGGGAGAACTGATGGCCGAACTGATGTGACAGCCTGATTGGTTGATTGTGAAATGACAGGATATGGAAGTATTTTGAGAGATGCCACACACACATACACACAAACACATAAGGGAAGAGAGAGACCTCCCATAAGGTGGCAGATGTTCTGCCTTCAGAATCTCTCTATCAGAGGACCCTTGCGTCTCCAATAGATTGAACAAGACGTACATAATGGGCTGCCTGAAAGCTGTATGTATTAACAGATGTTAATTACCATGCTGTGTCTTAGCAATCTTCATGCAATGCTCTTGGTGATGCTAAGGCCCTTGTCTTTCACTGAAAGCTTCTTTATTGCATCACTTGTCATTGCTTTATGGAGCTTCATGGACAACAATTGCTGACATTTTCTCAATAATGAATCGTGGTGCAGCACGTCCACAAATGCTACATGCATAGTTGAGTAATTTTGTTGACAGATTGCTATATGCTTTGGTGTTATATCAAAGTGTCAACATTGTCAGAAGATTAAATTGCCCTGAATTAATAGAGGCGTCTTCTGTAGAGCATACTTGAGTGGCAGTTGTGGCCTCAGTTAATACAGGAAAATGAATGCTCTACTAAATAGGGGACATAAGCTGCGTAAATACTTGGAAGTCTACATATAAAAGCATATGCTATAATTAATACATCAAGTACAAGAACAATGTACACATTGTTCCACTCAGTGCTCAGAGACACCTGTCAAGAACACTTCTGGGCAAATTCTGAGCTCAGAAAGAATTTAGAAAATAAAACTTGATGACTAGTGGCAAGTCTCCTCATCTGTAAGCGTTAATCTCCTAATTTATGTTCAATTTCCAGACACTCCATCTAGTTAGTGAATTCAGGTGCACAAACTGCTGACAAAGGCATTCAGTGGAGCACATACAGCTTGCATAATCTCCATGGAAAACCACTAGCAATAGAATAGAGGAGCAGCCTCACGAGAGTAATTATGAGGCATCAGTATCTGACCTCAATGCTGCTTTTGTGGTCCAATGTCCTCACAACAATGTTCTAGCATCCAGTGTAAAACCTTCCCAGAGGAGTTGAGATTGTTACTGCAGCACAAAAACATGGAAATGCGGACCAACTTAAAATGCTGCTCTGCATCTCAGTTTGGTTAATAGTTAGTAAATGTACTGCAGCTGAATTTTCTTGAATATTTTGAATAAAGGATGTTTAGTCTGTGTCCTTCTCCCTCAATTAACTTGCTTTTTGTCTCATCTGTGTAGACCCTGTTATTTGACCCCTGACCATATAGGTCTGCGGTGTAGAGATGATTTGGATCGTTTGTCTCAGGAAAAGCAAACATTTAAACAAATGCACCACTCTACTTTTTATAATCTGTACATATCAAGTACAAGTTTGGAAAGTTTGTTCCATGTAATGTAGATTTATAGCTCTGGATCGACAAGATGTTTTTAGCTAATGCTATCAAATGCTAATGCTATTTATGCTAATGTGCTATCAAAACTACTTAAAACCCTAGAACAGATGATAATAATTAATGTTAATGTAAATGTAAAAATGTGAAAGTGTAAAAATGTAAACGTGCATATAGAGCCACAAGGAAATTTGTCTTCCGGATATCATCCATTCACACAGTAAAACACACACATCAATGTGCACTCAATGTGCGTCCTCATGTATCTGTGCACAAGGCTTCAATCTGTGTATGCATGCCTCATCCTGACAAGCTGTACCTAGAACAAACCTGCAAGTGAAACTCTGCCTTCTTCCTACCTAATTCACATTATTTTGTGATATTTTTTGGCACGTTGCAAAATAGAAATATCATTACTGCTCATGACTCATGTATGACTCTTTCTGCAGTTATCAGGTTATTGAGTGCATATAGACACACTCAAAACTCTCCCAGTTACAGGGCAAGTTAGTCAATCTTGGTCCTGGAGGAATCCTGTCCTGCACATTTTAGTGCCTTCCCTGCTCCCAAAATACCCAATTCAACTAGTCAGCTCATTGACAAGCACTTTCAGAGTTGTTGGGGTGTATTAGAGCAGGAAATCCACTAAAACGTGCAGGGCCAGCACAGGGAAACAGAGAATCTACGAGAAAAAACAAAGAAGGATTAACAAAAGTTGAGAAAAGTCTAAATATGCTTTGTAATCAGGTCATTTATTGTTTGAAGTCAGACAGTTTTATTATGTTTTTGTAATGTAAAAATGAATTGAATTTCAAGAAGACAAAAAAAAACTTCACAAAACATCGACAAATGTTCTGAACCTACTGTACTTTTCTGAAACAAGACAAACCAATGAAACAACTGAAAAACTTTTAAGAAAGTTTCACTTTAAATGCTTACTTGTACACAAAGAGATTTAAACCGTGTCCATCATTCACTCACAGTGAGCCAGAACACTGCTGTATAAATGAACTGTTGAGAGCATATTGCTCATGTTGAGCTTGTGCACTTTCACAGCATACGTTCAGACCTATTACAGATGTGGTTCAATGAACCCTGTTAGGTCCCTGAGGCAATTTTTTCTTCTTTCAAATATATCTGATCTTTAGCTTTGCTTCCTAGACTGATTCAAGTCTAGACCATTTAGTTTGCCTTTTTCAGGGGCCTCAAATGAGCTTGGCACACCTGCTTTAAACCTTATGAAATCCTTCTCCAAATCCTATGAAGACTGGCATTTCAAATCCAACTTAGCCCATTTCAAATTCTTTGGCTTGTGTATGCACCGTGGTTCGCAAATGTATTCAGATTCTACCTATTAGTGCAAGTTTGTAAAATTATAAAATGAGGCCTAGAGCTTTTTTATTTTAAATAGCCAATTTAACTCAGAATCTGCTCAAACTGAAGATGTTCAAATTAAAAATTAGTTGAAGGTCTGGGTGTGGAGTGATAAGCTGTTTCAGCATATCAAGAGCACATTACAGTTGACTACAATGGGTGAAAAAAATTATAAATAAAGCACGTTTTCATTCAGTTAATTAACTGGTTAATTATTTGTAAGAACTATTAGGGCTGCAGAACCCTGTGTTTCATCAGGATCTCAGGGCTGGCTCCACCGTGTCTATAATGATTTGGCCAGAAAATAAACAAATATTCTAAACAGAGCTTGCAGCTTTTAGTGACACTACCTCACACAGCAGAAACATTTTTATTCTATAGATCTGTGTAATGGTATATTCATTCAGTTTGCATACAGCCCTGTATTATATGCCTTATATGCCAAAAAGCACCACAAGGCCACTGTGGTGACGTGCTCAAAAGTGCAGTAGGTAGGCTACTTTTTTAAAGCTCTGCTATTGTGCTCCAACAAGAATTAAAGTGCAGTGAGCACCAAGGTTCTTGTTCTTGATACACTGCGTACATTAATCCGGTTAGTTTTGGTTTCATACTACAGTTTATCAAGTGCAACAAAGAACTTTGCAACATCCCGTCATCCACACCTATACTAGACTTCAACTGGTCTGTAAAGCTTCTGACATTGGTGTGTTGTCAGTTCAGCGAGGTGCTTTTCCAGGTGTTGCGCCAAATTATGGTTCGCTCCTGCCAGAATCTGAAACCCATCACACACCAGAATGAGTATAACAGCCTAACCTCAAATTCCTTTTCTGTTCATAAGGGTTACAGTAGATACAGGACTCATAGTGAAATCTGTTGCTGCATGATGCGTAATGGAAAGTGATGCACTTACTCATGAAGGGGTGACACTACTTCCATTTCATCTACTCTGGTTTCACTTTTGAAAAGTTGCTCTGGATAAGGGCGTCTGCTAAATGCTGTAAATGTAAATAAAAGTAAACACTAAAAAGGTTTTTATACACTGTTGATGCTCTCAACCATGTTTCCATTTGTTATGCATCCATTGGATCTGGACTGTGGTCTACAGCACCTTTCATACCTGAAATTTGGCTTGGAACAAAATGGGTTAAATTATGGACTAAACATGGTTACTGAGAAAGCACCCATAGAAGAACCACTTATGGTTTCATAAAGAACCCTGCTTGTTACAGAGATAAGTAAGTGTTAAACAATGTTTAAATGTTTAAATAACCTCTGACATTTAGTAATTTCTTAATAATTTAAAGGTGTTTGCACTTTGGCTCTCAATGGAACTTAAAGTGATTCTTCTATGATAGTGGTTTTAAAATTGTCACGTGTACCATGTATCACTGGTGATATGCAATGAATCCCAATTTGGTACAACAGATTACCTCAGAAAATCTGTTGCATGCATTAATAATTCACAATAGTTTATGCAATATATTTTATAAGCGTTCAAGTGTTTTTAATGTAGTTATACTTCATTGATCAGAATCAATAATCAAACATCCTACCATGCTAGCTTGCAAACTGAAAAAGTGGGTAACCTCCACTCAATTGGTGAAAAGCTACTGGCAAGGAATGCATGATGTGTGATAGCCACATCTAGAGTACCGTACTTTGTCTCTCTCTCACACACACACACACACACACACACACACACACACACACACACACACTGGTGCACTTATAGCTGGTACCTAGGAGTTTTAGTATGACCATGGGTGGAACATGGTCTAATAGGTTTGTGAATCACTGTTCTATGGCATTGCTCAAATGTGTAGTACCATTATTTAAGATTATGGAATCTGTGGGAGGAGGTTACATTATCTTTATGGACAGCAGTTTTGCTGTAATTGCAATTCCACTTCAAACTAATTTTCAAAATCAAGGTTTAAATTGGGCTGCCCACATGCATTCTGTTCATTCACTAAAGCCACTAAAGCCATTTTTCCTTTCACTTCATTCCAATGAAGACTTTTGCTGTTGTCATGTTGAAACGATTTTTTCCCTGCAGCCACTTAGCAGAAAGAATTGTGTTTTCTTGCCAGTAGTTGGCTCTGTAACTTTGCTTGTCAATGTTAACAAACTGTCTTGCCTCTAAGCAAAATGAATTACAAGGATTCTATATTTTACCAGGCAGAAATCTAGTATTTATGCACATTTCTTTCAAATGCCTTACTAAAAACGCTTATAAAAATCATTTTATATACACATATGCTCTGCTCTTAAAAAAACCCAAACAATGGTGCTGCGCATGCATCATGGTATTGATGGAGACATGTTGAGTTGCTGCCAAACAGCATATGTTAAAAGTTGACTACAGCACCTTAGGATACATTTTGCAATGTCATTAAGGTTTTTTTTGTAGATAACAAGTTGGCCTTCAGATTGAGACAATTAAGTAATTGTCTTGTTGTCACATGCAATAGAGGCCAGCTTTGGGAATGCTGACATTTGCTGACTCAAGCACATCTTTGTTTATTTCAGTTATTGACATCTGTATTTAAAAGGCTTTCAGAGTTGTTGCTGGCTTCACAGCAGCATCCATTAGCAGTCTCCTCCTGGCTCAGATTGGAGGGACTTCCTGATCAAAGCACTCTGTGTATGGTATTATGTGTTCAATTTTCTGATTACAGTATAAACTGTACAATGGCAAATGGACTAATGGTGCATTCCATTTGTCCTAGCAATTTCCTGCAAAGTGGATTGCATGGGGTATTCATTTTAATGTTCGTTCTAAACAATATGTACTGAAAATGTTGTTGGAAATACAGTTTCAAACTGCATAGGGCTGGCTTGTCACAATGGTTTACCAGCCTGTTGTTTGTTTATCAGTGTTTGTAAATGTTTCTCAGGGATTGACTTGCATACTGTCAATTTACCTACAAGTACAAAAAAAAAAACCTAATCCAACATAATCAGACATTGCATATATTAAATTGCTTCAAACATGGTGTAGGTGTAGTTGTTTTAGTAGAGGTGAAGTTTATTCACTGGCAAAAAAAGCCTTGCTGCAACAAATTTGTTTTCAGCAGAGCTCTTTGAATCCTCCTTTATTTTCCTCAAGCCAGACAAGTCTAAGTCCTTACACCATCTGGCCTTGTCACCTGCTGATCCACCTGTGCTTTTAACTTAAAGCATTCTGTTGTATCGTATGTTAAATCACTCTGTCAAATCAAATCAAATCAAGTTTATTTTCACATCATGTTACACAGGCATAATTGTGAGTGAACATATTGAGGTGCAAGTCCCTCATAGTATTAAAAGAGATGAATAAAAAACATAAGGATACAAAGAAAAAAGAAAATACAAATAAAAATGCAAGATAAATATAATAAACATTTTAAGATAAAGAATATATCTATACGTAATATAAATAGATCATTGAACAAAAAGTAGATGTAATGTGAAGGTGTGTTGGTGTGATAAGACAGGTGAGAGGGGTTATGAGTAGCTGTAGACTGGAACACTGGGCTACTGACTGTTTAGCAGCCTGGTAGCCATGCAGCCTGTACCATGTGGTACAGGCCTCCTGATGTAGGAGAGATGTTGCTGTGCCTTCTGCACTAACTGTGTGATGTGTTCTGACCATGTATGGTCCTCAGAGATGTAAACACCAAGGAACTTGATGCTGCTGTCCCTCTCCACAGTAGTCCCAATGATAGAGAAAGGGGAGTGCTCCTGTCCACTATCAGCTCCTTGGTCATTTTTAAGTCAACAACAAATTTAACAATGAGGTTGGTTTTGTGTCTGTCTGTACAGTCATGCGTGTACAGGGAGTAAAGGAGTGGGTTGAGCATACAGCCCTGAGGGGCTCCCGTGTTGAGGGTCAGTGAGGAGAATGTGGTTTCTGTCCATCCTCACCACCTGTCGACGGCCCTTTAGAATGTTTAGGATCCAGCTTCCTTGAGATCTGTTCAGACTGAGATCCCAGAGTTTCATGTCAAGCCTCAGGGGAAGGATGGTGTTGAATGCTGAACTGTCAGTGGATGTAGGCAGAGGTCTTTCAACTAACATTACAGCTCTTTTGGGTACAATTGCATCCATTGATTAATTAGGTCTTACAAGGCTTAGGATCACATGTTTGACTTGAATGCTTTTTCCTAAACAGCATGCTTAAGTGTAAACATTCAAGGTCATTTTCATCTCTATTTAATCTCAGCATCACTGATTTAACTTTAACTGCCTACAGAGCCGCCTTAGAGTGAAATCTATCTATCTAATGTGTCAAATAAAAACACAGCCAGCCCTTACATAATGTTTCATGGGCCTTGGGCCTTGTGGTCACACAGTTTCTATCTACACAGGGCAGTGCATCATCTGTGTGTGACATACCATTAAGAACCAGGCACCAAAGTGCACAGCTGGTGATGATACAACTGGAACACATGCTGTACTCCACACACTATCAGTAGCTGCCCACCACGGCAGCCTCAAAGGACACAGTAAGGGTATTGTCTTTTCACACCTTAACTTCTTATTTTACTTTTGGAAGAAAACCTACAGTAGAGTTTAAGAAATCTAGTCTTTTTTAAATGAAAGAAGTTTTACATAATGCAACAAAAATGTGGTTTACTGAATTCATGTCTCTGTCATTCTAGTCCTGTTCACCTTTTGTCTCAGTTGTTGTGTTTTCCCATGAGCTCCTAGTACATGTTGTGTTTGTTTTGGTCTTGTCCCCTCCCTTGCTCCACCCAGTCCCACCTGTGTCTCATTTGTAACCCAGCCCATTTGTAATCAGTTGTTCCAGGTGTGTCCAATGTTCTGTTCAATTTAAGACCCTTTGTCTCAGCCTGTCTTTGTCAGTCCTTTTGTTTCTCCCACAGTTTGTTCATGTCATGTTTTGTTTTCCAACTTTGTGTAGAGATTGTCAGTTTGTAGGTTGTTGGTTTGTTCCCATCCCAGTTTGTTTTCTGTCATGTTTAGTCCATCATTTGTTTAATATTTATCAGTATGTTTAATTTTTGTACTTTGTTTTTCATTAAATCCTAACCCCAGCGTTTACCTCCACTCCCTTGTCATCTATTCTGTCTGCCCAATCTTCACTATATATATATATATATATATATATATATATATATATATATATATATATATAAATATATATAATTTTTTCTTTTTTTTCCCCATTTCTTCTAGGGACTTACAGACAACAGCACATGCATTTCAGACAACTGTGCAAAAATGCATTGCCATAATTTGGCATCTAAAAAAATAGTAGTCCCCTAGTGCTCGTTTCATTTCAAAAGGTTTTTTAAGACCTGATTATAGTTTTCCATTTATAGTTTCAGCACCAACAGGAGTGCAGCACCCCTGAGACACTCTTCAACCACTCCTGTGATGCTATGGCTTTGTTCTTGGGATCACTGTCATTTTGAAAGGTCAAGTTAACGTATCGTATATCCCTGTGTTTTGCACATTTTATTCATCCTTCAACAACTTTTCCTTGCTGAGTACAAGGAATGATGACACTTCAATCATTTCATCATCACTTGCTGATACTTTATTCTTGTGATGGCATTTGTTAAGTAACACAAAAAGCATTTTGAAATTGGGCAAAAAAAATAATCTCAATTTCGGACACATCTGACATCAACACCTCATCCCACTTTCCAGCGAGGCCACATTGGTGCTTTCTGACAAACATCAGGTGTTTCATTCAGAATTTTGATTGGAAACAGTCTCTTTCCAGCAATTCTCCCATATGATCTATACTGCTTTATTTACAGCTACTTTGTATGTCTTATCTCTAATATCCTTAGAATGTCATTTGATCTTCATTTTCAAAGCTTTTACAAGGTAAATCACAGACTTCTTGACAGGTTTGAAAATTGGTTGGAAGTTTCTATATCAGATCTCAACTGGTTTAAGTCTGATTTAGAATGTTTTACTATACCTTCCGAGACCCCACTTGATTAAGCATTACATTATTAGTGTCATACAGAACACCTGTTTCTCCATGTTTTTATTTTGTCTTTTGACACAGTTTGAATCTATCCATTTGCTCTTTAAATTGTGTCACAATTTCACAATAAATGGACCTCAAACCAAAATGAAGCAACTCTACAATTGCATTCTCATTGAAATCCATTGAAAGTTAATGACATTTATTATTATTTTGTGTTACTGCATGGAACTCATTAATAATTGAATGAGACAAGATTGAAACAGAGGTCAAGCAGTGACGGAACATTAGTATGCATATTGATTCCAGTAATGTAAGAACTGAAGTAGGTCAGAAATTGTGGTGTGTCAGACTTGTATGTAATCTTCATGAGCCATGTCAAAGCAATCACCAGAACAGCTTTCCATCATCTCAGCAATACAGCCAGAATCAGAAAAACTCATCCATGAAATGGTTCTCTAGTATTAGCAACAGAGAATCAACTCACAAGTGTTTCTCCACCAAAACCAACAATAAACTACAAAATTTGCAATATAATTGAATTACCCTAATCTACATTTTAACCCACAGCATGAACACCTCAATCTTCACATGAACCTAACCTTACTTTATCATACAACTTAATTTATACTAACATACACCTAAACCTAACCTTAACCTACACGTTAATCTAAACACCAAATTCAAACTTTTGCCTAAACTTCATTTACACATTAATCTACATTTAATCCTAACCTTACCTACATCTTAATTTACACCTAAAGCAAACTTTAACCTAACATTAGCCTACACTTTAACATCCACCGACATTTTAATGTACACGTTAACCTAAAACATTTTTAGATCTTCTACAAGTACATGACAGGTTTGTTCTATTTGTTGTTGTTGTTGTTTTTGTTGTTTGTTTGTTTTGTTTTTTTGTTTTTGTTTTTTATGTATTTTGCTCACTACGATCATTTACGCAGTTTTGGTGAAAAGATGACCAAATAAGTTGTTTAATGGACTGGAACCTTCTATAATGACCAGTACAAACATTCCTATGTGAGATCATGTTGGTTTTTACAATAAATTTTAAAAGTATACTACTCGTCAATAAATCACTGAATGGTTTAAGCTCAGAATACATCCCTTATTAAAAAACATCCTTGAACATGTCAGATAGTAGCACTTGGAAAGTAAACTAAATCTGATTAATAAAGCATAATGTTTATTACATGCAACTGAAACCTGTCAGAAGATCTCAGATGTGCCTCAAATCTAGCTGTTGTTTAAAATATTCCTCCTTTCCTATGCCTTATACTTTTTATCTGACTTTCTTTCATTTGTGCGGTAGTTTTTGCACAACTACGGTAGTCATTTCCCTGCTATTCTGTTTCATTCTTGGTTTTATTTATGTAAACCTCTTTGAATTGGTTTTGTGTGTGAAATGTGCTTTATAAATATACTTACCGAGTGTTCCTAAATATGAAATGTTAATGATTCACAGGTAAAGGCAAACTGTGTCCTTGTTAAGCAGGGTTGGACTGCCCATCAGGGGTGTCGGGAAAATGTATGGTGTGCCGCTGTGTCTGAGAGAGAGCAAAAGAAAAGTGTATCCTCAGTGCAATGGCCTATCACACGCACTCTGGCTAAAATGCAGAGAGGATAAACTGAGAAAGCTTTATTCATTTCTCTTTTTTTCATGCTCTTCTTCACCCCTCTTCTCTTTCTCTTTCCTTATCTCTCCTTGCCTTTTCTTTGCTCACACACATCAGGGGTCAGGTGAAAGGCAGGTCGAGGTGTTGTATATAGTGGAGTCGTCTTGCTGTGTCCCAAATCATAAGGTAATATTCTTGTAATGTCTTCTAATCTTTTTTTTTTTTTTTTAGAAAAATGCACTTTTGGCAGCATTTTGATCCACTGATCCACTCTTTGCTTTAACGCCTAACCTAGGACGACCTAATAAAGGACAAGAGCGCAGTAATGTTTATATGCTTATGAGTCAAAACAGTACATTGGTTTACCTGTTCTAAATTTGTACAGACTTACAATACACTGTATAGACAAAGGTACTGGGACATCTACTCATTTGTTATTTCTTCTGGTCGGTGGTATCATTAGTTTATACTTTGTTGTAATAAATGTTTCTATTGTCCAGTAAAGGCTTTCTGCTAGATTTGGAAGCACTGCTGTAAGGGTTTGATTGCATTCAGTGACAAGAGCATTAGAGAGGTCAGGATGTTGGACGATCATCACCCCCCTCACCCCCAACTCCCCAACTCATTGCAAAGGTATCAGAGAACACAGTTCCACTGCTCCACAGTTCAATGGTGGAGGGTTTTGTACCATTACAGCCCACATTAGGCATTGTATCAATAGATTCATATTTATGTGCTACAGTTCAATTCTATTAGTAGTACTTTTCTACAGGGACTAGATAAGCTGTATGTGCATTTGCATATCTGTATCAGCAGAGGATACCTATACTATACTATACTATACTATACGATACTATACTGTACTATACTATACTATATGATATTATAGTACACTATACTGTACTATACTATACTATATGATACTATTCTATACTATAATATACTATAGCATAAGTTTGTTTTTTTATGTTTGTTTGTGTTTTTATTTTCTGTATTTCATTTTTTTTTTATGTAAAATAATAATAAACTCAAAATTAAGGAAAAGGCCCATGATTGTGGGGGGGCTGGCCTGATCAAAAGTTCAGGGCTGAATTTAATTCCCAGTCCAGCCTTGTCAAGGCAATATAATTTATTTGGAGCTTTCACAACCGTACTTGCAAAGCATACTTTTCAGTCAGACATTGTTGTCACAGTTGTTTCTTACATTACATTACATCACTTTTGAGGACAAAATTAATTATGTTGTGTGGACTCTCTCACACACAGACAGATATTATTCAATTTGTATTCAAATTTTATTCAAAACTACTATTGCATTAAAGTGTCCTCTTCCTCTCTGAAGTTAGCCTTTCAGATATGCAAGGTAGTGTTACAAAAACAATGATGTGTCCACACCTTTCCTCTCATATCTGCTGTATATGCACCAGATTATGTGCTCATATCTGTTTATAATGTGTGCATGTGGACAGTGCTGTTTTCTTTGTTATTTCTCATGCATGTACATTGTTGCTTTTATGGTTCTCAAGATGAATGGAAATGTTCATGACATTTGTTAATATGTACACACACACACACACACACACACACACACACACACATATATATATATATATATATATATATATATATATATATATATATATATATATATATATATATAAATTGCAAAATGAGACCAATAAAGTAAAAGACAATAGCTATATGTGTATATAAATGTGTACAGGTTCTGTCAATGGCGAGTACAACCTACAAACTTTGTCTTCTGCATTCTGTCACAAATATATTTTAGTTGAAGTGTATAGAAACATTTAGATACCCTTTCTTCATTAATTTCCATCCTATTGGAAACAGAAGTTATTTTATACCACTGGAGAGCCAGCAGAATACAAATGAGCCCCAGTTGGTTGTAGTGCAGTGATGCAAGCCTTAATCAAATTTAGGCAACTTTGAAATATCAGCATTCCCTCTGACATTCCATAGATCTCATGATTTCTACATTTATAGACTCCATTATGACTCCCACTGGACCTAAGCTCCTTAGAATGGACATGAAAGTGAAGGGAGCCTGAAAAATGATCCATTTTAAATGACTAAGCATTTCCAGTGTTGCAATTATGATAGACTTTTCAAAAAGCGCCTTTCCCACAGTTTAGAAGAAACATTTAAAACCAAGCCAGCAGGGATGTTCTTCTAGAAACATGCACTTATTGAGCCTTAACCTAAACATTGTCAAGAAAACCCCCAAGGTTCAGATGAAAGGAATAATAAATGTAACCAAAGTGAAACAAAGGGTTTCGAATTGTATGTTTCCATGTATCTGCTTTGTTCTCAGTGAGCAGTGAGATAGAAGTCTGGAAAAGGGAGGAAATTACAGCTTATCTTGGTATAAGGCACACTTGAGTTTTTTTAATTAATTCTACAATAGGAGAATCTTAAAACACCAGGTTTCCTTTAAAAACGAAAAGGCCGAACAAGTATTTTTTTTAAATAAATATGTAAAATGGATGATGGCATTCAACAAAAAGAGATGGGGAATATGAGGGAACAGTCTTTTTATTAAAATAGAAACAAATAAAAGGCCTCTGTAAACTCAAATGTTGTTAATGGTTTCCGTCCAGTCTTGAAGTTTGAAGATGCCAACTCAGTTTTCATCTTCCCCTAAAAATGCAGTAAAATTCACAAGAATTAAAAGCAAACAACAATAATAACAAGACATCTGTTTAGGTCAGATGGTGAGAATATCTCTCCCAATATCACTCTGAATTTAGAAGAGCTCAAATTTGAAGTGACTCTATAGATATTCTTTGTGTTCCAATGGTTGATTCAAAAGTACATTTTTACCTGCATTACTTGGGGTGAATGTGGTGGTCTTTATGAATGTGGTGGTAGCTGTGAGGTGTGAGCTTGGCCAGCACAGGCACTGACACTGATAAACACCTACTGCAGCTAAAGTACCAGGTCAAATGTCAGAGAACCAAGTCCAACCTAGCTCCAGCAAGCGTGACCTTGAAATCAGGTGATTTCATTGCTCAAAGTAATTGAACTTAGAAGAATATGACCCAAAAACATTCAACCCGTTCTCCTTCATTGGGAGTTGCAAATTCCAAATTTTATTTTGTGTTTGAGTGACAACATATAAAATCACTCTTAAAATGGTGTTAAATTAAATCTTGTAACACTGTGCAGTTCTGTACAGGACATCTTGTTTAACTGCACAGTCCTGCTCATTATCAGTTTTGGACCAAGCTAAACCATTATGAAAATTTGGATTTAATTGTTGTCATATGTCCACTCCATATGGTCACACAGTGTAACTTTCAAAAATGTTACAACTCAGCTCCCTATCTCTGTACACCATTTTATTATCCAACTATTATTGCAATACATGTTTACTGTAGTTAAAAACCCAGCACATTTAAATTAATGCCTAACAAGAAGAACAAGTCATCCTCCAACAGCACAGTTCAGATTTTCAAAAGCCCTAGGAAAACATCCCTAGCACAATTTAAATGTTCATTAAAATGCTGTTATATTACTTGAATAACTGATAAATCTCTAATTTTTACATAAAATATTATTAGACACTTTTTAGACAACTTGGTAGAATGAATCCAACTGACTGGTGGTGTGAGCAATAGCAGCTGCCCAGGCAAAAAGATCCAAACAGGAAACATAGACCTGCTCACGCTCCTTACATCTCCCCACCATTACCTACTAGGTTAAATGATTGGCTGTTGATGATTGACAGGTGTTGAAGGCAGAGAGAATTTCAGAAATGGGAGATTTCAACTGATTATTACAAGATTTAGACCTTGATTACAAGAAAGGTTGCAATATATAATTATTTTTGCATGAGTTTGGTGTTTTGCACAATGTAAAAGGACCTTTAAAAAGTAGTGTGTGTGGTAGTACTTGTAATATCTCTATGTCTACGTATTTAGATGATGAAAAAAAACTACATTTGATCTGTTCACAAAACAGTGTGTGTGTGTGTGTGTGTGTGTGTGTGTGTGTGTGTGTGTGTGTGTGTGTGTGTGTGTGTGTGTGTGTGTGTGTGTATTGCCACACAGTTACGAAGCTTAGCATTTAACTTCCCATCAAGTATGGACCTGAGGTTAATATACTTAATATACCTTGTTAAAAAAAACATTTTGCTTTGACTATTCATTGGTATGGCTTTTACATTTGCTGCTAGAGCTTACTTAAAGGCAGTGATTGTAGCTTAAGGACATGGGCTATGCAATTTAACCCAGTTACACATATTCAGTTCATTACAAGACATATTTTTTATTTTTTATTTTTTTTAAATTTAGCTTATGAAAGAATTAGAAAAGATTGCTCCAGTAATGAACATATGGTGGCACAAGGGTTCAAAAAGGACCAGGAAGCACTTGACTTAGAAACAAGGAGCTCTTTTATTATGAAACAGGGCAGAGTGCTTCCCTTGAGTTGGTACATGAATCAAGGAGCAAATGATTCATTACACAGTGGCTGGCTGAGCTTAGCTTACACTCACACATGCAGCAAAGCCACTCAACATGACAAGTCTTCTGTAGACGCTAACTGACCGAGTACACGTGCTTACATGCCAAAACGGCACCTAGAGGATCAATAAACATGTAACATAGATTTATGGAAACCACATGCACATAGACAACATGAAATAAACAACAAAACCCCTGGCAAGTCCTTATAGCTGCAGGCTAAATAACTCCATCCAGGAAAATGAACAGTGGCAGACACCACATTATGTGACTTATCCTGTACCAGCCACTGACGTGATGAGTTGACGGCTAATGAACAAAACTCCCTGCGCACTTTATTATGTACAATATACTAATGCTGAGTAGGGCCCTCCTTTGCACCTAGTATCAATTCTTTGTGGCATGGACTTCACAAGATGCTGGGAACATTTCTTCTTAAGACTGTGTCAAATGGTTTCTACAGATTGTTCTGCAGCCGTTTCATACTAATATACCACATCCTGAATGTGTTCTGTTGGATTCTTAAGGCCAATGATGGACACTGAATGTCATGGTCATGAAGCCAAATTGAGATTTGATGAAATAATCCATCATCATGCTGAAAGTAGTCATTCGATGGCTAAACATTTACACTAATATCCAAATGTTATGTCAAGATTTGTGCATCTAGATTGAAGATATGATTTTCTTCCATCAACATGACTGAATACTAGGATCATTGCCAGATTCTGCTACAACTGCCATTTTCAAACCATTTTCATGTTTACCAAGTCATTTCATGTAACTACTACCCTAGATTTAGCCACATGCATTAACACTTGGCAGTCAAGGGTGTCTCCGGTTTCAGACGGGTTGAAATATGCAAAAGGGCTCAATATGTGAAAACAAAGGGCTGAACCAGTGATTTATCCTTTCAGCCTCTTTCTGTGCTGTGCTAAACATGGTTCCTCCCTAAGAATCCACAATTGTACATGTTGTTGTGAAGACAACAGTTTCAGCAGTCCACGCTGGTGAGAGAACCACTGTTTTTGTTGAGCATGGAGAGGAGTTTCGGTTGTCAAAAAGATCTTTGAGAGTCACATGTGATTACAATGCACTGTAAGTAAGTACAGGTTTGTACTCAGAGATACATCTTATATAAATGCACTCTCATTGGACTTTTGGTGCATAAACATAGCTGCAGAAAAAGATTTGCACTGAAAGGTACTTTATTGTATCTCAATGGGGTACAGTCACATCTACAGTCCCATTATTTCCCTTTATTTTTGTAGTGTTTATGGTGAGGTTTAGAGGCATCTTAGCCGACCTACTAAAATGATTTGAGAGATAAGATTTGTATTGGATTTGGATTGGGTGTGTTTACGCTTGCATTTGATGTGAATTGTCCATAAGTGCCCCCACCCCCCACCACCACCCCAAAAAAGTAATTAAATTTGAAATTAAATTAAACTTGTATAATTGAATATTGCGCAAACAGAACAGTAAATTAAAGTGCTACTGCTAAAGGATGTGTACATAGCGAATACACAGCAACTATCTATTCTCTTATCATTTTATGCACCTACTAGTATGACCTGTAAACCAAAGCATGTTGTACATACACTTTGTACATTTGTACAACTACAGTACCTACAGTACCTACATAGCTAGTGTTGATAATTCTACATGCTCTTGAACTGGAATGCCTAGTTTAGCCATAATCTTTACCTTGGATTATGTACTAATGATCACCAATCACCCGACGCTAAAATGTCACAAGACATACAGGTAGCTTTGTTGATGTCAAAGTACATGCATCCGTACTAAAGAGACTGTACACTTGAAATCCCATTATATTCAATGGAGGTGTGCAAGGAGGTAACGCTTACTGTGTCTTAATGGGATGGATCCAATGTGTCCTATGTTTTCCCAAGGCTGTATAATGTTCTCAAAACTCATTCTATATACTGTATTCATAAAATAGGAAATGGTGATTATAAAGGACTGCAGTATTGCCACTAAGGCTAGTAACTTGATTACTAAAACTGATTGATGCAAATTCTTTGCCTCAATACTTTGTTTAATCCATATGATTATACACAGCTTGCTGGATTCAGCACAGAGACTTTGACTCCTGCTGCTGATACATGCCAGTAGGAAAACACAGTTTGAGTTCATTTCCAGTTAAATAAATTAAAACTCGGTGGAATACATCACTAGCAATAGCACAACATCTCTGCGGATGCAGTCTACAGAGCAGACCCCAAACTACATAATATTAAAGTTAGAGTTTAGGGCAAATCCGTGTGCTTTGAAGTGGAGATGAAGGCTAGTAACATTTGTATGTTACTATGTATGTTGACTACATGTAATGACAAGTTAAGGAAGTTAATCAATGTGATGTCTAGTTTTGATGTCTCTAAGTTTGACTATGCTCTCTCTCTCTCTCTCTCTCTCTCTCTCTCTCACACACACACACACACACACACACACACACACACACACACACACACCTCCCACATACACACACATATTCCTCTCACAAATAATACCCCAGAAAGCAGAATAATCAAGTGGTGTAGCAATTGGAGCCTAAAATTCACCAATACAATACAGCATATTCAGAGAATTTTGATTTGAGTCAAGTCACCAAGTGTTGGACAACACTTCAACATAGTACTTAGATGTAGTGTAGCCATGTACTTACAGTATGATATTCAGGCCTATAAACAAGTATCAATAATAATTACAATCATTTAACTTTTTTACACTACAGCATTATGTGCTTAGCTTTGTATGGATAGTTCCATGTTCAACAACATGATAATGATAAAATGTAATGTTTGGTTTTTTCATTAGTATTATTTATAATAGGTAGAAACATTTATTTCTAAATTAATCAATAGCTGCAGTCCCAATTGTCCCACATTCTGTGTGGTAGATTGTCTTACTTTGGAAACAGGATGTAGTCACTTGGCACATTACTAAGTATTACATGAAGCCTTTTAACCACTACATGTCTCGTTACTTTGATGATGGTCGACTGCTTATATCTAGGCTATCACTTAATTATCAATTTCACTTTAAACACGTTCCACACTCAGTGTTTTAAACTGCAACATTCATTTCAGCTATCATTGTACTAATTTATTATGCCCTTTAGACAAATCTACCCACATTCCCATTTTGAATACCAATTGCATGTCATGTTCTCTTTCACCCTTGAAACATTAATGTAGGCTCTATTCTCTAGATATTTTTGCATCGGAGGAGTGTTAGAAAGTGTTGCTTGATCAAGAAGACAGCATTCCTTAGCTTTTCTTTCACATTAGGCATGTGTACTCTGTTGAAAATGCTCATAAACATTTCTCAACAATTTCTGCACTTTACATTGCACTGTTTCTAATGCTCACTGTAAAATGGCAATGTGACACATTTGCCAATTAGATGCTAATCCATCATTAAATGAATTCTTATGCAGACTTTATTTGTGCTGCTATCATGCATATATTCACTGATTTACTCAAATAACACATTTTGTACCATAGAGATTCATTAGCCTTTATGCTGTTTCTGCTAGTGAAGTCCTTTGGCAATACAACGTCCTGTAAGTTTGCAAGTGACACTGCCTTTTGTCAGAGTAATTATAATTATGGAAAAATTCACAGAAATGAGGGGGAAACTCTAGTCATCTGGGGCTATGACAACAACCACAGCTTAATGACAACTTAATGGAATTTAACAGACACTACCTTAATATAAATTATGACAGCTGCAGTTTAATACATTGTGATTTCTGTGCTGGCCTTCTCAATAATGAAACTGTGATGAGGAATGATTGGAGATGTGTTTTGACTCACTTGGAAGTGATTCAATGTTGCTGACACCCTGACCACAGGGCTAAGGCCACTGTAGCTGTAATATACACACAGGGAAAATCAGGACATAACCTGCTATTGAGTAGAAAGCCAGAGGGATTTTATGCAGTTACACAGGTAAATAAAGCACATTTTAGTAACCTTTGTGCTGGGTGTTTTAGCACAGCAATACATCAATAAAAATATATGAACAAATGAAAATCATCTTTTCATAGTTTCTGTAAGATAAAGAGAAACCATGACCTGGAATCTCAACTGAAGCAGTGCTTTTCAAAATGACAGTAGAAATTGGAAAACTTGAAATGTGAACATTACCATAATGTTGTCCACCACCTTAATTCAGGTTCACATTTCTGAATAAAGTCTTTCAAATGTGATCTTTCAAATTAATGATTAAACATTAGACTGATATGGTCAATATTCATTCAGCTGTAGTGGCTCTCAGTATGGAATCAGTTCAAATGCAACATGCCCGACATCTATAAATGGAAATGTAGAGGTTCCTAATGGTATCCTGTGATAATCCATGCCATGCATCTTAAAAATTCTTGCTCAGTTCCTGATGATTTCATGGTAGGGATGGAGTGTTGCTAGTGTGCATCCCACACATTTTCAGCTGAGATAGATCTGGTGATGTGGTTGACATTGGCATAGTATTAGAAAAGCATACTGGAGTCTGCATGTAGAAAAGATAGGATTACTGGTAGAAGGACCTCATTAACATAACAGACTGCCAAAGTGCCTGTGATGATGACCAAAAATGATCTGGCATTTTATGAAATTTAAGTTGTTGGGGTATTTTTTTGTTTCACAGACCCCAATTAAGACCCCATACCGAGTTAACTTGTGAGGAACTTTAAAAGTTACAAACGTGTGCTTTTTAGACCATGTGTGCTTATTTTTATTGTTGTTGTTTTTTTTTTTTTTAACTGTCAATTGAAAGGGGATGTATTACATATTAAACCCCAAAAAACACAATTTTCTTTAGAAGTCAATGTAAAACTATTTTAGTCAAAGTTATTTTATTTAAAAAATAGAATCAAAATATATCATGTAAATGAAATGTACTAATTTTACTGGAGTAACTATTCCAGCAGAGAACTTCCAAACTTCTCTGCTAAGACTACTCTAATGAGAATCATTCTCCCAGCAGGCTCCCCACTCCTACATCCCTCTGATTGAACGAATGTGTCACATGATCCATCACTCCATAGGCCAAGTTTTCATTTATCCAGAGACCAATTTTTGTGTCCACACCAAGCCAATCTTCATTTTTCATATGGTTTGGCTATCAAAGCTTTGTGCTTCTGCTCACCAATGGATATTCATGTCATGCAGTTCTCTGTAGTCTGTGGAAGCAGTGATGGGTGCTTCTGTCTCATTTTGCAATTCAAAACACACAGCTTGACGTACTGCATGACAGGAAGTGATAACTAGTTTTCTCAAGCACAGGTTGTCCTTGGACAGTATAAACATTTGTCCTAGCTGCCCTTTATTCACCAAGAGCCTCATCTCCAGTCTTTCACTTGTGCAATGATTCACACATTACTGATTCAGGCTTTTTCATTACATTACATTTACATTAGAACATAATGGATAATTATGTCCACCAAGTCAAGATGATTAGCTATATAACACTGACTAAACAATCAGTTTTAAACAAAGATTGTTTTAAACAATGAAAGAAAAAATAAAATTGATTTGTGAATATCAAAATTAATCTAAACAAATCATTAAAAGATTATATGAAACACTGCATTCTGACTGACATCATAATCAACATCATCAATATTAATATCATTCTGACTTACCATGTCTATCAATATTATCAATATTAATATCATTCTGACAGACAATATCATTATCAACATCATCAATATTAATATCATTCTGACTTACCATGTCGATCAATATTATCAATATTAATATAATTCTGACTGACAATATCATTATCAATATCATCAATATGACCATTTTTCTGACATCTTTATCATTCTGACTGACAATATCGTAATATCAATTTCATTCTGGCTTACTATATCTATCAATGACATCAGTATTAACATCATTGTGACTGACAATATCATTATCAATATCATCAATATTAACATCATTCTAACTAACACCTTTATCATTCTGAGAATTCATTATCATTCTGACTGACTGATCTTTATCAATATTAATATCTTTCTAACTATCATTTGTATTCTGACCGGGAGGAGGCCTCAGGGAAGACCCAGAACATGCTGGAGATATTATATCTCTCAGATGGCCTGGGAACACTTTGGGATCCCCCAGAAGAGTTGGAAGAGGTGTCTGGGGAGAAGATCACTTTGCTTAGGCTGCTTTGCCCATGACCCAGACTCCAAATAAGTAGCAGTAATTTTCTAACAATATTATTATCATTGTGACTGAAAAGATCATTATCATTCTGACTGTCAATGTCATTAGCAATTCCAACAATATCAATATAATTTGGACTAACAATATCAATGTCAATATAAATCTATCATTATCAATATCATCAATATCATTTTGACTAACAATATCTTTATCAATATTAATTTAATTCTGACTGACATCATTATCATTCTGATAATATCATCATTCTCACTGAAAATATCATCACTGACAATATCATTGTCAATATCAATATTGTTCGGACTATCATTATCAATCTAATCAATATGAATATAATTTTGACATCATTATCATTCTGACTGACAATATTGTTTCACTCTGAATGACAATATAATTGTTTTATATCAACAATATCAATATCTTTCTCACTGACAATATCTTACTCTACAGGACTTAATTTCAATGTCATGTGTAGGAGCAGGTGCTTAACTAATCCAGTGAGTATGGGAGCAGGACAACATATATGTATAGAAAAATCCTGCACATTAATAAATAATCCATATAAATGATAATATTAAGGCATTAATTACTGTGAACCATTAAGAAAATGGAAAACAGTTAAATAGCAAATAAAAAGACTTCTACTTTCTGGCACATAGTTGCATCTGCTGTTAACCAATTGTTTTTAACATCTGTCTGGTTAGTGGTGGGTAACGCAGGTCCTGTTACAGCTAACAAGAAAGTAGCTGGTCTGAACTTTTTAACTTACACACAGAACTCAGTTATTAAAAATTCTAAAATGTTACTTTATGCAAAAACAGGATAAAGGTTGAATGTAGATCAAATCTGATTCCTGCTGATATGCATAGATGAGTTTGGTATGGGAATAATAGATGGGAACCAAAAGTGTGTTTTACCCCAGGGTAAATGGAGCCAACTTAGCCTGGTAATTTCACAGTTTACTTTCATTTCTAACCAGAACATTTTCTTATTGTAACTTTTCAGGATTGCATTTTCAAGGATGCACTAGTCAAATCAGAATAGAATGAAAGTAGTCACTTTGCTTTTGTTGCTAATTTCCCTAAATAGAGCCTAAATTCATAATTCCATCATTATCTTCACGATCTCCCTTAATATTTTACACACTTGTTTTGTGTATTAAACTATAATAGAAAAAATGGCTTAGCAACTGCATTATAACCTGCACAGCACACACACACACACACACACACTCTTCGAAGCTTATTCAATAACTTGGCATGTTGTGATAAGCCAAGAAATGCAAGCTATTAGCTTTGCATTAGAGTTGTTTGGTCTGTCTTGCAAACTTCAGAAAACCTGTCCACAGATAAACTATTCAGCATGCTGGGTATCTTCACATGCATGTAAGCCAACATTTTATTTATTCACAGTCCAGTGCAAACTTTAATTCAATGCTCTCTCTCTCTCTCTCTCTCTCTCTCTCTCTCTCTCTCTCTCTCTCCCCGTGTGTGTGTGTGTGTGTGTGTGTGTGTGTGTGTGTGTGTGTGTGTGTGTGTGTGTGTGTGTGTGTGTGTGTGTTCATCCATGGTAATCCAGTATTCTTGGTTTCTGATCCTTTATTGGACTCAGGCACCAGGTGCAGAGAGAGATATCCCATCTGCCTCATTAGAATAACTGTGTGGATATGTGCTGTGCCATTTCACTGGGCATGAAGAGAGCTCTCACCTATTCAACACAGCTTACAACACAAAAGCACAGGTGAGCTACTGACTTTGATTTCTCTGTTATGTTTTCAGAGTTTATGTTGCTAAGAAGTATTTGAAACATCATTATGAATGTCAGAAAACATGTGCTAGGACATTCATTTGTACCATAATATTTCCTTGACATTACTAATAGAGTTTGATAGAGATGGTCAGTGATCGGAAAAATGTTGAAAGTCAATATTAAAGCAGCTGTCAGTAAGATGTATTTATTTATTGGTTTGTTTGTTATTTGTTTGATTGTTTGTTTGTTATTTGTTTGTTTGTTTGTTTGTTTTAATTGAAAGTAGTAGTGATACTGAGTGGAGAGGGAACAAAATAGTCTAACACATAGTGTCAATGTGCAGGTGTGCAAGGGTATTATTGCATTTATAATTACATCAAATGAAATGCCTGTGAATGAAGATCTGGCACCTTCTGAGCAACCATGGTACTGCTAATGGCATTGAAATAAACAGAATGGAAATGTTATCAGAATGGCAAATTCAGTCTTCATCTGTTCATTCAGTCACTGTCAAACCAGTGGCAAGCCAAAGTAGAGTGCAACAGAGTCTGTTCTCAGCATAAACATCACCATTTCCATACCTCAAAGAATGCATTGAGACTTTCTTTTTTAGATTTCTAGCAACTTTTGATGGATATTTGCCTTCTATATAGCATTTCATTATAAATCTGGATACAAAATAATCTGATCAACACAGAATACATCTTTACACAGCAGTTTATTTGCATCAACTTGCATTAAAAAGTTACCCTCTACTAAAAAGTTACTACAGTGAATAAAATTATTATGCTGATAAGAATGACAACAGTACCTCTGGCTCTAAAGGCATTTCCTTCACTGAGTTTTGATTTAGCTCTTTCTGAAATCTCCAGTCTGACTGTTTCACTGACTGACGGAATGTAAACTTGCAACCATCAGATTCATCCACTCTGAAATGAGATTGCACCATGAAGCATGTCTTTTACATGCTCTGTGTAATGACTCATTTGCACCAGAAGAGGCTCTAAATCCACAAACCTCCAAAACCGGCAAGCTATTATTTAAATTAACTTTCACTCATTGCTGATTAAAATGAATGAAGAAATTCTGTCAAAGGAGTGGAATTTACTAAAGATTCCACACATGTGTTTGTACTCTAGTGGTAACAATTTTGTTGGCCTACTGCAAAATAACATTAATCCTGACTGTATTACATCATATAATTATAACCAGGGGTTGAAGTTGGGATAATGGTGCAGCAAGGAAAAAGGACTCACCTCAAAATATCTCCCAAATTGATTTGTAATATGAGCTCCAGTGCACTTGTTTTCTTTGTGGACAGGCTATGTGGTTCTCTGACCTCCAGCGTCCATGTTTTTTTTATAGAACTCACTGGTTTAAATGAGGTCAGAACAAAGAAATGAACATCACTGCTAAGACCTTGTTAGTTGTAATCCATAGTGTGGTCCATAGTGGTGTAGTGGTGTAATTATATTGTTCATTTCAGCGAATCATCTTTAACAGCACTACTTACAGCAAGCAATTTTACTGCTTGTTACATTTTCAGCAGCCCATCAGTGATAGGAACATCAACATGGTCCTTGAAATCTATTTAGTAAGGTGAAGTCTCTCATAGTAAGTTGTATACATGCTCTGAGAAATCAGATTACTGACCTAAAATCGTGTTTCTAAACCTTTAGAACCCTAAAGGCCCATTTTTTAGTAGTTTGATATACTTTATTCCACAAAACAGAATAAGAAAAGTACTTATAGGAGAAAGTCATACATGCCTGATATTACTATTTTCAAGAGATCCTAGGCTACTCAAATTTGATTATGATCAGACTACTGAGTGCAGGTAAACACACTCAGTAGTGTTTCATTCTCCATCACCATGCATGTGCGCATGTTGTGAATGAGTGCTTCATAAATTCCGTGGGTTAACTGATTTTGGCTTTCAGTTATTACGCAACAGCTTCAGCAGCTTGTCTGTAGTGTGGTCAGGACAGTATTGTCTAGCCAGAAAAACATCAATTGATCTTAATCGTGTTCACAGCGAAAATAACACTATGTCCCTTGACTGGAAAGTTCCAGACAAATATTTGAGCTCCTCCAGTGCACAAAGCATAAGATCCATGTTCTTCAGTAATTCATCTGAAAATGGCTTTGCAGCATGTCCCTCAAACATTCATCAAATTGTGTATAGTGTCTTCATTATCACAAATGAGAATAAAGAGCACCATACGTTTCAAACGGCATTCCCAGGCCACCCATCTTATATCTAGGACTTGACCAAGCTTTTTAACCAAGCTTTTTGCCTATTTCTGAAGCTGCTGAGCTCAGGTCTCTTGATTTTTGGTTAACTGGAAGAACAAACATAATCAAACTTGATTTGAACATGTGGGAGCTTTTCAGCATGATGAAGACTCCAGACTTTCCAAAATCAAAGAGCAAAACCCAACTAAATACTAAGGCATCATCATTTAGAAAAGCATCCTCAAGGTTATGACTTTTACACAGTTTAAAGGAATCTCTGTAATGCCTTTTGCATTACTAGATCTGTGTTCCATGAAGTCTAAAAAAGTAGTTAACTCAGAATAACCTCAGGTACACAACCAGGTGAGATTTCTTGCTCAAAGCAGTGGTGAGTTTTGGCCTTGTGCACTTTATGCTTCACATTAATGAATTTCTCATTTCTTTTCAAATAAATTGAATGTTGAGACCATTTGAAGTCAAGAATTCCTGGATAGTTCCTGTAAAGGGCCGGTTTAGTTTTGCAATATTGCAAGCTGCTCTGAATGGAGATGTAGATGAGATTAACTCTTTTTGTGAATGAAGTAACATTGAGCCATGCTCTTTCACTTCTGGAGATTTGCAACTGCTTCTCTGTGGCTCTGTGTTCATGTATTTTTTAGCAACAGTGTATTGTTTGGCTTTTATTATTCCATATGGAGATTTTTAACAGTTTGGCCATTTGCAAGGAAAAGAGCACATTTTAATAAGTTATGTAGCACATCTGCATACAGAGTGTCCTATCTTGTTATAGACTGAAATAAATGGACATGCCTTTTTAAAATATTCACAGTGGGATCCCCACCAATAATCTGGTAAATTATGTTCTAGATTTGTGTGGCTATGTCTTAGGGCTGTGCTTTTGCTGCCCTGGCTCTACGCTGTGTTCCTGCTGGTGATGATGTGGCTGTTTTCTTTACTTCTGAGAGTGAAGTTATCAGAAACATTAATGTCAATTTTAACTGGGAAATACAAAAACATGAAGTAGATTTGATATTATTATTTATGAAACAACCAAATGGATTTATTTACTTATTAATGAAAAGTGCTGGAATGCCATTCCTCTACTTCAGCCCTTACTGTTAAGAATGAGCTTAGTTTTAACAAATAGTCAGTCAGTCAGCATCTCATCCGCTTCGTCCTGAGTAGAATTCAGAGCCTACCTGGAATCACTGGGAAAAAGACAGAAATAGCCCCTGGACAGGAGCCAGAACATCTCAGGGTATCACACCTACACACTGCAATGTAGCATGGTCAATTCAACTACCATGTGAATTTTTTGGAGCAGGAGGAAAACAACAAACTCCTCACAGACAGTGACCTGAGTGGGGATCAGACACATACACTACCTTCAGTGCCACTGTGCCACCCTTAACAAAAAGTTTGGCAGGGAAAAAAAACAACAACAAAAAAACAACAACTATATATATATATATATATATATATATATATATATATATATATATATATATATATATAGTTATTCTTGTGCAAAGACTGCTGTTATTTGTAAAGTAAAACAATTCTTTTCACTTGCTGCCATAATGTGTAACTGTTTTGTAAAATGCACAATTTAGCCTGTCAATACAAAATGTAAAGAGGATGCTAATATTATTTTTGGCTGTAAAATAATACAAATTTCCCTGTATGTGTAATTACAGTTAGCTAAAACAAATAAACATCTAAACAATATCTATGAGTTATTTAAAAATGTACTGATTTTGTTATAAATGCACTGTATGTAACTGCACTTAACAAAATGTCATTTGCAAAAATTTATCCCAGATGCAGTTCAGTGTGCTGTGCAATGTGGTAAATGAAGTGAATTATGTAGGTAAAACCTAATGAAAGTAAATTGTGACCAATCAGCATTACTCATCAGACATCATGCTAATTGTTGACAAGTTGCATGAGATTATTACTGGTCAATTTAAGGTGAAATGTAAGGTGCCACAGTTTTAAAAGCATTAGAACAAGCCTTTCCAATGTCCCTGTAATGTATTGCTGATATTTGCAGAAAGCCAAAATCTGCAGATCTAGAAGAAGTATGTGCTGGAAGACAGACAGACTTTCTTTTTTTAATACTTTGAATATGAGCTCTATGGCAAATCAAATTCTCCAAGGTTTTACAAGAAAGTACACTGATGAGTCTGGAACACGTAAGAGAGAATTTAAAAATGCAGAAACAGACATGCACCTTAATGTACAGTTCTTCTGGCAAAGATCCAATCAATAGACAGACATATACAAATATAGCTGATGGATGAAAGATGCTGAAGACCCCTCTCAAAGCGATGCTCTAAGCTGCAGGAAAACATGCTATTTAGGCAGTGTTTCCACGTGAATACAAATGCATGCTCTTCACTAGATAAGATTGCAGAAACCCAGTGCACACACCTCAAAGAGGTCCATCCAGGCAGGTTTGACAGGCATGCCGGAAATAGCATGTTCAATGAAAACTTCAGTCAGTTATGTGACATTAATGTCAGGTACAGACCCTGCCTGTGAAGGCTATGAATTGAGCTGACATCAGACTCACTCGTGAATAATGGTGGGGTGGGAACCTTTAATCGCCTCACTTTACTAATCTGTTTGATAGATGTAGTGGCCATCACACCCCAACCCCTGCAAGCATCCAGATAAACACTATATTCACAGAGAACACAGCTCACAGTTTTGCACTTCATTCTCACATTTATTGTTGTTATTTATAATATTATAGATCATTCTGATGTCAAATAAGGCTCTACGAATAAATGACTCAATTTAGAAATCTGGTGAAGTGTAATGCTAAAGTGACTCAAAAATCTAGAAACAGTCAAATTGTGCTCAAACAATCTCTAATAGGCTGCATTTATGATGCAACACATAGCAAATAGTGCACAGCAGTCCCACCAGAACCACCCCCACCAGCACCTCACACTGACAAAACACTAAGAGACTTAGTTCGACTAAAATGACTCAATAAACACTCCGGGGAACAACAATATGAAAATAAGTGAGAAAATATGGAGCACACGCACAGGGTTAATACTTTAAAATGTACTCCATTACAGATGACTAATTACCTGTTCAGAAACGACCTGTTCAAAAATGGAACCACAAAGAAACCCAACAGGTTATTATATATTAATACAAATAGAACATATACATTTGCATGAATCCATCTTTTGACCAGCATGAATTACATTCCAAGTGGTCTGAGTTGGTTTATGCTGTAGATTCTGTAAGAAACTAAAACATGTCATAAGGGAGTATTTGAGAAGGTTTCATTTTGTCAGGATAAATAATAACACCAAACTATTACACTGAAAAAAACACCTCCACACAGTTTTTAGACAGCGCACAGCACAACTAAACATTGTTGAGGGGGATGTAATAACATCTATAGAGGAAAAAAAGACATCTGAATATCATTATTAAGGGAACCTGTATTGCTGAAAGGTTTAATAGCTTTATAGATTAAATAGTCATAATCATGATTATTTTCATAGGCTTTTAAAAGTCAAAGGCTTTTAAAGCAAAGCTAATCAAGCAATTTATAATGAATATATTGAAAAATTATATTATGAAAGCCATTTAAAGTTCAAGCTTCAGTAAGTTTAAGTTCATACATTGACACTACTGAATTCTGTTGAGTATAGCGCATTGAAGAGAGCACCTGAAAGCACATTAACCTTTAACTCTAGGCAAATAATTTTTGGGATGTTTGCATAGTTTGACATACTTTTATTCACCAAAGAATTAGAAACGTGTTTACAGGAGATTCTAGGCAGCTCATTTTGTCTTCATTTGAGATGTAAAAAAGATTAGATTATATATACTTGGATAAACTTGAACCTGTTATGAAAAATAGTTTGTATAAAAAATAGTTTAGAAATTGGAAAATTTTGGAAATTGATCATCCAGAGGATTTTTGACCTGACAATGGAAAAATGTTTTTATTGATTATTTGTAATGATTGGATTGACAAGGATATTTATGATATTTCTTCAAAATACTTGGACAGTGGTTCAAATATGTGGTCCTTTATCATTTCTGTATGTGTCAGAGCACTAAACATGCTCTGGAAGCTCGTTTGGAATTTAAACTGGGTTTTAATTCAGTTGGAAACAAATGCATTTTTGTTGTTTTCTAAGATACATTACTCACTGATAATCCACCACACAATGAAGACAACCACGTTATATAGGGTAAATAGCTTATGATATTTTGGATTATGTTCTATTTATTTCTTGTCTGAATTATGAAGATTACAGCATGTAACTGCCCACAAAGTGTGAATCTTGGGTTGTAAGAGTTAAAGCAGTTTATTACTGACCCAACTGAGTTCAAAGACTTGTAGTTGACTGATAAGAATACAAAAAACTGTGTAATTATTATAAGTATAACTCATTGGACAATAACCTTCTTAATTCAAACAACATTAATGTAAAAGTCATTTTGAAGAATTTCCATGTTTGTTTGTTTTTTTTTTGTCAAAAAATGAACAGAATATAAAGAACAATAAGCATATTTAAATTGTCTCAAAAAGTGATAATATTTATAAAACAGGCACAGAACCTTAAATTACATCAATTTATGAACATGTTAAATGCCAAGATAACAGCAACAACCATAACCGACTGCAGTTGAACACAGAATTTGGACTGGAAGTTATTCAGTAACCTTCAGATAGTTTATGAGATCTGCGAGTAGAACATTTGGATCAAGTGCTTAACCTTGATCAGCTACGTAGAAGCTTTTCCCTGAATTTCTGTCTTCAAAAACCTTGAGATAGGAATTGTACCATAGCCATAACCACAGCAGAGGTTCTTATTAGTTTTCTTGACAGTACAGAAATTGTGCTGCTGTACTTCAGTAATTCATGTAACATTCATGTAACAACTGTTAATTACATAATAATGCTCCTTAGAGGTAAATACTGGATGCTTCTTAGTAGCTTGTCAAATTGCGACTGATTCTTTTAAATATTTTTGACCTACCTTTAACTTTCAGTGCTCAAGCTCATACAATCTTTTTACATTGTATAGACGGGGACAGTGACCTTGATTCTCCTACCTCTTTGAAACCTGAAGAGTGAAGAATTGCCTGGGTTTTTACAAGGTTAAAAGAAATTAATTTGAGCCTACATATTATTTTGGCAGTTGTATAGATCTATAGACCAGACATTCACTTACACAGAGGGTATAATGAACAGAATCAGTTCTCAGCACTGGGTTACTTTAGTCTGCTCCCACATGTCATGTTTTATTGAACAAAGACAGACATGGGTTTCAAAGTTCATTACTGAGTCTCTTCTGTCTCTTCACCTTATATATGATACTAATGACAATGTAGCTGTAAGTAATGCCATGATAAAAAATGGCAGTGCAATCTTCCCTTGTAAAGGTACACTCTTGAAAATAAAAAGGTTTAAAGAACCTTCCCTTGAGGTACAGGTTCTTTACAAATTTCTGTACCAAAGGCTCTTCATAGTCATACATATCCATTACAATCATGGTTTATAAAAGGTTTTATTTTATGGGAGCTCTTATTTTTAAGGGTGCAGTCAACAAACTGAAAAATTAAAGTATTGCTGTTCGCATATTTCATCTTTCATGTTTTTTGTGGAAACATGATGAGACAGATGTTTAATACTTCTGCTCTTTGTGTTATTTTAAGGTTTTTGTTAGAATAGGTTCTGGCAGGATACAATTTCTTTATCTATTGTTATTTTAAGAGTGAAGTCAACAAATACTAGTTGTAGTACAGTGATCAAAATTAAAGTAGTGTCCATAATATTCATAAAGTGGGGAAAAAGTTCCGTTTAGCATAATTTAACTGATTTTTACATTGTAATGTTACATTACATTGACTTTTACATTGTACTTAACCAATCCACAGACAGCCAGAATGTGTACAAACCAAGGAAATTCAAGACCTTTATTACCCTCTCCAGGAGCTTTCTACCTACAAAAATTATGCCAAGAGCAAGGCATGTAATAGTCGTTAAGCTCACAAAGGACCAAAGGTAACTTCTAAGCACCTAAAGTTTGCCTTGTTGTTTGGAGAAAGAAATACGGTGGTGGTGGTTGTATCATGGTTTGGGTGAGTTTTACTGCATCTGGGCCATTATACCAACAAGTTCTAAACCAAAATGTGAGTACATCTATCCATGAACTCAATCTCAAGAGAATGTGGGTCATGCAGCAAGACAATGAGCCTAAGTACAGTCATTCAACCAAATAACAGAAAAAGAATAAAGTTAATGTTTTGAAATAGCCACTTCGTTGTTCTGACCACAATTAAACCAAAATGGTGTGGAAGGACCTGAAGCAAGCAGTTAATGGGAGGAAACCCACAAGAGAACAAATCTGAGGCTGTATATTCCTAAAATTCCTCCAAACTTCTGTACATTCATCTTCTGTACCACTTATTCCTGAATAGGGTCATGGGGGAGCCGGTGCCCAGCCCACAACTCTGAGTGCAAGGGCAGGAAACAACCCTAGACAGGGCGTTAGTCCATTGTAATTATTTATATTATGAATTATTTTATACATACAATTTTTAACGTAATCTTAAAAAGGTTGGCTAATATATAATCAGTTCAACTTCAGACAGTTGTGTTGATGAGAGAATTGTGACACTAGATGAAACAGGGAACCTGTCAGGTTGCTCACCAAACATTAAATTGAGAAAAAAATGGGCTCAAATTATTGAAAGCACAAAAATTGCAATGGGATTTGAAGTTCCATTGCCAGAAACTATGAGACATGTTTTTAATGCTTCTGACTTCTTCTCTTCATATTACCTCTAGGCCACTGACAGAATAAGTTCATGGATAGATTATTTCATCTGTTATTGAAGTGTAGGGCTGAAAACTTGTGGTTTTCAGGACAGTCTGTTTAGATTACGAATTGAAGAAACTGTAAATTGTGTGCACTATTTCCTGAGGCACTCTATTACTGAACAAGTAAATACTAACTGCTCCAGAGTCCATATTATGTTTCTTTATGTGTTAAAAAGCACTGGGCCAATCATATACACATTAAGACAATCTAATAAAAGTGATCTTATAACCAGTCTCAAAATTGTAATTTAGTCAAATATCAGTCTGAAAAATATTTGTCTTCAATCTGCTGGCATGATTTATGACAGTTTGTCAGTTTGCCCTTATCATAACGAACAAATCCTGATTATTTCTGTTCATGGACAAGAGTGCTTTGCAGGGGAGAGAGGCCATAACATTATGGGAAAGCCTTTAATCAACCCTTCTGAGAAAAGACACACTTACCAAAACAGCGTGTGGTAGCATCATTACCACTTCGTGCACATAATAAAAATAAAGGCCCATCTAGTTTTCTTCTTGTTCATTTTCCTGTCCTGTTTGTTTGTCCTCCACTTCCAATATGAATAATGTATGCTTCTCGAGAGGCAAACAACAAGTCATCAACCCCACAGTGTCAGCTACCCACCATCAATTTTCTGCTGTGCTGCATCTCAATTAAAACCACAGATTCCGCTCATATGGATATGGGCATGGACCTGCTTGCTCAAGCGGCCTCTGAGGTTAGCTTGTTTCTCAAAATTCTTCCTCCTTTTATTATTCAGTTCTGTAAGCGATGCAGGAGAAATGCAGGCTTTGTCTCTTTTATGACCCACATTCAGACCAATCAAGCAAATAATGGATAGTCTGGATGTGGGCATGGACCTGCTTGCTCAAGCTGCCTCCAAGCTTGGTTTGTTTTCTAAAACGTCGCCACCCTTTATTAGGCTATTCGTTAAGAGATGCAGGAGAAATATGGGCTTTGTGTCTTCTGTGACCTACATTCAGATAAATCAAGCAAAAAATGGATTGTCTGGTGAGTAGAAGTCAAACAAGCTCCTGCAACCGTGCTGGATATTCTCAGCATTAATCCTAGTGGTAATAATGAGTAATGAACTGCCACAGTCTGTGATGACCTTGGCAATCTCCAAGGACCCTGCAAAACCTGATGATAAGTAAACTGTTTGCTGTTCCAATGAGACATCATTATCCTTCATCTGAGCAATTTCACAATGGTAAACAAGGAGGCATTTCAAACTCTTGAATGCATACTAATTGTATCGTAAATCGTATTAAGCATCTGCATTGAAATAAAAGAATCTACATTGAAAGAGAAGATTACTAAAACCATTACTATGGCTGCTACTTTATAAGCTGTACATTCTTGTACTATATACTTGATGTACATTTTTGCATTAAGAGAAGTAATTTATTCGATGCTGCCTATTTTAGTTACATATGTTCTCAAGTACAAGTACTTAATCTATAATGTGCAGTGGACATTTAATATGATTTTAAATATGTTGTGTGATCTTACCGACTGAGGGTAAAGGTGATGGTATACTTCAATATGCATTGCTAAATGAGATGAGACTTTCCATCAAGATTTAAGAACAAATGTTTCTAAATAGGATTGTAATGTATTAACAAATTGATTAGTTATTAGATGCCCAATAAGACAAAGTTTATACAATTACAGTGACAATGTATCTAACTGTGCAACACAAGGTGTTCGTAGTGCACAGGGATGTACATAGGACTTAACTATATGCCATCACAAAAAATGTGATGCTGGAAGTTTTGCAAATGAACTTTGCCTCTAACAATATTTCATAAAACACCGGTTAGATATACTTTATAATTAAGAATATATTAAGTCTGTAGCACTAATTTTCTCACATTGTTATCGCCTGGGGGGGCAGCATAACAAATCAAAAATTTGCAGAGTGGTAGTTCATGCTGTGATAGGGAAGCACAATGAACATATAGAATATAAATAAGTTCTACACGTATTGCACACTGTCAACAAATAGATTAAATGCATTAAGAATTTACATCACTGTGTTCAAAAAAGCTGTGGACTGTGTCCACTTTTATTTGGGCTCCCTTTGGAGCAGAAGTAAACACCTCTGAAAATGCCCAGAAGGAATCCACCGATTGCAATGCGATACTGCAGTGGTGTCATGCCAGACTGTCATGGAGTCACTCAAAGCTCTACATTTGCCTATATGGCGATGACCAATGAATCCATGTGAGATCATGGTCAGTTTTTTGTCAAGTGGCTCACGTCTAGAAGACCTGTCATGGTTTGATGTGTAAATGATGCCAGATCACGTTTGGTCTTCATTACACACACTTTGTCAATCCAACATTACCTTAATTAGTTCATACTCATTGGTGCACTATTCCAACAGGACAATGTTTGTCTGCATACTGCTGCCATCTCAAGAGCTCACCTTGAAGGCACAGATCGTTTGTCATGGTCAATCAATCACCAGACCTGTGTGTGTGCAAAGCTACTGGATGTGCTATCAACACTCCACACCTACTGCAAAATCTGCAGGATCTGAGTGAGAATACTGCAAGACACCGTTAGGACCGTCTACAATTCCATGTCAAAAATGTATGGCATGCTGCATTATACCTGACATCATACTGAGATACACTATTTTTGAATGTGTAGCTCAATAATAATTCTCAAGATCAGTCTAAATTTTTGGAAGCTTTTAAAAAAGTTTCTGGAAGCATTTATCTTTCTTCAGTAAAGCATTGCATCCCAGCATTTCCATCTAGGTGCAACTATTCATGCTACTATTAAAATCTAAAAATAAAATAATTGGAGTGGCCTATGAAACATTTTTGAAATCATAAGCATTGCAAAACGTCTGAGCTTGATAAGCTAATCAGGCCTGATGCATTTCACCAGTTGTAAGTAAAAACTGTTGGCTTAGTTAAATTTCTAAGCTTTACAGGTTGTGTGTTCTCCTAGCTGGCACATGATTGAACTTCAACAGTGAAATGTGGTTGAAATAATGTTGGTTAACACATATATAAAGCATTTGCATTTGAAAATTATGAAAATTATTATAGATGACATTGAAATGACATTGAAAAACCTATAAGCCTATAAGAAGATAGCCAGGGGTTTCAGTTTGCAGTTTCTACAGTTCAGAATGTCCTTGGAAATGGTAGTTCAGTGGTTCAGTTCAAGTTCAAGACGAGATTTGAAAGACCAAGAGATCAAAACTCCCATTTGACTGCCAAGCAGCTACAGGAAGGTTTAAATGTCTCACGAGTGATGTTGCTCTGTTCCACTGTGAAGGGCTGCCTCCACAAATATAATCTTCATGGAAGTGTCATAAACTTTATGGTACAGAACATCTGAGAAGTGCTGTGGCCTGATCAAAGTAGTCTTTAGGCACAATCAGTAAATGCAAATGCATTTCATGAAAATAACACATTTCACAGTGTAAAACATGTGGGTGAATGTATCATGCTTTGGGGTTGCATTGCCACCAGTGGTATTGGCAATATGTTACAGCTGGAGGGAGCAATGGCAATCCTGAATGCAGATGTTAATCCATTTTATAAGAGGCTGAAGCTGTAAAGAGAATGGCTTATTCAACAAGAGGATGATCCAAGCATACCTCAAAATGCAGCATGAGCTTCCTAAAGAGACAAAAAAACAGATTAGAATTTTAGCTTTTAGAATGCCCTTCAACTGTTTCATTGGAAAAGCAGCCAACTACTCTCCAAAAGTCTGCTTACTGTTTTGTGGACGGTAAGAAATGAAGTGAACACACTGGGTAAAATCAGGTTAGGAGCTATTTGCAGCACAGCTAACTAGCAATCTCTTAGAATAATGTTGCACCACAGGCATCATTAGCCAGGCATTCCATTCAGTGGAAGGGAAACCAACTTCAGAAAATCCTTATCCAAAGAAATGACTCAGTTCTTAAGCTTTTGTGGAGCAAAAGTAACAGGTGATGGTGTTGGTGTCCCCTCCAAAAAATGAAAAGAGCAGCCATGTGTATCTAATAATTGTTAGTTTGCTGATTCAGTCACAGACACAGCTTCTCTTCTTTGGAAGAAGATGGATAGAGATGTGGTGTTTAAAAAAACTCGGAACTTTGTGTTATGTTCATAACACTGCTGTTCAAGAGAATTCTTCCCTTTCATCCCATCACTGTGACACCCTTAACCTGAGAATATTATACTTCTCATTCTGTATGATTATTATCACTGTGCCTGTAATCTACATCCACAAATCCGCTGCTGCACCGGAAGTTCTAACAAAGAAAACCTCCTCTTCTTCCCATCACTGTGACACCCTTAAACTAAGAATATTATGCTGCTCATTCAGTTCAATTATTATCACTGTGCCTGTAATCTACATCAGCGGAAGTTCTAAAGATGGCCTCCTCCTTGTTGTAATGCAGAATAAGGTAAATAGGTCTTCTGCAAAGAAGCACAGGGCCAATCCAACAACAACAATTGAAAGACAGCTGCTACAAAAAAGTGTTTAGAAGCTGTATTGTTTGTCAAGGGGGAGTTACTAAGTCCCAACTCTGATGGCCAAAGCTGTGCACTGGTGACACTGATGTTTTGATTTTTCTTATGTTATGAAAGGCAGAGTAACTATGCTTTACAATTATATAGTAAACATCTGTCAAGTGTTCAAATGCTCTATGCTGGAATGTGATGAATTCAGCTGTCATTTTGCTGTTTTGAATTCATTGAATGATTCTAACGTGTCTATAAATGGAAACGACCTGTTAAAAGTTTAAAAGACTGTAACACTGTCAAATGGGTTACTGCCTAACTTAGCTTCATGCTGATACACAAAAATGCAAAATATGCTGCAAGTGAATTCAGCACAGCCTATTTTCAGAGTGCTGAAGGATATATTACACTGATTCAGAAACAGTTTGCTAGGATGTAAGGATGCTGTGTTACAGAAAATAGTGGAATGACGATTGGGAGCAATCTCATATTTTTCATTAAATTCTGAACTCACACTTCAAAGCTCTCCAGAGAGTGTACATGGGAATCACAGCTTAGACATCAATGTGTTAAATATGACTGCTCTTAGTCAGTGGACTCTGATTTCAATGCAAATCTCCACCAGTAACTACAGGTAGACAACACAATACATGTAATAGTTTGACTATGGTCCATGTACTGTAGAACCGTGTAAAATACAAAACAGAAAACACAATCAGGTATAGCTTTTCATATTCTGGCTTAGCCGGACACGAGCCCAGAAGGGACATGTTCATCTGTTTCTTTGAATATAAAACAATAAAATGAGAATAAGGAATATGGGAAGAGTATAGAGATAGTCAGAATCATTGTAGACATTATTGTAGCCATTATTGTCCCCCTATTTTGAATAACAGGTGTACCCAGAGTAGAAATCCCAATGCATAATTAACATCCAAAAAATTAATTATGAATCATTGTTTTTGAGGACTGGTTTGTTTGATTTTTGCTAGAGTCACATTAAATTACATTACATTGTTGGATAAAACTGAATGAGTTGAATGAAAGAATATAGAATAATAGGGTAGTGCATGCTCTGCCCACTGCATAATACACAACTACATCACCCCCCCTCTTTGGGATGGAATCACAGATATTGATCCTAGAGTGGCCTCCTGGTGGAAAAGAAATAACATGTCGGAATTGCTCAGGAAAGGAGTCCTTATAAAATGTAATCAAAGCTTGTCGACAGATAAAAGGAGGATTCAACAGACAACAAATAAATCTTACATAATGACCAACTGGAGTACTCTACAGTACCAAAATGTTTCACACAGCACTGTTTGTTAATTATACAGTAAACACACTGTGCTGTGGACAAGTACTTCCATGCCTCTTTCATTTATTCAAAACCTTTATCACCCATGTGAAAAGGAATTGGCAACTTAGCTACTAAATGTTGTTCCTGAAAAAAGGTTCAATTTCACTAACCACACCCAGACAAAATTACTGCTATAACTGTAGAACACTTAAATAGAATTATTTAATAGAATTATTATCCTTAATTTCCCTGAGGGAACCCTCCCAAGGGATCAATAATCCTATCCTATCCTAGAAGTTGTCTGACAATGAGAAGCATCTCAAAAACAACACATGATGTCATGTTCTACATAATGAAGGTTGTGGATTGGTCAAATCAAAATCCTGAATTGAGTCCTGATGAGATGCTGTTGCAAGACCTGAAATTAAAACCTTACATTACTAAAATATACCCCAAACGTTCACACATTTATTTTATACATAATGAGCTCTCATACACTGTGGATGCTGTTTTGACAAAATCACCACATGCAGTTTTTTTTTTCCCTTTTTGCTTCTAATAAAGCAATTCAATGTAGAAACTGTAAGAATTTCACGTTGGACTATGCTCATGGTTAGTTTTAGGGTAAAAGTAAGGGTTTTGCATTCAAACTGTTTGCTTTGTAACCTTCTATGTTCAAATCATTTGATTTCTGAGTGTCTGGGTTGCATTAGTAAATCATGCAAATGCACAAGATTCATCCTATATTAAGAACATATTGTACATTGTCTGAAATGCAATTTAGTCACATATGTATGAATTACTCTTGAGAACAGCCTGGCTGCCAAGAGTGGCACAGCAAGTAATTCGATTTATAGTTTGCAATTACTTTTTCACACCGGTAATATACATTTTGAATAAATCTTTACCTTTAATGGATTGATAACTATATTGTTTGGGTTTTTAATCTCGTATTGCAGGTAGTTGGATGATCTGAAATCTCTGAATGTTACAAATATGCAAAAATAAAAGAAAGGGAAGAGGCCAACTATGTTTTTTTTTTACAGCATTTTATCTGAATGTCTGTCTATCTCTAGATACGTCTACATTATCTGTCATCAAAGCTTGTGTGGCAAGCTTCGATCCTCTCATCAGGTGGAAAACACACGTGTTCTCATATTCTCTTTGAAAACAAAATCCCTGCTACGCATTCCAAAAGCCAAGAGATCAAGAGGCAGATAATTAAGCCTTGACTTATTTATCTCCTGACGATAACATTTGTTCATACGCCAAGATTCGTAGGTAATCATCTATATCTCATGTCCTCACAATTGCATGAACACACACATTGCAGCCACACACACACACACACACACACCCTCTCTCTCTCTCACACACGCTCTCACTGTTCCTCTTTTTTCAACACACAGACTGATTATCCTTACAATACTGCACCTGTGAAGTCCACTCTTTTAATGATTTCCAACATGGCAGAGCGGCATGGGTAATAGAAAGGGCTTCACCAGCAAGCTTAAATTAAATGATTACATTTGTCAGAAGAAAGCTTTTTTTGTTCTGAAAAGACAGAAAATTGCAATATGAAAAAATGTCCTCCCCTGTCTCAGCCCCCGTTCTAATCATTAGTATAATGACTTTTTTCCTTTTTTGTCCTGATGCTTTCCTTTTTTTTCACACCATCCTCATCCATATATATCATCTATACTGTGCTGCCACAATTAAAGGGTTATTTTCCTTAAACCTGACCTTTTTCTCTAACATGTAATAAGAAGACTGTCTGCATAGGGATCTCATTAACACATTCATAAGCACTGATTTACATATTTTATGAAAGTTTGGGGTATTTCTCGACAGCCAATGTCAGTATTTGCACAATGACATGGGATGTTTCATGAATGTGGTATTGTATTTATATAACACAAAATACTGTTTGATGATTGTGTTTTGATAGAACATCGCAGACAGGTATACTTATGCTTTATAGGATCTGTTTTACTTTCTTGTTTTATACTTTTTTGTATAAGGATTTCTAATTATTTCAAGTAGATTATTATTTTTATGTTCCCACATAATAGGCACATATCTAGCTTTACCACCCAAAATGGGAAAACTGTAACACGCTGTATGCATGGTTCTGCGTATGCTCAAACTGGTTTTAAATATACTTACTTTTATTTTAGAAAAAAAGTAATACTTGATCTGAGAAATAATGAACATTATTTACTAAACTTTTAATGGGCCAACAGTGGTGAGCTGTTAGTGAATTAATTAAAAAATAAAATATAAACTGAAATAAAATAAAATACTAAGTGAACAAAACAAGACAGAGTGCAGTGCCAACACCTTTAAGGTTTTTCATCTTTTAGACAAAACCTACATAAACCACAAACTATTCCCACAAATATTTTAGCTTTCTGAGAATGTTACTCACTGCCTATATTCCTGTATATGTTATGTGTGTATATTTTTGTTATTTTAGGAACTACTCTTAAAAAACCTCACTCACATCTTGAGAGGTTTTCATGAATACAGTCAAGGAGGACTGCATTCAAAACTACTAGAATAATGATCAATGCTGAGTACGCTAAAGTGCCAGTTGGAAAAGATTCACATAGTTTTTATTTCTGACCTCATTAAGAGGGTAATTTCTATACAAATGTGAGACTGACTTTCAATCCAAGACAGCATCAGATTTTGCCTACAATATTAATAAATAAATACATTCACATGACTACACTAATGACTCTGTAATTACCTTGAGTAATTGGACTGTTCAGTATTCTATTCACTTATTTTGTATTCACTTTTGTGCATACTTTATTGTCTTTATTGTAGTTTATGACTAATATGGTGAGGTTCAAATAGCATAGCTAATGAAGGTTTCAACTTTATGAAACTATAGACTGGAGAGCTCAGTAAAAATACCATCATTAACACTTGCTATTTTGGGCTGCACACTGTTGGAAGAGAGGGAGGAGACTCAATCAGTAAGATTTCTTACTTCTTGCTCAGGGTATCTGTGGGACTGAATAGGAACTAACAGCTCTGAAATATGAGTATTCTTAATTCACAATTCACAGAGTAACTCTGATATTACTGGATAAGGAAGCTACAGTACCACTCATTCCAGTCTCCAGTGGAGGAGGAGATCTTTCTCTGTCATAGACTTTGCTGTGTGCCTTGTGTGTCCTTTGATTTGGGAAATGTGTTGTGTACTGGCAGCAGTTATCAATATAGAGTGTTCTGTGAAAAAGAAATGGCCTGCAGATCCAATCTTCCAGTAGTCTAGTCCCCATCCCCTGTGTAGAGAATGTGAGAAAGGTTGCTATGATTCAGGATGGAAAGAAAGGAGAGGCCTGTGAACTTCAGCCTCCATTTTTGGTGGAGTCACGACTCAAAAAGTTGGGAACCACTGGGTAAGTAAGCAGAGTTTATCAGAGTGGGGCCTTTCAAGGAAAAAATGCATAAGCAATGCAGAACATATTTTGAGTATTTTTATTTTTGTATTTTATTTAAAAGCAAATTGTTTATTGTTGATCTTTTCAGGCTATAAGCCAGCATTTTTGTAGCATACTAGGTTGCTCTCCTGACCAAGCTCCCCTGCTACAACTTTACATTGGCTTTCCACCTTCCGGCTATTGGACTAGTTTCCAACCCTGCCATGCACTAGTTGCTCACCCACCATCACCGACTATGTAGGTTAATATTATGTCCACCAGCAAACTTACATTATATCAGTATACCCAAGTATTAGAACAGAGGTGTAGGGGTCCAGTGTCCCTTAACTGTGTATAAGTAGTTTGACCAGTGGAGGATGGGTCTTTCCCTTTGTGAGCCTGGTTCCTCCCAAGGTTTCTTCCTCCAGCTCAGAGGGAGTTTCTCCTTGCCACTGTCACCCTTTGGCTTGCTCACTAGGGGATCTATCGCTTATCCTTTGTTCATCTGATGTTAACCTTTATATTTCTCTATTTTTGTAAAGCTGCTCTGTGACAACTTCAGCTGTGAAGTTTGTAGCAGTCTGTATTGGTACAAATACAGTTTTGATTTCATTTGATTTGTTGTGGTTTTGTATAAATATATTGTATACATGAGTTATAATTGATGAGATGTGGCTTTGCTTAAAAAATCGCTGTCCATCCTAATCTGTCTACCACTAATCTGCACAAATACTCTGAAAAGCCTAAAAAAATCTGAATATAATACTATCTAAGTGCAACATACATTTTAACCCCTAATAATTGATTATGAAATGATGTTACCTTAAGGGACAGCACTTGTGAGTGAGGTTAAACACTGGCCTGCATGCTCACGGCAAGGTGACATGCATTATTGTTCAAGTGTGCATAAAAGTGGGTGCCAGAGGGATGGGACAATCCATTTCTGAATTTAAGGCATTTAAAGTTCCTTGAAACACAGTGTCATGTGTGTACCAGGACCCAGAGGATATTGCCATGTGTGGTAATGAATGTGACCAGTGAAGTCTGGATCGAACTGTCCAAGTGAACAGACAAGTGATTCAGAAATCACATCCACATTGAGTGCAGCATTCTTTAGCTTCCATGGGAAATGGCCAAGCCCTGTGCCATCATGTGTTTGGTCTGGTGGCAGTCATGACGCTGACAAGCTGCAGTGTTAGTTTCATCCTTAAAATTGTCCATGTGTCATGTTCAACCATTGGAAAGTCACAGAATAGCACGGGGCTGAATTTCCCTAAAGTCAGTAGGTCAGTGTCATCAGCCCCAACCCCCCTCACTGACAGTCTGCATGCAGGTTAAGTATGTACACCTGGACAGAGCAGAAAACATGCACTGGAAGACTCTTTTGGCATTTAAACTGGGATTTATTTCAGTTGAAAACAAGTGAATTGTAGCTGTTTTCTGAACTTGCTTGTAACTCATCACACCATGATAGGTTTGACAGAGTAAGTCTTTTGAAGTTTGTTATGATGTGTATCTTGTCTGTAGGTTACTCTGATTCTGAGTAATGAAGCCTAGAATATGGTAAGTAACTGCAGATCTTGGGTTCTAGGGGTTTATTAATGAACAATCTTAAATACTGGTTAACAAAGCTTTTAGGAAACTCACCTCAGTTCAGTAAACTAATATATTATTGTGCTAATTATCTGAGGTGCTTTAGGTGAGTTTATGCAGGGAGAACAGAATTCTGCACCACTCTGCAGGACCCAGAGGCCTGAAGTTTTACACCCCTGCCTCTTAGTGAAGATGCCAAAGCTTGTTAATCCTACATGCATCACTTCAGTCAATAGCTGAATAGGTTATGGTTCTAAGAAAACTCAAAGTAGAAGACTGACTCATTGCCATTCAGCCTTCTACTTAACATTTGTAAATTACACAAATTGGTATGAATTGGCAATTTTTTTTTTCTTTCCAGAGTGAAATAAATGGCTTTATATATTTTTTCTTGTTTATAATCAGTCGAATGGGCCAGTCTTTCATTGTCATTGCACAGGAAGTGCTCAAAATACATGACATTAAATTGGAAGATCACTTGAAACCAATCAGCGGTTTCCAGCTGGCTACAACAGACTTGTTATTTTAACATGAAACACCCTGGAAAGGCTTAGCAGGATCAGTGTCTTGTGTCAGATCTTGGTGCAGAGGTTTCTGCAGCAGTAATGAAGCCTCATTAAAGTAGTATCTCCAGGCACCTTCTCTAGGCCCTGACTGTGTGTAATGGATAAAGAGAATGAAGGAATGATGATGGGCCTGCTGTGTCACTGTTATGCTAATTTCCAGGCTAGTAGTGGAGTCAGGAGCCAGCTCTCCATTGACTGCTGCACCTGCCCTCGCTGCTTTACAAATGCCTTGTAACATGAAGCTGCAGTCACAGAAAGGCCTGGAACAAACTGAAACAGGTTAGGAAGGAGATGGGGAGATTTGCTGTTTATGTATTGAGACAAACAATACCCAATAACTGTTTACTAAATGAGAAGGAACAATGAGAACCCTGTATAACAGTTGTCACTGGAGCTTTGTGGTAAAGCTTTCCAAATCATTGTCATCATTTAGAAAGTATGCCCTTGTATTCTAATTTGCTTGGTACTTTTTATTTTATTGTTTTGTATTGTTTATTGTTGAGTTTTTTTGCCCAAACTGTAAGAATCAATTCTGCTGGCTGTTCCTGCTGCTGTTAGACTCTACAACCAACATTGCTTTCAGCAGACCATGTGAACACACACTTCTATAACATAACAACAATGTGCAATATTTCTTCCATCTCCCCTTGTGTAATTAACTGTAAATAATCTGCAAATCTGTAAATAATGTTCTTCAGAGTGACTTTATTATTAACTGTGTTTATACTGCATATTGTATGTACTTTAGTGTGCTATCCCATTTGCTACTGTAATTATGTGAATTTCTTTACTGTTGGACAAATAAATGATTATCTTATTTTATTATCAGTGGAAGAGTGAGAGTTTAATTTCAGGTGGGACATATGGTTACACTTTGCATGGACCAGCTACAAAGTATTAAGCCCTGTGGCTAGAGTTGGACATTGCTACACAAATCATGTCATTTTAATACTGTCATTGATGATCAATTAGAGCTTTGGATTTTATATATTATGGAAATAAAGACATGGGGATGCAAGAACTCAGCATTATGGGAGTTTTCCACCCATAGTCATGCCACTATGAATAACTACAGTATTACTGGCCTGAAATACACTGTCAAACAGTAACAATAAAAATTCATATTTTGGTTTGGAACCTCATATTTCTAGTACTCTAACATAGCAAACACGGAATGAAACTGAAGTTTAAATTAGTCTATGATTTTGAGTAGCCAAGGAAACAAAGCCTTCTCTTGACAGTAGAGACAATTACTCCATTAAACACAGGATAAACTCTTTGTAATACCCTTGATTTTGGAAGAAGCTATGAATGAGTGGGTGTTCAAGTACTTATGTCCACATAATGTATCATATCTGGATATTTCAGCTGTATATAATTTATATTTTTTCACTAAATGGATACTCAGGACATACATTATTTCTGTATGGATGGATTCTAATAACAATATATTATATGCACTTCACAGATGCATAATTGCCTACAGTGCATAATTGCCTGCTGATTTATGAACCTCTTTCCATATATGCTTGTTTACAATGTGGTCAATAATTCATCTTGGACATCCTCTGAATATGGTATGAATGATCTGATCCCGATATAGTCACACTGAATCCTTGGCTTTCCATGCTGTTAAATATGTGTTGATGCAAGGTGTAAACAAGAGTACATTGGGACCCTCTGGGTCATGTTCATTGCACTCTAGCGTATATGTGTAATGATATAATTTGATTTACATAAAAAGGTGGGACAGGCTAGGTAAACATTCATTTTTCCTGCAAGCTGTCCCTCTGACCTTCTATCAGTGATTATGATTACCATTGCATAGTGCTGAAGAGAGTGAAGGTGAAGTGTTCAAGAACTGTGCATTACTTCATCTTTGCCATGTCAAGAACTATATTCATTATCTCTATAAGTACACTCTCACTTTTCAGTGTTGTCACCACATTCTTTAAAAGCAGCAATCTGTATTATAATAAAAAGCAACAGTTATGCCTTGTCTCTTCTGTACTTTTGGGTGAAAAATGGCTTTTTCTTTAGAGGACTAAGTGACAGGTTCTGCAACTCGTAGCACTTAACTTGAAAAGGCAGCCTGGCTGTTTTCAGCTTTGCATTAGCCTGGCTGCGTCAGTGCATATATAAATTATTTCATTTAATCTGCACAAGGCTCAGGTGGTGACAGTTGTCAAGAATATTGCCCCGTTTTGCAAATTACATTTATGGTAACTGTGAGTTAGATTGGTTGAGATGTCTTTTTTTATTTATTTATTTCCTTTCATTTAATAAGTGGCCTGTCTTTTTCATTTGGTATATAGAACAAGAATAATGTGGTCTACTGGATGTCCAACTGTAACAGGAAGTATGAGAAATATGTTTATTGATGTTTATTGATGTTTATTGATTAATAAAGCAGGAATTTAGTAAGATGCTTTCTAGTTTGCTGCACTTGTTAAATAATGATACATTTAATTTTGTTGGTAACCAGAGTGGTAGCAGGGCTGGCAGTACATTTACACAACAGGAGTATCACAGTAATAGCTAACTATTTAGAATGATTGGCTTAAATATTGGCTTAATGAAAGCCAAATGGCAAAGTAAAATGGGCTAATCCCAGTAGCAACTGTTGGGCACTGTGAATTTCAATGTAAATCAGTGCTCTGTTAAAAACTATTTTGGTCATTTTCCATCAAACAATTAAATGTGATTCCATGGGAATTCACCACCTGCACATTAAGGCTTAATAGTAACTAGGCCATTTGTTGTTTCTAAACACTGGAATCTACCCATGTCTAATACAGGAAATATGCACTTGACCCTCAGAGTTACGGGTGATTAATTCCTTTTGCCAGTACTGCCCCACCCTTTAGTAAATGCTAGATGCTTGCAACCTTGCACGCCTACTCACCGCCTACAAGCAGCTCTTATAGAGGAACATGGATGGTCTTAGCAAATTTCTCTTTTCTTTCTGTGCCCCTCTTTTTGAAATTCTAAGCCAGTAGAAAGCATATATTAGAAAGCATAAGGAGCAGAGTTTTAGCTATCTGCAAAAAGGCTCTGACTTTCTTAAGCCTGCAGTAGGTGTAAAAAAATGAGTCACAGTATAAAGGTATAATTGGTTAAGGCATGTTTGCGTCTGATTTCTGCATTTTCAAAGCACAATCATGATAATTATGAACAATCAGCACAAAAGGGATGAGTTGTTTTTGTTTTTGTTTTTTTTGTGAGGAATAGCATGTAGGTAGTTTTCCAATTGTAGTAGAATAAATTAGAATGAATCCAAGAAGGACATCAATAAATTAATATGCAAGCAAGACATAAAATAAAAGAGAAGAACTGTTATCTACTTAATATAGAATAACATAAATTGCATTTGCTGCAGGCTAGTTTTGCATATGAATGGAAGTGTGCTGACCAATGGTCTGAATTAGATGTCTAGCAGTTTCCACATAATCCATTTATAATAATACTGTGGAATGTAAGTTGAAAGCATTTGAAACCGAGGTCAGATGATTAATAATACATAATGATAATGAATAAATTACTGTTGCTTACCAGAAGGTTACAAGTAGTGTGAACTTTTGCAAAAAGGCAATGTCTAGTGAATTAGGGAGAATTAAATATTATCTCTCTATCAATGAAGTTAATCTTATTGAGTGTAATTTAATGTCATTTAGCTTACATCTACTTACTCTAATTAGAAAACTGTGATATTGTATAATTTGGTTGCACTGTATATTGATCTCATGCATTAAATGTAATGTAAATTTAAATTGTGTTCCAGTTAATTAAGGGGATTTCCTAAGGCATAGAGTTTGTGTCTTCAAGGAAGGCTCTTGAGATGACTACAGCATGTGGACAAGTGTTGTCCAATTGGACTAGCATGCCAAAACGATTAAACATTGATTGGTGTGGCACAACAGTAAACCACTACACCATGTGGCAGACTGGGGTTCGATTCCCAAATATGGGCAACTATGCTGTGCCACTAACCTTGTAAATCACTCTGGATAACAGTGTCTAAATGCCATAAATGGAAATGTAAAATGTATGTTCAGAAAAAGTAGAGCCACTGGTTGCAAGACGTCATTTATGTAATGTTGGGCTGTCAAAGTGCCTGAGTGAGTGCATGACAGTCTAGCACAACACTTGCAGTTATGCATTGCAATTGGTTGATTCCTTGTGGATGCGAATATTTTGGTGGTGGTGAGTGTATTCTTTCTAGCAGCAGTTGTGGAAGGTCTTTTAAATACATGCATGAAGCACAGTCTATACTAAAACTGTAGTGATTAGTAATTCATGAATTACTTACAGAAATCAGTGTACATGCAGACGAACAGACGAAGATGTGCATATACGTGCATATACCTCCTGCAGATACTTACCAGTGTGCGGTAGGTGAACATTGTATTACTGTAAATTACATAGCTGATGTGCAGATAAATCAGAAAGCGACAGAGTGAGTGAGAGAGAGAGAGAAAGAGAGAGAGAGACTAGCTGAAGTCTGAAGTTCAATAATGATGACAACACAGCAGCACAGAGCAGTGGGACAGTCGTGCAAAGTCAGCGGCATGGAGGAAGTTGCTCTGCTGAGTTTGCTGTAGTATTAAAGAAGCCAAGAGATGCTGTGTGTACATCAGTGCGAGCATGCTTTTGCATTGCCTGCATGTCATTAATGCATGTCTGACCAAAGAAAAGAACTACAATAAAAGGTGTCAGAGAATAAACAAGGCTGTATTTGATTATATCCACTCTCCTTGCCCTCAATGTGGTTTTCAACATCTGTGACAGCTAAACCTGGATGAGGCATGTTCTTCAGTTCTTACAAGTAAAGGCATCTGGTTGGCTTGGACAGCACAGCCACAGCTTTTTTCAGAAACATCCATCCACATGAAAAGACAGAAACAAGCTTTCAAAAGTCTTCACCCTGGAGATCAGCTTCCTAAACCATTGTTTTCTCTCTACTGCTATTGGATGTCTGAGATGCTGGGCAGAGTGTGCAAATAAATAAACTCTTTCTTAAACATATGCCTCCTAATATCTGTGTGATTGAATCACATGGTAACCATAATTAACCATAACCCAAAGTAAATTTGTATCAGCAGCATGAGTGCAGCAGCAAGACCATTAGTGAGATAAGGATGTTGGATGATCACCCTCCCACCTCCTTCCCAACTCATCCCAAAAGCACTGGATGCATCATTACAGAGTGCACAGTTCCACTGATACACAGTGCTTGGGGCTCTATACCCCTCTAGCCCACACATACCATTAACCTTTAGAACCATAGGCCAGTTTTGTGGCATGTTTTCATAGTTTGACATACTTTTATTTGACACTTATTTATAAATAGTGGAGTCGCACATGCCAGATGCTATTATTTTCAGGCTACTCAAATGTGTGTTCATTTGAGATGGAAAATTAAAATTTAAATATTTGCATGAATTTGACAATGTTTTGATAAAAAAAAAAAATGCACTTGTGTCTACAATTGTTTTTGCTTATAAGAACTAAAAACACTTTCTATCTCAGAAATCCTGTTGACAACTGACCACCCAGAGTGTTGTTGATATGAAAATGCAACTATTTATTTGAGCTTTTTTAATGATAAAATTGACAAAGATATTTATGACACATTGTTTAAAATACTTGACGGTGGTCCAAATAAAAAGAAAAACAACATATGGTATGTTATTATTTTTATTTATGTATGTATCTGTATTATCCTTTCTCTGGACTTTTATTCTCAAATTTGAGCACTGTGTGAACAAAAGAAAAAGAGTAAACAGCCCCTCCCTTCTCATTTTCCTCTATAACCCAATATCTGGGTCTCCCGCTGATCACTCAAGTCTTGAGCTTGTACATGTAGACAGATCAGTAAACATGTACTGGAAGTCTCATTTGGCATTTAAACTGGGATTCAGTTCAATTCAAATGGAAACAAGTGAATTTTAGCTGTTTTCTGAGTTGAAATATGTTTTCTTATAGGTTGTCTTCATTGAAAGGTAGGCTAAGTCTTGTAGTTTGTTATGATATGAATATTATGCAGGTTAGTCTGAGCAAGAAAACAGCCTGTAACTACTTGTGGATCTCAGGTATATGCTAAAGAGAGAGCTATTCTGTGTGTGTGTGTGTGTGTGTGTGTGTGTGTGTGCGCGTTCGTGTGTGTTACCACAACAAAGGATCATTCAAGGGTTAACCAAAATTAATTTTACACACACACACACACACACACACACACACACACACACACACACACACACACACACACACACACACACACACTTGCAGAGGTTCTTTATTTAACCAGTCTGCAGGTGATGAGTTTGACTAGGCTGATTGCTATATGATGAAGCCAGTGCCCCTGATAGAGCAATGTGGGTTTTTTTTCTGTCATCACACCATATAGCCTACATCTAAACTGCATGATGTATGAGCAGAAGTTAACTGCTGTAGGTACATTTTTCACTTTGCAGGTCTACCGTGCTGCATTCTTATTAACACTTCTCATGTTTAGTGTCTTCCCGTTTCCTAGCCAACAAGTTTAATTACCCTGCAATCCATGGCTTGCATGCTTCGAATAGCACTGAGGAGAAAGGAGAAATAAACATCCATAAATGATATGGCCTGTATGATAATTATGCAGCGCAATCCATTTGTCTTTACGTTCAGCAGTGGTGGCTCAGACTGATGCTGACTGGAGTGGCGGTGATTCAAAGCCGCATATTAGAAATGTAATTGCTTGTTTCAAGCACTTTTATTTTTTCCCCTTCAATGGGTTGCAGTGTACCACCAATGTGTCTCAACCACTTTCGTACACACGTCGCTATCGATTTAGGGTGACGGGGTAAAATGGAGGGAAGGAGGACATTTAAATGCGACAAGTGACATGATGAAAAAAAACCTCCCACCCACACAACCCTGTAAGCCCTCCCTCTCTGTACATATACACATGCACACACGCATACACAAACATGCACTCCAACAGCCACACAGTCCACAGCTCTGCCGCTCTATCCTCTAGCTGAATCATTACCATTATGCTGATGCCACGTAGCAGGGTGGGTGAGAAGAGCTTGCTGAGACTCGATGTGACAAATGGGTTGGATGGTTCTTAAATTGTGTGCAGGCGTGCCGGTGCCATCCTGCATCGCAACCATGCAGGATCCTGACAGCAAATTCTAATTAATGGAAATCGGATGCTTGAAATGAACCCCCACCACTTAACACAGAAAGACTTTAAACCTGATTTGCTAGACTACAATAATCCCTTGTCATGTGCTTCTTTTTCTGGTCTCATGCAGTCAGAGCGCTAGAGCTGGAGCATTAGGTAAGCATAAGCAGAGGTTGAATGGGGATTTTAGGGGTGGCAGAGGTGCAATTAGAGAGCCTGACTTGTCTTAGTGCTGGGCAATCCGTTATACCAGTACATCAGTATTGCTGTAAAAAACAACTTTAGAAATATTTAGTTGGGAGTAGTGGGAAACCCTCAGGCCCCTGCATCAGAAAAGATTCCTGTGATTTCTGAGAGATAAAATTACACAATACAGTTTCATCACTCACACACAACAACCTTGCATCTACAAAAAAGGGTTGTTCATTTAATCACAATCACAATGCAATTCATTAGTTTATATTTTTAACTGATTCATATTTTGAACTAAGCCCTAATGTGACATAATACCTCTCTGATGACCCTGTGGGAGAATCAAAAACAAGGTGAAAGCATGCAGATAAACAAAATATTTGATGTAATTATGGAGCTATATAATGCTTTTCTATAGTAAATGGAGTTATGGAGTCCATAAAATGGACAATGAGTGTAGAAACAAAGATGTGGTCATCATATTCTGATGTGACTGTATATGCTAGTATATAGACCCTGAAAAGAGGTCTGGGCCATTTTAGGATTGTGCTTGAGATAAAAGACCCCTTGATGGACATACTCAGACCAAAGAAGAAGAGACACGGTGTTGGGTGTGAACATGATCCTTGTGAAAAATAAGTGAAGAAAGGAGGATTTATAAGGAAATAGAGAAGGTGGAGTTTAGAGCATGATCCTCATAGCTAAAATGAAAACTGTCCAATCAAGAAGAATTTTCTTTTCCACACTGAATTTAAGTAAACACAGCCAAGCAAGCTCTCCTATTGGATAGTCAGGCCTTTGGAATTTTTGACAGAAGGTCTTTCACATTACACAAATAAGAAGTGACAGAGAATAAATGTACCATGCCTTTATTTCTCATGGTCAGAGACAAATTCATGATGGAGGTCCTAGATATGTCACTGATTGTGAATATAAGCAGTAGCCTACCCAGCAGGCACAGTACCTCACTTTGACGTCAGAAAGATGGTGGGCTTGATGTCATACAGACAAAAGTTTAGCTGGAAATGAAAATCGTGTTGACTTCAAAACCCAGCCTTGGGGTTACATCAAGATTCAACATTGGGTAGACAGTGAATTAGGGTTGGTTATCAAAGTTAGACATCACTCAAAAATGAACGTCAGGTTGACATCAAGCTGCAATGTTACATAAACATTGAATTGTACTTGGATATGAAAATCGGTCTGACGTCAAATCTTAACATTGCCTTTACATTAAGCTCCAACCATAGACAGACACTGACTTTAGGTTGGATATTAAAGTCAGATTTTTGTCAAAAACCAATGTCAGGTTGTCATCAAGCTTCAAAGATAGACAGATGTTGAATAATGGTTGGAAATGACAATTGGATATCCATCAAACTGAACATTAGTAGTTTAATTTCTGCTATATATCGAAGTTCAACATAGTCAGCAACTTGGAAGATTGGACTGCCAATATCTTATATACACCCACATTATTCATTTTAAGCAGAAAATAGTTAAACGTTACTAATGTGTGGATTAAATGGCAACAGGATATCAAAACCTTTTTATTGCAATTTTACATAATATTCTTACCTTGTTTTTAAAGCAGTATATGTTCACACCACTGAAATTCATGTAGCTCAACTATTCAGAACTCAACTGCAGAACTTTACAGCTAAACTCTACTGCACCACTAATGGTAACTCCAATAACTCCACTGTAGTGTTTCAAACAACTATTTCAAAGTCTTTAAAAACAGTCCTTTAAGTGGATTTATTTCTGCCATTTGCCCATTCTATCTGGGGCACACTTTAAACTGAAGCTGAAGTCAAAACAGTCCAAATCTAAAACCAGCAGTAGCAAACAGAAACCAAAGGGCAAACTAATAAACAGTCCAGGGTGAAGTCTAAAACCAGGAAGTAAACAAACAGGACTAGGCAGAGATCGAAGTCAGACAAACAGGAAATGAGAAATAAAAACAATTCAACAGAGTGGTATGCTTCACAGTGCTAAAGGCAATGAGGTACTCACAGAAACATAGAAAGGACTGTATATATACACAGAAACATGAAGGGGACTGTATATACACACAGATATGCAGAGGGGACTGTCTTCAATGTTCCTAAATTCAGTCACATAACTCCTCTGCTGCGTTCCCTTCATTTGCTCCCTGTAGCCGGCCGCATCAGAATCAAAACCTTGATGCTGACCTACAAAGCCAAAAATGGACCAGCCCCTACATACATGATGGCAATGGTCAAAACTCGAGCTGCACCAAGAGCCCTTCGAGCTTCAAGTACAGCTCGGATTGACCCACCATCCCTTAAAACACTAGGAAAATGTGCATCCAGACTCTTTTCTGTTCTGACACCAAAATGGTGAAACGAACTTCCCCTGGGAGTCCGAACAGCTGAGTCCCTCACTGTCTCCAAATGCAGACTGAAGACTCATCTGTTTCAGGAGTATTTAACTCCATAAAGACATTTGTTTCAACAGGATCTAAGTGTGAGGAATCTCTAAATTCAAGCCTTGTCTACTAGCTAAGTATATTCTGAGTGAACAGCAAAGCACTTTTGTAAGTCGCTGTGGATAAGGGCGTCTGCTAAATGCCATAAATGTAAATGTAAATATATACAGAAACATGAAGAGGACTGTATATACACAGAGAGGACTGTATATACACACACAGAAACACAGAAAGGACTGCATATACACACACAAACATGGAGAGGACTGTATATACACACACAGAAACATGAAGATGACTATATATACACACACAGAAACATGAGGAGGACTGTATATACACACAGAAATGCATAAAGGACTGTATATACACACACAGAAACATGAAGAGGACTGTATATACACACACAGAAACATGAAGAGGACTGTATATACACACACAGAAAACCCAAAGAGGACTGTATATACACACAGAAACACAGAGGACTGTATATACAAAAACAGAAGCATGAAGAGGACTGTTTATACACACAGAAATGCATAAAGGACTGTATATACACACACAGAGTCATAGGGGGGACTGTATATACACACATACACAGAGAGGACTGTATACATGCTGAAACAGAGAGAACTGTACACACACACAAACACAGAGAGGTCTGTATATACACAGAAACAGAGAGGACTGTATATACACAGAAACAGAGAGGACTGTATATACACACACACTCGGCGAGGACTGTATATACACAGAAATAGAGAGGACTGTATATACACACAAACTCGGCGAGGACTGTATATACACAGAAACAGAGAGGACTGTATATACACAGAAACAGAGAGGACTGTATATACACACAAACTCGGCGAGGACTGTTTATACACAGAGAGGATTGTAAATACACATAAATACAGGTGAAACAGATCAGTATTCCAAGAGTCACATGGTCCATCAGGTGATAGAATGGAGGAGCAATGGAAATGGAGGAATTCCGGGAAATGTGACAGTAATAAATGATGTTTAATCACAAAGAATCTATATTGATATTCATAATAATATAACAAAGTTATTTATATTCTCAATTTGACCCGTGTTAGACATCCCCATGACATCCAAAAAAGTTAGCTAGTTTGATGATCAAATGTTTAACTGCATATTGATGACCATATTGGGTCATAGACAGTTGAAAAGCTGACCTAGTTTGCACGTTGTGTAGAAGTCAAGAATTGATGTTATGCGACTACATGTTGGTAGTTACAGTTCTTTCCCAAGTAAAGAGAAAGTGCCCAAATACTGATTACCCAGTGACACAGTACGTCAACAGATGTTAATTTCTGGTGGAAAGTTGGTCATGACATTAGATGACAAAAACTTTAAGGTCAGGATAATGTCTAATACTAACATCAATTTGACATAGAATAGCAACGACACATGCTGGTATTTTGTTGGTTTTAAGTCCTATTAGGTAACCAAAATCCAAACGTCACATTCTGATGTCAAAGTACCAACATTTATTTGAAAGGTATGGTGACCAAATATCAAACCAATGTCTGATAGATGTCGAAATCAGCTTGATATACAGTAACATTCCAACAATTTTAGATATGCTGTTGTTTTGGGTCATAATGTTAAGTAACTAAAATCCAGCATCACCTAAACATCACATCCTTACATCAAATTGATGTTAATATTAGACTTCATCACAGTCCTAATATTTTGTCATCCCACATCTTGACCAATATTCAACCAGAAATGAAATACTGTGCCTGCTGAGTAACCAGAATTTGGGCAATTTCTCTGTACTTGTAAAATAACTGAAACCCAGTTGACTTCAATCTTCACTTACAACAAAAGCTAATGTGCAGTTGTTTCAAACATAATCCAATTCCATCATTCCGTGACATACATGAGAAATATTTTGACACTGAATTTTATCAATGCCACCCAGTTCTCATTTCCAGAGGCCTCCTGCTGCTATATGTATTCTTTCCTTCAAAAAAATCTATCCCAGATCATTTCCCCCTGTAAATCACACTGTGTCTACTCAAAGGCAGAAGTGAAGAGTGCCTGTCACTGCAGGACAAAAGGCTCCATGCAACTGGCAACTTTCTATAATAAAAAAAAATTCTGTGGAAGCTATTTGGTAATCAGGATGAAAAGTTCACTATTATGCCATGGTTACAGTGAAAGCAGGAGTTGTGGGTGGACAGAGTGAGGAAGAAAAACCATAATGTTCATGCTTATTTGAATGTCACTCATTGTGATATGCTTAGTGAAGTATGAAATATTTCTCCTGCTTAATCATGTAATGAGGTGCACTGCAGTTAAACAGAACCCCTCTCGTGTGCATGTTGTACACTCATGTTAAGCAAGTGGGTTAGATGTGGTTGAAGAACTACTCCTTCTGTTCATATGAAAATGGAAAAATACAACAAATAACTTGATATTTCAACACAACAATACGTTATGTCATATATCAAGTGTCGGAAATGCCGGAGGAGGGAAAAAGTCACAACGGTCTTGACTCATAATTAAAGCCCCAAAATGTACACACACTCAGCCCACTAATGAGGCTATGCTCAACAGCTTTTGAGGCTGAAGACAATGGCTGCTTGAGGAGAATGTGCTAAGACATAGCACCAAAAGGGAGATGGTCAGACCAGAGGAATCCTCGCTGTGGGTATCCGTGTACAGAAGGTGGAAGAGTGAAGCCTGTGGCCACATTAGCACAAAGAAGCTAGGAAAATCAAAGGAGACAGACCGACCCACTAACACAACTGACCGGTTCTGAATATCTCTTCAGCTATATAACCACACACTGTGCCGAAAGGATAACAAAGAGAGATCACTATCCAGTTTCCTGACTCTGAATTTTTTTTTCTTGTTTCAAGAATAAGGTAGTCTAGGCTCTGTTGTACAACATGGCTACTTTGATTAATTTCATACTTACAATTTATATATCAAAGAACTGTACTGTTAAGGACTGTCACCTGATTGATGACAGCTGATTGACCAGCATGCCCAAGTTTTTTGAACAGCATGTCCAGCACTACCAAATTGGTCAACCAAGCTGGTTGACATGCATGATCAGCAAGACTATGCTGGTCAACAAGTATGACCAACATAACCAAGTATTGCCAAAATCAAATCCAATATACACTGTGCTGGTCAAGAGTTGGATAACCAGTTAGTTTACCAGCATAGGTTATGATTTTGTCTGGGTGACCAGATTTTCGACCACTTTGAACTTCAAAGACCAGCTACCAACAAAGGTTCTGTTTGAAGCTGCGGAGACATTTTAATGCATTAATTCCTGCTGGTCTGTTTTGACACAATGCCCACCCATGTATCTTACACATAAACAGCAGTTTGTATCTCACATAAAAGGTCATTTCCTGTAGGTTGTTTTTAGTCAAAGCACAGAATTTACAGATTCACTGGTCATAACTAGATCAGCTACCAGGCATATCAAACCAAACCTCATGTGGGTAACTGTGTACCCATGTCTTTATAAACACTCGAAAAAGAATAATCCTTTAACACCTGTAAAATCAACCATATTTCTAAATGCTTACCTTGTCTTTTGTATTTGCATTTGATATGGATTTGTTCTGTTCTGCTGCTCTGGGTTCACATAGAGGTGTTTGAACAGGGAATGTTTTGCCACAAATGTAATTTTAAAAATTGGCAGTGGACAGAAACAAGGCAGATGCTCCCCACTGCTATTTGGCTGTACAACTGAAACCTCCCCAAGCGCGAGATTCAGACACTCAAACACCCTATGGACCCACACCTTACTCTATCATAGTGTACTCTATCACGACACACGACATGGACAACAGTGCATCCGGAAAGTATTCACACTTTTTGCATATTTCGTTACGTTACAGCCTTGGATTAATTGGTTTAATTTCATTAAAATTCTACACACAATACCCCACAATTACGTAAGAAAGGTTTGGTTTGCAAATGTATTAAAAATAAAAACACAAAAATATGTATATAAGTATTCACAGCCTTTGACATGACACTCAAAATTGAGCTCAGGTGTATCTTGTTTCTATTGATCATCCTTCAGATGTTTCTACAGCTTGATTGGGACACACCTGTTTATATAAGGTCCCATAATAGACAGTGCATTTCAGAGCACAAACAAAGCCATGAAGTCTAAAGGATTGTGTGACACAGATCTGGGGAAGGGTACAGAAGAATCAAACTGGGGTGAAGGTTTATCTTCCAACAGGATAACAATCCTAAGCACAAAGGAGGGGCTTTGGGACATCTCTGTGAATGTCCTTGAGTGGCCCAGACAGAGCCATACTTGAACCTGATTGGAAATCTCCCCATCCAATTGATGGAGCTTGAGAGGTTCTGCAAAGAAGAATGGGAGAAACTTCCCAAAAACAGGTGCCAAGCTTGTAGCATTATACTTAAAAAGACTTGAGCCTGTAATTGCTGCCAAAGGCGCTTCAACAAAGTATTGAGCAAAGGCTGTGAATACTTATGTATGTTATATTTGTGTGTTGTATTTTATGTATTTATTTATTTATTTTGTACATTTGCAACGATTTCAAACAAACTTTCCTCACTTTGTCATTGTGGGGTATTGTGTTTAGAAATATTACAATATACAATTTTGGAATAAGGCTATTAAATAACAAAATGTGCAAAAAGTGAAGCATTATGAAGACTTTCAGGATGCATTGTAAATCTTATCCTACCTCTAATTAATGTGCAATATCTGCTGCTGACAGAATGGTAAAAGTGCAATACACAATTTCTGTGTAATATCTCTAATTATTACTGCACAATATCTACAATTCTGTGCTATATATATAATCAATATCTGCTCAGAAATGTGTAATACCCATACAATGTCTAAACTGTATATTTGTATCATTTCTTAATTTTATTTATATATATATATATATAAATATATATATATATATGTTTTCAGCTAACATATGTCTACTTTCTGTTCTTTATCTGCTTAACTGTGAATTTTGCTGTAACAATGCAAATTGGTTTAATACAATTTTCTTATCTTATCTTCCCCCACATTTGCTGAGTGACAGAAAAGGTTTTCTAGCCCCCAGTAGCTTTTTCACTGGAACGTATGGAGAGTTTTTGTTCACACTACAAACCTACATTCAGCTGGCTTTAGAGGTTTTCAAAACATCTTGATTTCAGTTTTTGTTCTGGAGGTCCTGCTGGTTTGTGGGGGTGAAGCTGAAACTATATGACAAACCACACAATTCTGCCCTTAACATACAATACTAATTATTGCATGTGTACAAATGTTTTAAATACTAATTAGGGGAGTAGTATGCCATTTGGCTTAGAGCCTTAGTGCTCCCCTTCTGAGTCTAGTTTTGATGTTGCAGTTTAACTGCCACATCATCCTTTTCTCATTCTTCCAATTTTTTTCAATCACGTAAATGTTAAATCCTCTTGCTGCATCATAGTGTTGTTAAGTAAATGTGTTCATTATGCTGCAGCCAATAGGAAGCCCAGATTATTTCCATTTATTTATCTTGGTCAATCATTTCACATAGCAATTTTAAATTCTGACTAAGGAAGCTAAATCATACACTTTGTACAGAAAATCTGTTCCATGCAAATGAGTTTTTGCTAAATTTAACAGCCCGACCTCAGTATGATGGCTCCTGTTGCTAAAAGCACTCCTGGGCACACATTTGAATCTACCAAGCTATTAGAATTTGGAGATTAATATTGCAAATCAACTCCATTAATTCAGCAATAAATAAGTTAGTTATGATAGGAAGGAAGGGTGATTAAGAATCATACCTCGAATGGCACTGAACACATGACAAAATGTCAGACTGACTTTAGTCATCAGTAGTTATTCAGTAATTCTGAATAACCTCCACCACAAATCTCTTAAAGCAACCTTTGAACATGTAGGTATAAAGGACAGTGCCAGACCGGTGGCACTGTTTGAAAAAAAAATCATTTGACTATTTTAAAATGGTTTAGTGTGGCTTTCACTTTTAAGGCCTAAACTGACACAAATTAATAATTAAACACCCAGATCCATTCCAAAAAATATGAGATAGAGAAAAACAAAGATTATTTTATTTTATTTATTTAATTTATTTATTTAGGGGAAGGGTGTTCATTATTCAATTATTTCAGTATTCATTATTTCAAACATAGGCTTTTACAAATGTAAGTGCAAGGTACGAGACCCAAATTGACACTCTCAGGTGAGAGGAATTTTTTTGGTCAAGAACCAAGGCCATTGGATTGCCATGAACTGGGAACTGCTGGAAGACCAATGTCTTTGTCTAAAAACAAGCAAAATATACATCGTCACAGAGAAGCTCCCATGCAAAAAAAGAACCCTGTGCACTGAAAACTACCTTCAAGCATCACTTCAATCTTCAGCTGACAACATGGACAAAGAAATGGCCTTCAAGAGAGGAGTGCTAGGTTAGATAAGAAAAAGATGTTTAGAGGAGGATAGGTGATCTATTTAACTCCAAGAGCACTATATCACCTGTTAAACTTGGTGGTGGTAGCATCAATCTGTACGTCTGGCTTGGACATTGCACAAAATGGATGGAAGAATAAAAAAGGACTGCTTCTTAACTTTGATCCATCAGCTAGACAGTTAATACTTGTAGCCAATTGGGTATTCCAACAGGACAATGACCTCAAACATATCAAAGGTGGTTGTGGAATGGATAAAGTAGACTAACATTAAGCCTATTGCTCCTCATAAGAACAGTTCAAATAAATATTTGAAAGCCCAACATTGCCATGACATTATATGACATCTATATATAGGAATAGGGTTGTTGCTTGAATGTCTACTTTGTGTTGGTGGGTAGAGTTGTAGAACGATCCAAAATTCTCAGGGGCCTTCTGATAGGTATAGGGCTCTAGACGTCCTATAATTTACAACTATACCTCAATTAACAAACAGTGATTACCTCATCGATTCGGTACCAATCTGGAGGCTAGTCTAGACAACAGCAGTAAAGAGTGCACTGAAAGCAGAATCTTTAGATCAGTGGTTCTCAGGTCTGGTCATGGAGTGTACCAGCCCAGCACATTTTAAAGTGCTCTCAACATTTCTGAGCAAACCAATGAATTCATTAACAAGCCTATTCAGTGTTAGAGCAGAGAAATCACTAAGACCTGCAGAACAATGGTCAGCACCAGGATTGAGAGCCACTCAATATCATTAAAAAGCTTATAATGTGTATAACAAAGCAATATGAGACACTACTCATGGTTAAGATGAACAGTATAGTAGGTTTATGTAGCTCCTTTCTCAAACCCACTTGTATCAATGATAAGGTTGCAGATCAATAAAAAATAAATAAATAAATAAAAATAGCTGTAATCACAATTCCCTTCAGAAGCCTTTTCTCAAACTTTAAATTAAAAAAATGTAAAATAAGGAATCAATGTAAGATCAACAAAATGAAGTTACATTTATATGAGAGGTGTCACTTAAAATCTTGAATCTACAGTATGATTAATTGCAAGTATAATTTAAATGTTAGTTCAAAACACGTATTTGTGAAGGTATGCATGGCAAACTGTCTAGAGGAAACTGTCAGGACTCCACAGGACCACAACACAGCAGGTATCATGGGTGGTGCTGTGTTAGTGTGTGTTGTGCTGGTAAGAGTGGATTAAACACAGCAGTGCCATACACAACTACAATGTCAGTGTCACTGCAATGCTGAGAACGACCCATCACCCAAATAATACCTGCTCTGTGATGGTCATTAAAGACTGAACATTAAAGAATAGGGTGAAAAAAAGTCTAACAAGGTATGCAGAGAAACAAATGAACAGCAGCCTAATTATAGGACTACAAAGAGTTGAGCTCCTCTGTTGTCAGTGAAGCTGATAAAAATGAACAATGAAATGAAGAGGTGGTCATAATGTTGTGGTTAAATGTAAACCAGTAAAAGAAATCAGTTTCAGACAGTAATCATGTTGTGATGTGATCTCTTGATGAACAACATGCTGCTGCATAATTTACAGTATGTACACTACTGGTCAAAAGTTTCAGAACCCATATTGGGTGTCCATGAGAAAAGACAACCAGCAACATTTTAGGAGTTAGCAGGAATAGACATCCTTCCCCAGAGGACTATCCTTACTCAAGATGAAGACAGAATGTGATGGAATGTTCTTGCTGTTGTCTGCGTTGTATCTTTTAAAATGCCAGTGCTGATCTAAAGTGCTTTGTCACTCGCCTAACTTGCAGCATCAGTGTGGTGTCCATGGGGAAAAGAAGACTCAGTAACATGACAAAGCTGTCACTCATATCATTTGTGCAAGCAAACTTGGAAATAACTCAACATGGCCCTCTCTTGTTCTGTATCATGCGTCAGAAATACACACAAAACTGTATAAAATGCATCCTACTCCAAGTCTGAGAAAGGAAATCAGCAGAGACCCTCAGAGACTTCACCAGTCCTTGAATTCCAGGACCTACAGGTTAGATAAAGTGACAGAACAGCATGTGAAAACATCAAAATCTGAAGTGGCTTAAGGTTTAATTAAAAGCAACAGAGATTTAAGCACTTTAAGAATGGTGATTAGCTTGGTGCTTAAATTGCAGGCACCCTTGCATATTTCCCCATGTTTTTCTAGCCTCTATGTTCAGGTAGGGATTGGTGATGTGATTAACCTTCAGAGCCCAAGGCCAACGATGGTTTCATGGTTTGACATAAGTTTATTCACAAAATAAACAGAAAAGTATTTATAGGAGACAGTCACACATGTCAGATACTGTTATTGTCAGGAGATCCAAGGCTACTTCTTCATTCTACTTCTTCTATGTCTTCATTTAAGATTTAAAAATTGGTCATAATATTTGTAAGAATTTGACCGTGTTTTGATAAATCAATTTACTTGCGCCTACAATTCTTTGTGTTTTGTTTTTTTTGTTTTTTTTCTTATAAGGAATAAACACGTCTGAAAATTTTGATGAGGTTTTTGTAATAATTAGATAAACAAGTATATTTATAATTAAATGTTCTTCAAAATACTTATTTTTGTTATGTATATATGTATCAGTTTCATCAGGGCTTTATCTGGGATTTTATTCTGAATTTTTAACACTGTGTGAGCAAAACAAAAAAGCAAACAACACAAAACCATCTCATTTTCCTCTACAACCCAGAATTTGTCTGTGACATCATTAGTTCCACCCTCCCTCACTGATCAGTCAGAGTCTGCATGAGCATGTTCAAGTGGACAGAGCAGTAAACATGCACTAGAAGCTCCTCTTGTATTTAAACTGGGATTCAATTGGAAATGAGTGACTTTTATTTGCTATTCAAGCAGGATTACTCACTGATAATTCATTACACAGTACAAACGTATAAAGTACAAAAGTGTGGTTTTTGTGTATCATGTCTGTAGGTTACTCTGATCTTGAGATATAAAGCCTAGAAAATGGCATGTTACTGCCTGAAAATTGTGGATGTCAGGTTCTAACACAAAAAAAGAATCACCATATTTATCTCAATATTCTGACAGATTCTGAAATTCTGGCACATTCTTAAAAACTGCTGTTCACATACTCTCTTATACTATTATTATTATTATTATTATTATTATTATTATTATTATTAATAGTAGTAGTAGTAGTAGTAGTAAAACAAATTTTGTGCATGTTGTCCTTGTATGACTGAGCGACAATAAAGAGGTTACTACTACTACTACTAGTAGAAGTAGTAGTAATAAAAAAAATAAAAAAATAAAAAATAATTATTATTAATAATAATAATAATAATAATAATAATAATAATAATAATAATAATAATAATAATAACTCTTCCAAGCATGATGTTCCTTTCCAGTGAATCAGTTCTTCTCATAATGTGTCCAAAGTAAAAGAGCTTCAGTCTGACCATCTGGGCTTCCAGAGAGAGGTTAGGCTTGATTTGGTCCATGATCCAATTGTTTGTCTTCTTTGCTATCCAGGGAACTCTGTCTTTGTCAACACCAAAGCTCAAAGGCATCTATTCATCCAGTTAAACAGAAGCAATCATCAACTTTCCCTCCATGCATATCATGCTGGGTGTTTTACTGCTTTTGGGCTGTGTTTTTTTCCAGTTGCCCTTCAGTTCCAATTTGGCTGCAGTAGAAACCCCCATTTCTGTTAAACTGGACACTCCCATCTGCATCCTGAGTCCTTTCTGTACAGTCAGTTTGATTCTCAAGACAGCTGTGATGAAGTACTCATAGACATTCATACAATGATGCCACTTTTACATTGCTGCCATATTGTTCCAGACAACAACTTCTCTTAATACTCATTAGATTTTATGAGAAAAAAAAGATTCCTGATTCACGTGAAGCTTTAATGTACATGCTGTACAAAACATCATGCAACCCAAAGCAGATGTCAGGAAACTGCCTTTCACAGGTAAGACTGAACTGTGCTTTGGTTGTATTTGGCCATTATTCACTACAAAAAATTAAAGGAACGCTCCAGATCACTCAGACGTGAATATGTAAAAAGAAATCATATGAAAATCTATGATACAAATTGTGGAATTATTTGAGGAAAAAATTGACTCTAACAGTCAATGGAAACCAAAATCATCAACCCATGGAGAGCTGGACTCAAATTCAAAAGTAAAACATTGAAATTATAGGCTTTTCCAATTTCCATGAATTTCATTATGGCAACTGATAATGTTACTTACATGTTACATGGCCCCAACATGCCTGTACATCTGGGCAATGTCCTGTTGAGGTGGTGGACGTTGTCCTGGAGGATGTCCTCCCAGAACTAGATCAGGGCATCAGTGTGCTCGTCAGCATCAGATATGCTGAATCTGTTCCAGTCCCAGAAGTTCATTTGGATTCAAGTCTGGGGAATATGAGAGTCATCAATGGAATCAATGCCTTCATTTTCCAGAAACTGCCTACACTCTCTGGCCACATGAGGCCAGGCATTGTCCTGCACCAGGAGGATCCCAAAATCCAAAGCATCAGCATAAGATCTGACAATGGTTCTGTGGATCTTTGTACCTAACAGTGGAGGACTGTGCAAACGTCCAAGGATATGCCCCTAAAACTGATGTAATTGAGATTGTGAATCTGGCTGTAGTTAGCTGGCTGGTTAGATTTGTATTTGCTGTTTTTTCTCAATAAGGTTGATTATTAAAGACTGTTTTGTTGCAAAGTCATTATAATGAAATATTTTCAATGTTGATATACATTTCTCTCTTTATAAATTTGAAACAACTGAAGTCAAAGCCTTTTTTTGTGTCCCACATAGATTGAATCACAAAAATTGGTTGAAAAATGTAAACATTATTGTAATATTTAACCAGAAAAATTATGTTTGTTTATAGTCCAGTCTTGCCTTGACAATATTTTGGACATTCTGAAGTATCACAGTAACAGGACAAAGCAACCCATGCAATATGTATGTATGTCTATAGTGTTTCGGTCTGCTTTTTCCAGTGTTTTGAACCCTTACCATATTTGATATTTTCCCCACAGTACGTGGAAACCTTATAACCCTCAACCTGACCATTCAGTATAATGTGTACTTAGATATAGATCTCAGATCATCTGCTGTTTCTCAGAAACTGGATTTCTTTATTTAATTTAATCTAACAGACAAAGTCTGTACAACTGAGCCTACTTTTCATTTACCTCTCCTGCAATGGTTTTGAATGTGAACACACACAGCACACACCACACACTCTCAGGGCTTGTCCAGCATAGGTTGTGATGCTACTGTGTCCTAGACTGTGCCCCTGGGGAGGTGTAAGTGAGAGAGGGATGCAGGAAATGAGGAATTTACTCCTAAGGAGCAGAGAGTACCAAATCATGAAGTGCCCACCAGCATAGTTTGTCTTCTTAGCCTGAGGCTGTGGGGTTCATTGTTTTTTTGATCTAACAGACACTTGGGTCACATGTTCTTTCCCTAGGTGAGCCACATGGGCTACAGCCATTATTTTGACGTGCCATTTTTCAGTTCAGAGCAGCAAGCGTTGCTTTTGTTGTTGTTGTTGTTGTTTTCTTTGTTTTGTTTTGTTTTGTTTTTAAGGCAAAAATGCTGACATTATTAGCAGTTATCCACAACTTCTATCTTATCAAGTGCTTATCGCCTGTTGGTAGCAGTTGTTTGCTTGGCCTACTAGTGTAATCTTTTAAAAAGATTAGGACGAATAGTTATTAGCGGACTTCCTGACTCCACCAACAATCTCAGAGATGAATAGACCTACTTAGATTTCTAAAGGAGGAATTGCCTTGGAAAATAAGAAAAAAAGACTGTTTGTGCCATGTTTGTGGGGTAGACTGTTACGCCATATTGGGGTACTGTCATCACAGCCCATATCTTAATGAGCTCTTCTCAAAGAGTAAAGAGGGCATAGTTCATCAAAGTGAACCATCAAAGAAATCCTTCTACCCAGTACTCTCTAGCATTGAAGTTCTATTGCATACACTCTAGAAGAATACCACTTGAAAGAACACACTTGTGCCTTAGTGGACAAAAAAATTATGATGTAAGCCTCAGCGAGCCGTGAGATTTGTGAGAAATACCAAATCAATGCATAAGGCCACACACAATGGACCGAAGACTTACACTGCAAAGGCAGAGTGATTGAGAGTGCAGCGACAGCAACGCATACCATTTTACAGCCTCAAGCATCACAGATCAATCACCCCTCCTCCTTTTTTTCTCTTCAACAAATACAAACGTTCATTACCCTGCAGAGTATAGGTAATCAAAGGCATGGACAGCCAGAAAGAGAGAATGTCCTTCCTCTTAACTGCAGGCATAATTAAGGTTTGTACAGATTGCACATAATCCCCACACTTTAATTTTCTTCTCCTTCTGTAAGCTGCCGTCAAGTCATGGAGGCCACTGATGAACAGACTGAAGATTGTAGTATGTTATAATTAGAAATTGACTTCAGTTCTATCACAAAAGCTTGAGATCATTTTTGAAACATTACCACACATTATTAGCGCTGTTACCAACATAAAGTGCCAGTTGATGTTTGTGTATAACAATAAAGATAATGATATTTGTGCAGTTCAGCATGAATGCAAAATTCATATAATATGCATACCTCATTCTATTTCCATTCCTCATTATGCCTTCAAAATCAGGTTACTGTGTTCAGGATGAATGAAGCTGTGGACAAGTGCTTTGGAAAAGTGCCAAAACACCCCCAGGCTGTGTAGATCTGTGGATTTCAATCCTGGAGCACCACTGTCCCACAGGTTTTAGAGTGTCCCCTAATTCCAACACACCTGACCCAACTAATGAACTAAGAGACAAGCTCTTTGAGACAAACTGAATGTGTTGTAGCAGGAAAACTCAGGGCAGTGGTACTCCAGGACCAGGGTTGAGAAGCACTGGTGTAGAGCATTGTAGGCCTGAACACTTAGGCCTGAATTTGCATACTAGGTAATCACATACTGCATCACACTAATTTTCACACCTATGAGACTCTGATATTAATGCATGTTATACACTTGCCCAGCTGGGTTGATATTACTAATAATGTGCTGTAGCATATTAGAATACATTATGTTAATATTGGGGACGTCCCAGTATAGAAGTCCCAGTATAGTATTTGTAGATTCTTTAAACTTTCTAATATGTTTTTTTTTCTTCCTAATTATGTAAAATAAACAACACTATGAAGCCTGCTGCCTTCAGATTTGAATGCACTGTTAAACTTAAAAACAGCATAATGGAATAATTGGTATTTTGTTTGCTCTTGGGCTGTAAGCTCTCACCCTTGGTACACATGCTTTTGTTGACAAGATGATAGATACAAAAGCCAATATTTACATTGAAAGAAGCATGTGGACTGAGGTGGTAGAGTAATATTATACAATTTTACGCAATGTTACAGTTTCCATGAACCCACTCTATGCAGTTTCATAGTGCAGTAGTGTTCCAACCCTGCTACAGTTAGTGTAACTGAAGCTGTTTTAACATGAAATACTACATACGGTTGCTTATCCAGAAGGGGTGTGCAGGACAGTTGGAAATAAAGCAACACATTTTGAAAGTGCTGCACGGTGTGTATAGTACATGTTTATGGCACCTCAACCACACTCGTCTAAATAGAATGGGAAAAGAAACAAAGGATAAAAAGTGGATTGATCAGGACTGATACATGATCAGTCAATTCACTGTGGCTGGACTGGCCCTGATCCCAGTTCACATACTGTAGTACAGCACAATGGAACAGTGAGTGTATTTAATTAAAAAAATGGAAAACAAAAAGATCTATTTTATGCTGGTTTGTAATTTTATGTTTGCAGCATAATTTGTATGTTGGCCCTGGCACTGAAGTTCTTATCTGAAAGAGAGATAAGAGGACCTCTGATCCAAAGCATATCTGTTTTTTGGATGGTACATTTGGTTACAGTATGTCAGATCAAAGCAGACTTTTGTTGTATCTTGTGTAAAAGCCTTTGCTTGGGGGAATTGACCCATAAGCATGTAGAGAGGGAATCTATATTCATGCTTTTAGTCCAATGTTTGGGGAAAGAGTTTTACTGCTCCTATTAGTGTTCTTTCCTTTTCACTGCAGAACTACTGGTACAAATCCACCACCTGGGTTGCTATGGTGATACAGCTCTTTGGGCTGGGATGAGAGGGGTTTTAAGGCAACAATAGAGAAACATGAATCCAACTAATGCCAGTCTTGATGAAGAGTTTACCATTTAGTTAGAACTGGCACTAGCTTGATAGTTTGTCAGACGGTCTGCTTTCCAAAAATCATAATTTTTTTTTCCAAATCCCAGATTGTCTGAAATCAAGATTGATGCAGCTTACATCTGTTCTCTTGTTCTTGTGGGTTTGATGCCACAGTTTCTACTGACAGTTTGTAAAAATGTAAGACCACTGCCATATTCACTGCCATTTAATAATTTCATCAGTCTTTCAATCAGACACAGTCTTGACATATAATATTTGTACGAAGATTTTTTTGGGTACGAAATGGAATCTGGCTTCACCTCCACATTAAGCAAACAGCTTGTACTGTTATTAATTGTAGATTTCCTGCTTGTTGTCAGCAGTGACACATTGAGAGATGTAATGTACCCTCTTTACCAATGTCTGTGCCAACAGAAAAGTGAACTGGCCACACTCTCACTACACAACCTGCCCAAATCCAGCTCTAAACCCTTGATAAAAATGAAAAAGGGAAGTTATTCAGTATGTGTCAGACATGTGGCTGACATGCTGTCCAGCCGAGGGAAACCTATCAAGAGTGTTCCAGAGTGACTGACATCAGACCCTCCCCCTTGTGGAACCAGACCAAAACAGCACCCTGCCTCGGCAGGAAACATGACAAGCGTAAAATATCAAGTGCCAATTAAAGTCAGGACAAGAAGTCAAATGAATGACATTTAATTCATCTGAATCTCAAGGCAATAATAATAAAAAAACAGAAACCCCCCCCCCCCCTACAGACAGAACCAGGATGCTAGATCTGTCTGTGTCAAACACACACACACACACACACACACACACGGAAAGGCCTAAAAAACAACAACAGGAAGAACAAAGGATCTTTTACAACAAGCAAAAATAAGTATGAGTTTATTTAACTGAAGAAAGCATATTTGAATTTTGATTCAGCTGTTATTCCAGTCCTCGCTGAACTGAGCTGAAAGTAATGAGCTCCTGCTTTTGTGACGCATGTAAAACAGGCTTTATTTAGCTCTCTGAGGCTATCAGCTAAAAATATTTAAACAGACCCTTACTCCTCAAACAAGCTTCATCTTCCTCATCTTTCATATCACAAAGTTCTGTGATCTTTGTGAACTTTCAATTTGCATTAATTTTGATAAAAAAATCCAAACTTCTAGTGGAATTTGGAAAGTCTAGACAATGGTAATGCTTCATTATACAGTTCAAAGCTCTCTACGGTTTCTGTAATTATGGAAATGTCTTTTAATCATAATGTTAATGGTAGAGATAGCAGCAATCCTTACTCCCCAGTCCACTCCCTGAATTATCCCTCCACTCCCTTTAAATCACAGAGAAGAAAAAAAGCACTGTAGAATATAATGACTTTCAGTATGAAAATATCAACTTTTGATACGGCCTTGACACAATCAATAGAAGCTGACAAGTATCGGAGACTACAGTTCTATTCCAAAGTTGTGCACTGGGATGAAACAATACATTAGGAATCCTCCGGCGAGCATATGAACATTAATGAAATCATGTAGGCTTCAAAAAGTTTGTCTAGGCGAGGGTGCCTTGCCACCGAATGATGGGAAATAATTGGACTGGGACTACTGCTATGAGACTGAAGGGAAAAGAAGAGAAAAAAGAAAGAGCGGTATGGTATAAAAATCTATAAAGCACCACTCTGATCAGCCAGAGAAGGAGATGGTCAGTAGGTGAAAATAATTGGAACATGGTCTGAGTGAAATTCATAAGGAGAGCAAAATAATGAATGGATTGTAAAATATAATTGCATTAGCTGCAGGGCAGAATATCAATTGCCTAAAAGTATAATTTGATAAGTCACTAATTAAGTTACCGTCCAACTTTTCCTATGACGATTCCCTGGGTGTGTGCACCAGAGAGTTGGGTAAGGCTTATATGGGAATTATGAAAACTAAATTGCAATGTTTCTGTCTCACACAGACAAAGAGGAACCTTAAGTTCCTTTAAGCAGTCTACAAAGCCTCAGTCTTTGTTACCTTTGTTGTTGGTGGAGTGACATCCAATATTAGAGTATTAGCCATTCTCTGTTGTCCCCTAACCAAAATGTGTTCCATATAGTACTGAAAACCTTCTTTTTGGTGTTATATCAGGAGTGGAATTGAGGGCCAACCTACATGTTGATATAAACCTAAACCTTGCCCTAACCTTAACCCTAGTAAAATGTGATATTCTTGAGTTTTCGTTCATTAAATTTCTGTTTACTAGTTCCAGAAGGAGAAACAGTTGACTTTGGCTTTCATCATTGTTCTTTATATACATGAAAGTCTGGGTTATGTGGATTTGGCAAAGCAGTGCCGCTAGTAGGTGGGAGAACATGGTGAATCAAAAACAGGTCACAGAATGTGTAAATATACATGTAATGTGGAATATGCAGAAATGTACATATACAAGGCTGAAATAGGATGTTGCATTCTCACGGTGTACAATAAGGGGGAAGTATAACCAGCAGATGGACGTAACTAGTGTGTGAAAATATTAGAATAAAAAAACTATGCTATCGATCAACAAAAAGATTGTTCACAAGAAAAGTTTACTACCCCAAAACTGTATTTTAGGCATGCTATATTTTGTTGTATCATTTTTGTTGCGCATGTTTAGTGCATTTATAAGTCTGGAATTCTCATGAAAGCTCTATGGGGTTTTGCACATTTATGCACTAGTGGGCTGACAATCTCTTTCTCTTTTCATTTTTGCTGAAGATATTTACTGGAGTGTCTTTTTCTTTTTGTTTCTGTAATCTCTGTGGTTTGTCAGCTCTATTTTTACTGTTTGCTATGCCACCTCGAAAGGCAGCTGGAATAAAGCTTTAGGTTTTGCACTACTCCCTTCAGCATTCCTTTTTCTCCGCAGCTCTGTAGAGGGCTGGTATTCCTCCCTTATATGCAGTGTATATATAGAATAAGACTTACCGATGCTTTCATGGAAACATTCTGTTTTGGACATAGAATTAATTAGTCAAATCCATCATCCTAAATGCACTCAAATGCTATAAACGAATTTGAATTCCTAGATTTTGCAGACTTGTGTAACTGTAAAGGCTATAGATCTTGTGATATATTCTTTTGATAATGTACATGGATTTGTGTAATTGCATACATAAGTATGCAAGGTTATTAATATATATATATATATATATATATATATATATATATATATATATATATATGAGCAAGTGAATCCACCACAAGTCTGCCTCCAAGTATGAGCTCTAATCCCAAGATGATTGTTCAGGTCCATTGATTTGCTCTGACTAAGGATCCTCATAGACCCCAGAAAATAAATCATTAAGCTCTGTGGGAGAAGGTGAAATGATTCCATGCCAATATAAACATCCATCAGGACATGGAGTATAGCCTGAAGGAGAATATAAGAAATGTCTCCCTCTGCCTCTATTCCCTGTAGCTCTAAAGTCTGGACACCTACATTCCTGCAAAGGTCTTCCCAACTCATTGACCTTTCTTCTATCTTTTCTCACTCAAGTGCCTGCTAGACCTATAGAGGTGCCGTTTAGCAGATATCGGCTGTCTAGGAACAGACTTGAACTCTGGATGAGTCTGAAACATAATGCAGGTGGCTTTTCCAGGGTACAAAATCAGAAATAGCTTGCATAGGTGTGAGAGCAGTTTCACTTTCATTTTGCAGGGTTACACCATTTATGCAGTTATGTTGGTAGCCTGATAAGTCTGAAGAAATGTAGTAGGAACATGAAGGAGGCAGGTAGATTTGAATGAAGTTAGACAGGACCAGCTTCAGGCGTGATGCACTTACAAGGAAAATTTGACCAAAGGACGATGGGCCAGAGGAGTCTGACCAGAGGAGAGTGGGTCCCGCCCTTGTTAGTCTGGTTCTTCCCCAGGTTTCTTCCTCTAGTTCTGAGGTAGTTTTTTCTTGCCATGCTAAATTGCCCCCTTGGTGGGAATGTGTGTGTGTTTGCATGTGTGTGTGTGCTACCCTGCGAAGGACTGGTGCCCTGTCCAGGGGCTATTCCTGCCTAGTGCCCAATGACTCTAGGGGCACTATGTATCAACCATGAACCGATTTAGGAAGAAGCAAATAAGGTAATGACTAACTGAATGACTTTCTAACTACTTACAAAGGAGTACAAAGAAATTTAGCAAGTATGGGAGCATTAGAACCAAAGGATGCAGTAAGGGAGTTTAGGGATGGATACATTTGATTATGATGAAACAGAGTTTATTTTAACTCAATAAACTGAATTCTGCATTTATTACGTTCTCACACCTCCAGTGCCCCTCCAACACCCAGTGTCAATGTTTAGCACCTTTTGTTAGCCCTTATGATCTTTAAGAACTTGACTGAAATGAAGATGCGGATTAATGTCAAAAAAGTTGCTTGTCAGCTTGTCAAAAGCAATAAAAGAACAAGAACACTGCAGTATCTGACCTATTTTTCTTTTAGAAGCAAAATGGGTTATTAAGACACTGGAGCCATAAGTAGGCATATGAACTAAGCTTAACTGTCATTCTCAGATATGATGCCATGGGCGTGCACAAACAAAAACAATGTTCTAATGTTACAGTAAACATTGGTGTTTTCAAGCTATTCCTCAATAAAATGTGCCCCTGAAAAGAAACCACTGAAATGTAAAGGCTGAACTGCAGTGAAAGTGAAGTAGAACAGGTTGCCCTATTTATGTTATATGAGATAAAACCAGATATCTCCTTGACAGAACAGGCATATCTACACTATACTAGTCAAAAACAATAGATTAAGAATAGTGCTGTCGACATTTATGTGATAAAACATTTAACAACTAACCTGTCCATGTTTCGAGGCATTTAACCATATTTGGCCAAAACCTTCTCCCGGAAATCTCTCCTTATACATAGCTGTAACAATTGAGTGCTGCTTAGCAGATGAAGACAGACGAGGGAAGCGGATGTACTTGCAGGGGTTGAGGATTTAATAGCAAAATGACATGAATCCAAAACAAACACTCTGACAAACACTAGGAATAAATGAGAACTCGTGGTATAAAACACATGGTAACAACCAGATACTTTACAGACACGTCAACAAACAACAACAAAAGGACTGACTGAAACAAAGGGTCTTGAATACACGGACAGAAGTACACACACCTGGGACACAATGGTGACTGGGCAGAGTTACAAAGGAGACACAGGTGGGAGTGGGCGGAGCAAGGGAGGAGACAGGACCAAAACAGAACAAAACAAAACACAGTCAGAGGCACATGGGGAAAGACAGAACAAAGAAAAGATGGGAAGACAGGAGGGTAACAGGACTGATATGTCACAATAACCAAACATTTCAGACAGTCGATAACATTTTACTTCTGATGTATATAAGAATAAAATCTCGACTCACAGTTTTTCACACTCTTTCTTCTACCTTCCCATCTCTCTCTCTAAAGGTCTGAAACTGTTACTCAGCAGATTAAGAGATTTTATTTCTGAAATCATCAAAACATTGCTTTGATGAACAAAATTAAATGTTTTAATGCATGGGCACCACTTATAAAAAAGAATAGACTCAATAGAATAGAGTTTTTCACAAGACACATTGCTAAACATCTAGGCCTAGGCTTTATCTGTGTCTGCAAAACTAGATTTTGTGTCCTTGATAAAGCAAATGCACATTACACAGATGTGCATTAATACTACAGCTTTAAAATAAACATTCAAACTGTAATGTGCGCTTAAAGTAGGCTTACATTTCCCAGACCGGCAAACACACCACACTACACCATTAAGAGTCCTTGGATAAGACTCCTAACACTATATTCTCCTACCTCAAATGTAAGTGACTCTAGAAAAGTATGTTTTATTTAAAAGCTCATTTACAGTAACTTATATAATCTGTTCTGTATCCCTCAAGTTGTCATAAGAGAAAACCCATCTCAGTGATGGCCTTGAGTTATTCTGCGGGAAAAGTGGTTAGTGCGCTGCCAAATGTTGTGCTTTTGTACCACATGTCTTTTGCAGGCTGGGAGTATCGAAGGTCTTGTAATAAGCACTCATGCTGTTACCACACTTCACAGAGAGTGAGCACATACTGTACATCTATCTGACGAGAGGAATGTGGAAGGATTTGATAGCACGGGAAACTTAATTCAGCACGTGCAAGATTGCGATGGAAGTGCCACGAGCGAAAAACAGGTGCATTCGTACTTTAGTTTTAACATTAAGGGAAGTGATTCAGGAGGAATATGAAATGAGTAAAGTTTATAAAGAAGGTGAAGAAGAATCGGATGAGTTTACGTTGAAACTATCTCACCTAATGTGCCTTTTCTAGCTGGAAGGAAATTTTACTTTAAAGCAGCACCATTGCTGGAAATGGACAAGATCTCTTGCATTGACCTTATTAGCAGATCTAAGAGTCGAGTAAGTCAATTCAGTGTGTTAACTTTTGGAGCATTATGGAATATTTTCAAACCCTTAAACTTCTAATTTGCTGCTTGTGTGGTTAAAGTGTGTCCTAACGTGCCCTTACTGATGAGAGGGACTGCGCTCCTTATCTCTTCTTCCCACAGGCCAGAGTGTTACCACCAGACACCTAGAGCACCGCTCACTCACTGCCACATTAAAACTGAATAAGACAGATGGTGGGGCTCTGGTAGTACCGACGGCTATCACAGGCTTGTTAAAAGACAGATTTGAAACCGTGGGCAAGCATTAACGTTGTTTTAATATGTATTAATGTGCTGAAGAACAAGCCTCTGCTTGAAGAGATAGACATAGCTTATACATAAATAATGGCTGACATTATATTGACATTAAATTTGCAGGCAAATCAATTACGCAATTGTATCATGAAAAAGTTTGTGTTCACAATTTCATTCAGAAAGGTAAACTGTAAAAGTAAATATATTTATAATAAACATATATTATATAAAGTGAAGAATTTCAAGCCTTTTTTTCTTCACTTGAAATGAAAATTCAGCACTTACAGTCGTCTTAAGAACATGAGCTTTAATGTCCTTAATCTGTCATAAAATGATGAGAGAACAGGCAACACCTGGTCCTAAAACTGCAGATCTGATTACTTTTAAATCTGTGAAAATGGAGGGAATATGTAAAAATTAGTGTTTGTACTACCAAAATAATTAATGTAATATTTTGTTAAATCCCTCAAATTAAAGATTCAAGCTGAATTACCACTGGAATACACTTCAATCACATCTTGATGACGGAGATAATATATTAAAAGCAGCAGAAATAGATGATATCGTTTGTATTTGACCTCTGAATAGAATCAAAACAAAGAAAGAAATAGTCATTAAATAAATATTTGTGATGTTGCTGTTGTTTTTTATTTTGTTTTTTATTTATTTTTATTTTTTTTATTTTTTTGAAAAATGACAATGCTAGTTAACCCCATCATTACTGCCAAACATGGGTCAACTGTGTGCTTTCACTCATTTTTCTAGCAAGCTGTAGGGTTCGTTGCACAAAACACCAGATTGTTGCCAAGGACAGAAGAGGGCAGGCAGGCAGGCATTTGCAGAGTAAACTCTCCTAGCTATGCAAACATGGGTTCAGTGGGGTTTCTGCTAATAGCTTGGCTGTAAATAAAGGATGTGTGGCACAGAGCAAGAGGAGGCCTTTTCTAATGTGTAGGAGAGAATGAGCTTTTGCTCTGCTGGCATTGTCGCTTGTGACTCACTGCTTCTCCTTATGTATCCATTTCCTTTTTCCCTTGTTTGCTTCTGTCTTTTCCTATATTTGCAGTATTCCTTTAGTTTCCGTCCCTCTGTCCTGTGTTTCTGATGCACTCTCCTCACCATTTTTTTTTTTTTTTGTCTTTCGTCATTTTCATTCTCTCAGCCTCCTTCATGAAAACATCTCAGCTTTCCAAGGGACCAACATATGGTGCAGGCGGCCAGCTGAATATAAAAAAGGCGAATGCTCCCTGGTGAAGGGAGATTATTCGGGACAGTCGGGGACTGCCAGAAAGCCGGAAGTCAGTCTGGAGCAGTGTATTAAAGCACTTCAGGAACTCAGGAACATCTCTTTCTCAGTGTTCTAACTGCCAAGCAGCCATTCTGGTCCTTCAGGACTGTCTAAACTAAGCAAGTCACTGTCTGTTTCACAAAGCACCAAGATTAAGCCACCAGAAGCACTATGCATAGGAGACCTGCTGAAATATTTACTCAAACTGTCAAAAGAGGCCACAGAAATAGATGAATTCCATATCACAGTGCCATCACCTGAATACTGGTGTTTCTGCTTCAGTATCGTACTTGTTCTTTGCTTTTCTGAATACTGACATGCACCACACCCACACATCACCCAAATGCAGTGTTTTTCTATTATGCTCACTCTCTATCTCTCTCTTTCCTTCTCTATCACATCATTTCTATTCCTCACTCACACACTGACACACACATGCACCTCGTTTGAGTTTGAGTTTGAGGCTGCAGAAATATCTATTTTCCAGGCATGGGCATCTAATGTGATTTGTTTCTATTTTAACCCACATATTAAGGGATTAGAGGCAGTAGTTCAGGTGAGCTGAAACATGAGACAGTCAGACAATTTCAGAAGAACAGGAAAGGGGAGGAAGACCATAACATGAAAACCCTCTCTTACTCCTAAACCTGTGTGAGCCATCTGTCAAAGCCACAAGCTGATGAGGTTGTCCAGTGCTGGACTGATTCAATCTGGAATCACAGTGGTGAAATCTCTGGCTCTGCAGCACCTGAGTTACATTCCTAAAGATGATCCAGTGCTGGAGTAGATGTAATGATATTGCAAAATCCACTTATGAATATGCCCTCCATGGGTACTTCATAGACATACATTCAGTATGAAAATCAGAAACCCAGTATCTTAAATTACTCAAATATTTCATATGATATGTAAGAAATTTTGCTAATATGAGCAGGTCCTCCTGGAAAAGGAAATCTGCATCTCCATGAAGCTGGAAGCATAAAGTGCTCTGAAATCTCCTGGTAGACATTGCGTTTACTCTGGACTTGATAAAACACAGTGGCCCCCTAAACCATCGCAGACTGCAGAAACTTTACTCTGGACTTTAGACACCTTGGATTCGCCTCTCCACTCTTCCTACAGTGGGATGAGACTATCGGACAGTTTATTTTCAAATTAAATGAAAAATGTGCTTTCATCTGAAAAGAGGACTTTTTTCATCTTAGTTCAGGTAAAATGCTTTTGATGCTGTCTCTGGTTCAGGAGTGGCATTAAATTAGGAATGCTGCAGTTGGAGCCCCTTTACAGTTTCCTTGATGACACCAACCTCAATCCACTCTAAGTGAAGCTCTCCCAAGTTCTTTTTTGACAATGCTCTCAAGGTCATCCTTGTTGGTCATATTCCTTTACCCAACCCATTTTCCCCTTCCAGTCAAGGTTCCATTAATATGCTTTGATACAGCACTCTGAGAACAGCCAAGAACTGAGTGAAAAAAAAAATCAAGTTAGACAGGATGGATTATCACAGGATACCAGTTTAAATGTTAAATCATTTATTATTCCTGGTAATCTTTATCTTTCTTCTAAATAGCACTGCAATACGACCCTTTCTTTTCGGTGCAACTATTTTTTTTTGAGGATGAGTGTAACAAAAACCTAACAATCTGAAAAGGCTCAACATAATTTCATTCTGGCAGCTGCCCCTTATATTGTTTCAAGACTTCTTTACATTCCAATAAAACTCAAAAATTTAATCAGGATTTTTTATTTCTTGATTTCTGTAAAGCTGCTCTGTGACAACTTCAGTTGTGAAGAGTGCTATACAAATAAATGTTGATTTGATTTGGTTTGATTTGATTTGATTTTAAATGTTTATTTTTTTCTGTAAAGATTCTACAAAATCATTAGATAATCTCTTTGAGACTCTTTGACAATCTCCACAGAAGGCCCTGAGGATTCCTCTATAAACACATATGTGAAAATATAATTAAACAGGTGCTCCAAAACGATCATTCTTTTTATATTTGACAGAATAATAAATTCCAGCAAATGTTTAGTCTAGTTTTCAGTCTAATGATTGGTCATCTTATAAGTGAAAACTAAGACATGCTGAAATTGATAATGAATAAATCAGATAAAATTGCTGTGTGCTTTGGAAAAATGGTATAGTGATGCATTACCAGTCAGTGCAGACAGTGAGCTTTCCATTCATTTAATTATACCAAGTGTGTCGTATTTAATATTGAGCAGAATTCCAATGAGGCAATGTTAACATGTGTCAGTAGATGTGTTAAGAGGCTGAGATGATGCAGGTAAGACTCTAGCACCAGGGGTATACAGCCCAGCAGGTGCTGCTCTGAATACATCTAGGGCCCTCACAGCCATACACAAGATAAACAAAACCAGCACTACCACCCACCCCCATTCTGACAGTCCAAAGACTCTCACAGCTGGAAATGTACTAAAAATCTCCACAGTGGCAGAGAAACATACTAGCCTAACTTCAATTTTAATGTGTATTGCACCACTGATCATTTGGTGTTTAATAATAATTGCTTGGTATAATTGACATACTGTGAGCTTGTTCAAATGGAAGTCTATGATAACAAAAAAAGGCAAGAACTGACCAATTCCAAACCCCCAAAACTGTTACCAAACCATCTTAGTGTGTCAGATTTGACTATACTTAGACCCCATAAATTAACATAAACCCAGCCCACTAGTGGAAGCCCAAGTCAAAGCTAGCGAACCAATAAAATGTGATGACTTTGGGGGAATATGATGTTTAAATTGAAGTTCGTCACCTCCACACTCTGCAAGTTAAGGGAGTACAGGGTTAAAGAGGAACCAGCCCTTGTAACTGTGGCTTTTTCCATGTTAGTGTCTGTAGAAGGAGAACTCAAGCTCAGCACACAATGATGTGAAAGCTGAGAAACAAACAGGGATACGTGCTAGGCTAAAAATGAATCAGAGACTTGTATGAATCAGTCATAGTGTCATAAACCAGCCAATAAAGTCAGATTCTATTTTTCTCTGTAAATAGGCATCAAAGAACAAGCTTTCATTTATTAAATGCTAAATTTATTTAAGCACTGTTGCCTCACAGCAACAAGGACCTGGGTTTGATTCCTGGGTGGGGCGACCTGGGAAGTTTCTGTGTGGAGTGCATGTTCTCCCTGTGTTCGCGTGGGTTTCCTCCGGGTACTCTGGTTTCCTCCACAGTCAAAAGACATGCATGGTAGTGTGTGTGCGCCCTACGATGGATTAGCGCCCTGTCTAGGGTTGTTTCCCGCCCTTGCGCTCAGAGTTGCCAGCTGGGCATATATATATATATATATATATATATATATATATATATATATATATATATATATATATATATATATATATATGTCACAGTATTTCAGTCTGTGTCATGTGGAGTTATGACTTGAGTATTAATTATGTCCTCTGTTTTGGCTTTCTTTAAAGTGTACATAAAAACATGACTTTTTAAATGACTTGAAATGACTTAAAATCTATGCAGTCGCACAAAAGTAACCTCAGAAGAATTTTTTTTTTTTTAACAAAATGGATTTTATTTTGTTGAACCTTTTAAACAGCAATGAACATTCAAGGCCGTTTAATACAGGTTAATATGAGGGACTAGATTTGGTCACTATCTTAATCTAAAAAAAAAATTCTCATCAGAGTGAACGAATAGGTAATAGGCGAGTTAAGCGTGAAGCAGTGTCAGTTCAATCACTGAGGGATGTTTGATAATAATTGTATTATATAATAGAGGAAAATACTGTGAACACTCACTGATCTGCTGCAGGACTGACTACTTTCACTCCATTTGCAACAGGTCTCAGGTTTCATGTGACTTTTGTTAGGATTGGAACCTGTCAAAATTTACACTTCGCTCTTGGCTGACAAATGCATCTCCATTCAATCAGATGGAAATACAGCTGCTGTTTGGTATGTAAGAGCATATCAACTCATATGCAATGATCAATTTCCTCTTGCACAAAAATTATTGGGTCCTTGCTGGCATGAGCCATCAGCATATCTGATATGGTCCATTGTCTTAAACTATCAGATACTCGTACATCTGTACTAGACATCACCACATAAATCACATGCATTAAAATACAATGGACTGAAATAATGAGTGAAAAACAAAAAGGTGAAGTAAGTTCACCAAACAAACTAGAACTTTATTTAAGTTTGGCACTAAGTATAGTAAGTTGAATGTTTTGTTTTTTGTTTTTTATTTTTTGTCATATAGTGCTTTTAACAATAGACACCTTCACAGAGATCTGAACCCCAGCTGTGCAAGTCAGTGGTGACAGCGGCACGGAAACCTCAGATCAAGTGGAAGAAACCTTGTGAGGAACCAAGTCTCAACAGGGGAACCCATCCTCTGTGTCTCGACACTGGATAGTAAAATAAATAACAGCAAAAGCATGAAACACAGAAATGCAACAGTAAAAAAATAATTAAGTGAGTCTAATACTGCATAGAAGAAACAATGAAAAGCAGAGGTTACTGTTAAAAATCTTATTACTAGGGAATGAGTTATATTTCCCTGAGTGTTGAATTAAAAGAGTGAATATGTGAAGAACTCAGTATGATTAGTGAAGGTTTAGTAAGGTGTGGAGACCAGTCTTTTCAGGTGGATAAACAGAGCATACTGGTAAGGTTATGTGACTTGGCTTAGGGGTGAATGGCACATGTAGGTGGCTCAAAGACAGTGGATTCAGTGTAAAGATAAGGCAGCAGACACCCAATCAATGTAGAATATTGCACCTTCATCAAACCAGAGAGTGAGTGAAAACTAAATTAAACTCAGAGGAATTGAACTGAAGGAGCAGAAAGACCTACAGTTACAGTAACTTGATTCTTATACTTTGAATAAGAAAGGTTTATTTTTCATGTACTAATCCTAATGCAAAAGCTTGAGAAGTACTGTATTTGCTAACTGTTTGCTTAAGTACATCTTGTGGAGTCCTACATATATATTAGATAATATGTATGTATATATATATATATATATATATATATATATATATATATATATATATATATATATATATATATATATATATATATATATATAGCTCTATATTAGGGTCTGATCTTAAACTGATCTTAAATATGAAAATAAAGTGTGTAAATAATGTAGATAAATGTGAAAAAGGGAGCAAAAGTGTGAGATATAAGGTCTAAGGGCTAAATGTGTAATTGCTATGTTCCACTGACCTGTAACAGTGAGAATGGCATCTCTGTCATTACAACTCTTTGGGTCAAACGGCAGCTACAGCACTATGTAACTTTGCATATTTTTTGTAAAATCATGTAATATTACTCTACCACGTCAATGCAAGTGATTCTTTCACTTCATATGATGGTTCTGTCTTGTGAACAAATTCCACCTCTACAGTGTTCATAAGTCTTTTTTAACACTGTCATCTATCATTTCTGGTTCCACTTCTCAGAGACGGGGACTGGCTTTCCTCCACAAGCAGAAGCCACCCAAACTCCTGCCCAAAGTCCTGATTATAACAAAAATCCAAAAGACCATACTTTTTTCTGTTTCCCCACAAGACTCGTTAGTGCACTGCAAAAAACAATAGGTTAATGTGGGGGATGAAGCCTGGAACCCTTGTGCGAGACAACAGACTCAACACGTGTGTCATGAGACAAAAGCACTTGTTTTGTTTATTGAGTTTTTTTTGTGTTACAAGCTGCAAGTGCCCATGTATTGCTTAAATAAATGGAATGAAAGACTACAGCAGCAGTACAGTTGAGCCATGTTATTGTAAAATTGTGAGTAATCTGCAGTAATCTGTGGTTCACATTCATTCCGCACCATACCTGTCGCAGTCTGCTCTGTGTGTATGGAAGCATCATTATTGATGCATTTGTCATTGTGTGCACTGCACTCCTACACAATGTTGCTGTCCGCTCACAGACTCAAGCCCAGCCTCTGACAGAGACCAGACAAGAAAATCAATGTCTGCTAAAATACTAGTAAACTAAAATATCAAGGTCAGCAAAAATGATCAAGTTCACATCCATATATTGTATGATAAGTGATAACATAATTCTTATTACCAGCCTTGTATTTACACCCTCAAGACAGTAAACTCTATCCAGTAGTTTGGATACTAGGAGGTGGGTCATCCAGGTCCGGAAAATAAAAACCCTTCCACGTTTTTGTTCTGAATTCCTTGGTGGCTCTGCTGCAGCTCAGTGTTGTATTTTCCACTTGTTTTGCCACCAGGATAAGGACAGCTAATATGATTTGAAAGGAATATTCTGTTAGAGCGTTTGGGAAGTGTCAGTGCTCTGTACACCAAATCATAGCTTGGAGGGAAATAAATGGAGAAAATTAATAACCATACAGTGAAAACATAAGTGTATGTGAAAAGAATGAATGTTCATAATGTTTCTCTAACATTATTAAAATTATTTAGATTTCCCCAGCTATCTCCAATGTGGTAGGTCCCCTTCCTGCTGGTGTCATCACCATTCTGGCATTGCAGACTAGATCATGTCTGCTCCAATATGGATAAAGATGCCACTACATCTTTCTCAACCACCTGCCATGCAATACTTACAAGCTCCTCAATCCCATCAGAGAGGAATGCTAATCATTTACCTCTGCTACATAAATATGCAGGCAATTAATTGGCCAGCATATCCTTAGCAGCTTTAGCTGCCCATGTTTGTAAACAGTTCTAAGTTGTTGTTTAAGACTTCAATTTTTCATTGGCATACAAGTACATCTCTCAGGACACCTGTCTGTTCTGTGAATTGAAACGATCTTGATACCAAGCAACAAGCAACCCAACCTAGGCCTACATGTATTTGCATGTAGATGAAGCACAAATGGATCGTGTTGCTTTTGAAAGCTCTTTCTTCTTCCCCAGGACAATAATGTAGTGTGGACTCTGGTCTAAATAATCACTTTGTTCTTTTAAATGAGAAGCTATTTAAGGATGGTAAGCTCAATAGTATTGATTGGCTTTATTGTGAAGTTACATTTACAAAGAGTTGTACAACACAAAGGCCCATATTCATTAATGCTGTTTAAAAACAAGCTCCAGAATGGATCAAGAGGAAAAAGGGGTCATAGAACTGTTGATGAATTGTGCATTTGGACCAGTTCCTTGGTAACATATCTTTGCAAATGGTATCCCCAAATTTGCCCTCATATAGAATCTTATGCAAAATTGTCAACTGTTCATTGAGAAGTAGTGTCTATAGCTTGTGTTGCTCCTAAATTATAAAACACATTTTTCAGATAATCCTAAGGCTGGTTGCTGTTTACCATATCCGGTATCCATTTGGTGCAACAATTGTGCCCGTCCTCATTAATGTGATACTGTAAAATGTACAATGTAGTACACACAAATCCAGTAGGGGCAGTGCAGGCATGGAGCACCATCAAAATGTCGGAAAGTTTTAAAGAAAGTTTGTTTGACCAACTAAGCAATTACCCACATCTTTATGATGTCACATATGTGCTTGTAAAAACAGTATTATTTTAAAAATGGATGGTCAGTGTTCTCTGGTCTGCTCTCTAGTGGAAGCCTCCATCTCATTTTCTGATATCCATTCTTCCCTCTAGCTGTGCAATATTGCCAATGCCGTTGGCAGCAACACAACTCAAAGCATGACAGACCCATCCCTATGTTTCAAAGGTGACTATGTTTACAAAACCAATCTGACTTATCTGTTCTGCTGAATATGTCAAACATTGTGTTTTGTGATCACAGTACGATCACACTAAGATTTTCTTTCATACAGGATCTGAGCAGCTGTTGCCTTTTCCTGTCATATCATGCCAGTTGCTTTGAGAAGCCCATGTTTAAAAAAGTGTAAGTATAAGGTTTAAAGAGTCCTATAATTTATAAAGTTTGAAAATTTGATTATGTTGATATTTCCTACTATTGGAGAAATGCCTTAGGCCTGGTTTGCCAACTGAGGTCTGAAATCCTGCTAAAGTCTGAACCTTTTCAACAATTACAGTGTGCAGCAGGCTACAATGATGCATTTATTTATTTGTTATTAAAGGCAGTACAACTGCATCTCAATAATTTGAATGTCATTAAAATTCAGTGTTCATAAGTTCATTCAACAAGGTAATATTTTATATTCATTTCATGTAAATTGAAATATTTCAGGCATTTTTGTTTTATTTTCAGTATGGCTTATTGCTCCGCAAAATCAGAAACCCAACATATTAGAATATTGCATTTTTGAGTTTGAATAAATTAAATAAAAAAGCCCCAAAATGTCACTTCATAAGTAATGAAGTCTGATCATACTTTTTAGATATGAAACTGGTGAAAAACAAAAAATGTTGGGAACAGAGAATACTGGCATTGTCCATGTGGGGTCTGTACCAGTAGAGCAACTGGGAACCAGAACATTTTGTCCATGGGTTCCATGTTGGCCCCACTTATGGATTCCCAACAGAGAAAGTGAATATGATCAGCAGTGGATAAATGTGGCCTCGATCTGGGTTATCAACTGTACTTAGGCATCTAGATGGGATCCTAGTTGGTCTTAATGATGGGACCCTTTTGATAAAACCAAATTGGTCAAAACAACACATGTACAAACTCAGAGATAATGCCCACATGTCCACCAGGTTTCACCCCTGTGAGCCCTACATGAGCATGTTGTCTGGGAAATTATGTTGTAGATTGTGGTGAATATTTATATATATTCAGCAGATTATGAAAACGTTTTATTTATGCAGATAATTACAAGTCTGTTAGTAAACTGCAACTACATAATTTTATGCAGTTGATAACAGATAGTCTGTTAACAGTTTATTCTATCTAAAAGGGCCAGTCAAAGGATAGTGTTATCATTATATTTTACACTCATTTCATTGAATTGTCACAAATGTGCAAGGTTCATTATGCTTCTGACTTGGAACCCTTAAGTTATACATTTCCGAGAGGGCTTTCAGTGTATGTAAGATATCAAACAATGATATCAAGATATCAAAAGTACAAATAACTATTAATTCCTCAGTGGTGGGGAAATTACAATGAAGCACACACACTGTTAACTTTCACTGGTAGAATGTGTCTTCAAAAGGTGAACTAATGTAAAAAACAAAAAAGATCAGACAGAGAGTTTGTAAAAGCCAAATCAACACCTGCAGCAAGTCTGATAGTGTCTGTTACTGATGGCACAAAAGGACTTTTTTTGAGTCGAGTAGGCAGAAGGTGGTTACTAAACATGAATTCATTAAACTTCAGCCAAGTCAACCAACCTTCAATAAGCTTAGTGGGTGTAGGCACAATCTTTCCTAGCAGACAGCATACTGCAATGTAAGTTGAGATGTGATGAATGTCATGACACATTCCTTTTACTGACATTTTTTGCTCTTTGGGTGGATGTTATACAATAACAATAGTTAAAAATATAGTAGAGGACACGAATCAGCTTCCTTGCATAACCTGGCAAACATTGTAGAGCTATAAAGGTTAGTAATGTTGGGGGATAAAACCTCAACCCAAGTCAGCTAAACTAGTAAACTAATGTGGTAAATTAGTTCCACTCATCTTCACATAATTTATGAAATAGCTGGATTTTGGAAGGAGGAACAAACCCCTTCTCCTCCCAGTCTCTATCTTGTTCACTTGTTCACCACCATAATCCCCTTGTATTAAAGTAGCATAATACAAGAATTAACATGATCTAATATAGAAATGTTCATTAAGGGTGATCGATTCAGTCTGAAAACACATCCTTTAGTCATTTTTTACCTGGTAAGTGGTTGTGCTGTTGAGTGAAATACACACAAACACACACCTGACCAGTTTGTCATGTACTCTGAGGTAATGTTTGAGGAAAAAGGCTTTTGATGTTTAGGTTTTTGGAGCTTAAAAAATGAGTAGATCTAAATTAATGGGGAACAGATATGGATTCCTAATTTCACCATAATTAAGCTTAGGTTTATGCTGAGGTGTAGCTTCAGATAATATTATAGTGGTTGTTTTATGTCTGCATGTTTGGGTTGCTTTACTAATGTGTGTATATGCATGAGGGTAACACATTGCATGATTCCAAACTGGGACGTCAAGGCAAGATCTGAAAGGCCAAGAACAATATCAGATATAACTGCTCATATGCTGAAAAGAAAGGCAAAGGAAACCCCATACTGGTGTTTGCAAAGACCTGCAAAGGAATGTTTCCTCCTAGTAGTAGTGTCCTCGGTAGTAGTGTCCTCTCCTACTGTACAGGACTATATTTGCACAAACATGACCTGAAGGGAGAAGTAATAAAAGTGTACATGAGTGTATATGCACAACCCAAACTTTAATTTCAATAGGGCCTTTCAGAAAACACACACACACACACACACACACACACACACACACACACACACACACACACGCACACACGCGCGCACACACACACGTGCTATTACCTGATTCCTCCTCCCTAACATTTGCTTAAATATTCCTAAATCTTTGCTGTTTCCTTCCCCATGTACTGAGATGCCCTATCCTGTTGGATCTACCCAGATATCCCTTGACCCGTCTCCCCACTACCCACTGCCCTCTCACACTGTCCTCATTTGGAACCCTTACATTGGCTCATTCATCTCCACTGCCAGCTTATGAATGTTTAACCCACATGGATTTTCATATTAACATTAAGCTTGTATCCTACGCTCACTCGCATTCTCTTAAATCTTATTCTTGCCCATACCCAGCATGCTCACATTATTAACTATAGCTCTTTATTATTTTACCTCTTTTCCTACTTTGTGTCTGTGCTAGTGTCTACCAGAGGAGGATGGGTTCCCCTTTTGAGCCTTGGTTCCTCCCAAGGTTTCTTCCTCCTAGCCTGGGGGAGCTTTTCCTTGCCACTGTTGCCCGCTAGCTTGCTCAATTGTGACTTGGACCCAGATTCCTGTAAAACTAATAATCCTGTGTGTGTGTGTGTGTGTGTGTGTGCGTGTGTGTGCGTGTGTGTGTGTGTGTGTGTGTGTCTGTGTGTGTGTGTGCGTGTGTGTGTGTGTGTGTGTGTGTGTGTGTGTGTGTGTGTGTGTGACTGACTGAGGTGTTCTGTATTGCTATTATAACACATATGGTTTCTCAACCCCACCTCATAGAAATTGTAGTGCTGTGAAATAAGAAAGTTCTTGGTTATGGAAGCTCATTTTTGCTAATGGTGAAGAACTGGATTGCTGTGTTAGCACTGCATTGCAGGGGAGGAAGAAGAAGGCAAGCAGGGGAAAATCTAGAGGGATCACAGGCTATAGTAATGTGGACATTTAGTTGGAAAGGGCCACAGTTCAGTGTCCTGTGTGTGTGTGTGTGTGTGTGTGTGTGTGTGTGTGTGTGTGTGTGTGTGTGTGTGTGTGTGTGTGTGTGTGTGTGTGTGTGTAGGTGTGAGAGAGAGTGATATGGCACAGTGTGTGGTCTCTTGTCAGGGTCTCACAGCCCCTGACAGTTTCATTAAAACCTCAGCACCTTCCTGCCAGGAAGAATAAAGTATTTATAAACAAATCTCAGCACTCCTCTCCAATTGTCTCTTCACACGGAAAGTCCTCCATTTGTTGCCCTGAATCAATGGGCCCCAAACACCCTTCTGCCCTGCTCTGACTGAATTGTTGATTGTGGGGTCTCTTTTAATTCCAGGTATATATCTATCTTAGTAATGCTTAAGAGGGTATTGGCCTTGGCACTTAGTTCAGTCTAAGGGAGCTTTGTGAGCAGGGCATCTCATTCTGGGCACTAGATAACCTGGTTTAAAAGGAAAATCTGGGCTTTTTGCAATGGTGCCATTCAGTTGCCCATGTGGCCTTTTAATTCGTGTCAAATTAAGCCTTATCTATGAATAAGCCCCTGAGCAGTGGAAACTGGAAAAATTGAAAAGGCTGTTGACAGCACTGCGTATGACTCATTCTGCTAAGACGTGCACATATTTTTAGGAGAAAGACAGTAAAGGAAGAATTACAGGACACCACATTACAGAGGACTCAAAGACATCCCTACAATTACTGACAACCATGAAAATATCTTTAAATGAAAATGACTACTAGAAATTACAGTGGGGCCTTTAACTAAAATATTAAAGGGTAAGTAAGCTCCCGATATAAATATATACACTGAACAAACACCTCCTTGTTTCTACATTCACTGTTACTGTTACACTGTTACAGTTGCATGCTTCGATAGTCTCCTTTCCCCCTGTTCTTCACTGGTCAGGAGCTCACAGAAGCACCACAGAGCAGGTTTTACGTGAGTGGTGTGTCATTCTCAGCACTGCAGTGACACTGAAATGGTAGCGTGTGAAGTGTGCGTTGTGCTGGTATGACAGAGCAGTGCAGCTGGAACTTCAGCAGCATTTCTGTGTCTGGCCATAAGGTCAAAAACATGAAAAGTAACGTAATCAAGTACTTTAAAAGCAAAGACTAAAATATAATCACATAATTCCAAATAGAACTACAGTGACGTAAGCCTTTTAACCTGTTGAAACTACCTCAAATTTAACTCCTTGAGTCCATATTCATCCTTTGCAATGTCACCATCATGTGATAAACTGAGAGGAGATGGTACGAGAGGGGCTGGAGTGTGGGTGGATTTTGTTTAGTGGTAGAAGGTCACAGTCTGATTCCTGGAGGTAGAATAGAGAGAGATTTAGCAAGGTTAAAACTACATTATGTAACATTATTTTTTTACCATAATATCAGCTTCAAAATAAATGTAATGCACAACTGACTGTAATAGATGAATAATAGTAATGAGTAATTGATTAATAATAATGAGTAATAGATTGAAGTAACTGATGCAGCTGGCAGGACAGTGCTAACAAGACTTGTGTAACACTGTGTAACCCTGTAACATTATACTACCGCTTCAGACCACATGCTTCTTTCACTTTCAGTTCTGTAACTTTCAGCTTGTCTAGAATTGCTTGTGTAAAGCATGTCCTTTAGGGGTGTCTCAATGTGTGAACTGCACTTTCTGATCACAGGGTAGCCAAGGAGCAAGAAATGTAGATTCTTGCAGCGCCATCTGTTTTGGTTGTTTGTTTCATGTCATAAAATGACTCATTGCCATGTTCTGAGGAAATGCAATCACTAGAAAATCCTCTTAAAGTTCATTTAGAGTCAAGTCGACTCATCAAACCCAACATTACTGTAACCAGGAAAAACTATGTAATCTGATTAATCCACAGCTAATTCAAACCTCAACCAAACTTTACCCTAGACTTAACCTTAACTTAACCTACACCGTAGTCTACACCTAAACCAAATCTTAACCTACACCTTAATCTACACCTAAACTGAATCTTAATCTACACCTTAATTCACACCTAAACCTAAACTCATTCTTAACCTAACCTTAACCCTTGTTCTAAATATAACCCTAACATTAACTGTAACCTGAACTTAACCTAATACATACCATAACCATAACACTTGTTATGTTAACCAAAACTTAACCTACCCTTACCCTAGCTCTAACACTTACCCTGACCCTAAACTTAACCATAACCCAAACCTATTCAAAACATAAAATAAACCTTTACCTAACCTTAACACTAACCATAACCACAGTAGAAATACTTACTGTTACTGAATGATTTCTGTCCATTAATTGTCCACTAATTAATTTTGTTGATTAATATTATTAATTACCATCAAGTTGATTCTGACTCCTGGTGGCCATATGGATAGTGTTCCTTCAAAACGCCTTCAAAATCTTCTGAATATGATTCCTATGCACTAACTTCTGGTTGGTTTATTATTCCTTGAATTGTATCCATCCATGTTGTAGCTGGTCATCCATTTGTTCTTCTACCCTCACCTCTTTCAAGCATGATGATCTTTTCCATGAATGAGTTCTTCTCATAATGTGTCCAAAGTAAGACAGCATGACCATCTGGGCTTCCAATAAAAGATTAGGCTTGATTTGGTCCACAATCCATTTGTCTGTCTTCTTTGCTGTCCAGCAAACTCTCAGAAGTCTTCACCAACACCAAAGTTCAAAAGCATCTATATTTCTCCTGTCTCACTTGTTTATTGTTCAGCTTTCACAACCATACAGAACCACAGAGAAAACCGTTGTCTGGATAATTCTGATCTTTGTTTATAATCTGCTTAAAGACAGATATTTACATCTTTACTTCATCCTTGTCCTGCCAATCTGTGTCATATTTCTTGAGGGCTGGATTCTGTTAGAAACTGAACCAAGTAGGCAAAAGCTGTCCAACATATCCACATCTTCTCCATCATTGATAAAGCTGGCAGTGTTTCCTGTCATCATGACCTTAGTCTTCTTCATATTGAGCTGAAGTACAATCTTTTCACTTTTTCACCTTTTTCATAAGGGCTCTATGAGTGTTGTGTAATCTGCATATCGAAGGTTATTGATGTTTCTTCCACCAATTCTGAATCCTCGGTGATCCTTATCCAGTCCTACCTTCTTTGGTATAGGAATGTAGCCTGACCTCTTCCAGTATGCAGGCCATTGAGCTGTTTTCCATATTTATTGGCATAGTTTGGTCAGTACTTTGACCTTGGAACCCTGAAATATCTCTATTGATATATTGTCATATATTGATTTCCTTTTGATTTTTAATTGCTTCATAATGGAGAAAAGCATGCTGTGATGATGATGTATTTTCAATACCTCTAGTAAATGGCGGGCCAGATTGTGTTGCAAAACAATGTATGAGAGCTTTTGTTGGACTACCACAGTTCCCCTTAGCTGCATTTTCATTTTAGATAATGATAACTATGAGAGGGAACCATTTGGTATCTCTTTATAGTGTGATCATACTCTAATGGTTCTTTCAAGACAAAAAACAGGGAGTGATTTTGTTTTAAGTTGTGTTTCATTCACAAACATAAAAACACATTAGATACATCACTATTACCAACATAACCTACAGTACACTTGCATACACATATACACACCTGGCTTAATATGTACTCAGTGTATATTTATTCAGAGGTGAACTTGATCAAACGATAGAGAGGAGCCATTTGCTTTGAGGTGACTGAAAGTGCGCCATCGAATTTCCTTCATAGTCTCCTTGCTGAGTCAGCCAACCCTTCACAACATTCACTTCAGAAAGACAAAGACACAGATTACCATTGCTTGTAAGTCATCAGATAGCCATTAAAGGCACACACTGGCGTGCATTGATTCAGATGGACAGCTTCCTTTGTGGAGGCCTTAAGAGCCATGTACAGCGAAGCAGAGCAGTCCAGCCTTGCATTGATCTACAGGCATTATGCGCTGTGAATTCATAACAATGATCGTAAATGACTCACTCTCTTTAAGTGACTGCTACTCGCCCAGAAATTTTACATCTCAATCAGGAGTTCAACCCAGGGGCTTGCTTTGACAAAGGAAATGTGTAGTCATGCTCAAGTTGAATTCTCAGAAAGCTAAGCGCATTTTTTTTACCCTGCAACTTGACCTTTTCAAAGACTTGGAGGAAATTGCACACACTCACTTAGAGGGCAAACAATCTACTCAAAACAAACACTCTAAATAGTTAATGCTTTAAATGCCAAACACTGACTTTGTAGTGAGAATAAAACAAATGACTTGCATACAAAAAAAAAATCGAAAGCAAAAACAGGACCTTTTTAAATGTTTTGATGGCAGTGTTTGAAGTTATTTTCCTGTTTCAGAGGAAAGCATGAATCTGACTGATTAGGTTCCCTTGCTGGGCTCAGATCAGAACAAAGCTAACCTTCCAATTTCAGTAATGTCTATCTTCTACCAGCCCACAATAACCATAATGCATAATCAAAAGCTGAAATCATGTTGGCAACTTTACTGTGTGGGAATTGTTTTCTGGACTACATTAAATCATTCTGGCATTTTAATTCTGCATTGAATATGCTAAACAGCGCTCAACACTCACCCATCCATCCATTCATCCAATAAGAATAGGGCCAGAGTGGGTATGAAAGCACAGCATTAAGTTCCCAATTTAATTTCTTTACTCAAACAATAGAACTTTCTTATTTTTCTGACCCCATTTTGTTTGCTGGTTCTAAATTGGGAGATACATTACAGCTCTTATTTCTTTTTCAAGAGCATCTGTTCTCCCACTCTCCCAGCATTTTTCAAAAGTGAAATTAATTCCCCAATTCACTCTGTTTTGCTTGCACCATGGGGCATGTTGTTTGGCATAAGCATATTTAGAGCTCTAAGGTCCAACAGTTGTGAGGACGCTGGATTAATGGTGGTGTTGAAGCAGGTCTCAACCAGGTGAGCAATGCCGAGCCGCTCCTGTTCATTTATTAGGTCCAGAAGAGAGCTGACATGCCGCACTGAGCAAGGATGTGCATCCTGCAGCTTGGGCCATGTAAATGATTTCAGTGAACGAAGCAGCGTATCGCATAAAAATGAACAAACCATGTCTGTCCAGAGCTAAATAAAGTTATGGCAGTAACGGCATGGAACGCTGCAATCTGCCATGGCTTGGATTTAAGAGGAAAATGGACCCAAATATATTTACCATAGTCTACCACCTGTCTCCTTCTGAAATTCAATCAGTGTTTAAGAATGCCAAGATACAAGAAAACATGAATTACATCAATAATTTTACATATATAATGTCAGTGTAATTTTACTGGCGCACAGAAATTCTATAAAGTCTGTACACTACTGGGCATTTGGACATATGGATATTTGATCTTTACTTACTACAATTTCTGTCTGTCAAACCCAAACCTTACCCTAGCCCTAACCTTAACTGTAACCCAAAATTTTCCTAAACATAGCCCAAACTTTAACCTAACTTTAATCCTAACCATAACCATAATATCAATTCTTTGTCTTAATGCATTATTTTCTGTCAGTTAATTAATAGTTTAGTAGCTCCATAATGGAGAAATGCAGGATGCTGTGGTGATGCTGTATTTTCAATGAATCTAATATAATATATGGCAGGCTGGCTTGTGTATCTGTCATGTATAGAGTCCAGTTTGTGTCTTGTTTTTGTTTTCAGTCCCATGTGCTTTTGAGCACATGTCATGTCTCCTCCCGTTCCCAGCTGTGTTCCATCTGTAACCCTGCCCCATCGTTATCATGTCCCAGCCGTGTCTTATGTGAGTGTGTGTATATTAGTCCCTGGTCTCTGTTGGTCCTTGTCGGTCTTTGTGGCTATGTGCTTATGTGGCTGCGTGCCTTATCTTCGTGTTTACTCGTCTTAGTGTTTATCTGTACCCTGTCAATAAATACAACCCAGTGTGTACGTCCGCCCCTACCTCTGTGTCCGTGAGTCGTTACAGTATCAAAACAGAGACACGACTGTATGGGAGCTTATAATGAATCTTAATATATGTATGACATATATTATGGTGCACCCATCAAACTCTGTAAACCACTGGACATATGAACATATGGGCATACTGATATTTGATCTTCATTTGAACAATTTAAAGAGATGTATGTGTATGAAAAACTGAAAAAAATGCTGTTGATAATTTTTTTTCTTTTTGTTTTACTTTTTTGTAAAATGTAGTTATTAGAAGTGCAGTACAAGACGTTTCCTTCTGAGAAAAAGTTAGGAAACCCCAAGATTTACTACTTAAAATGCCTACATTTAAGTTCAGCTTCAGATGATTAGAACATGGCTAGACGTATTTCTGGATTTCTTTTACATTTAGTTTGGTGTAATTATTGAAGCAAGTGGTGTTAGCAGGGTGTAGTCAAAGAAGCTCTCTGAGGCATTCAGAAAGATGGTTGTAGATGTGTTTGTGAGTCTGGAAAGTGATTTTAGAAAACCATTTCACTATTTAAACAATAATGTACAAGTGAAACAACTGCCAACCTGGCCAGATCAGACAGTCCTAGCAAGTTCAGCCCAGAGCAGACCACAATATACACGAAGAAGTCTCCAACAATCCTAAAATAAATGGGGATAACATGTAGTTTATGTACCAGATAATGTCACGATTTTGTATTAGAAGACCACCAATTAGTGTATTAAGAGTTCATGACTTCAGTACAGAATAAATGGGTTATAACCTGAAAATATTAATTAGAAATGACATATATTGTCATTACAATACAATGTCCTTCCACTCCTACAATGTTATACAGCAACTGACATATTACTGGCCATCTGTCTGTGGATGACATCATGACTTGCCAATGCAAAGTAAGAGGAGGTAACTACAGTGGTATTCAAGTCCCTTCAGGATATATAGATGTTTTCTTAGCTCATGGACGATGAGCCTTCTCTTTTCATTGCCACATCGTACTCTACAACCATGAAGTAATTAATGTCTTCACACATATCAGGTGAGTTAGTTTTATTGGAGGAAAACTCACTCACTGGTGCCTGAATACATAGAAGAGATGGTTTATCACCACACTGCTCAGTGACTCAAGAGCTATAGAAGCATATACTAGTGATTTCTTCATTAAATCAAAGAGGTGATTTATTATCCCTCACATTGCAATTGTGCTGTGTGAACTGATTCCAACACAGAATACTAACAAAATTGTCTGAATATAGATTAGATATAGTTTAAATGAGACCATAGACCACATAAACATCTGTATATAAGCAGAAGTTTCACCTTTATTGTTAATTGTAGTAATTTTAACATTAAACATTATATTCCCTGACATGGCAAATTTATATCAGGTATAATCAGTCCTATATCACAAACTGTGCAGAAACAAATGAGCTTCAGTCTCTAACTTTACATCTACAAAGGAGTGTCTAATAGAGTGCACAGTAAGTGGACACAGTGCTTAAAAACTCCATGAGCACTGCTGTCTGATCAGCCTTTATCAGCACTAAACACACTAACACACCACCACCATGTCAGTGTCACTGCAGTGCTGAGGATTACCCACCACCCTAATACCTGCTCTTTTGTGGGGTGAAATGGGCTCCTGACCATAAAGAAAAGGGTGAAAGGAAGTAGGTACTGTTTTCACAAGTGGCCCAACCTTATCAGCTGCTTCAGCTTAGCCCTAACATGGGCCACACTGATACCAAAGCCAATTATTGGATCATCATACTTTGTGGTCTGTTTGAGTCAGGCACCCTTCATAGGTTTCAGCTGATGCCACAAATCCTGAACTATGCAGAAATATTATTCCTGTCTCAAATTCTTTGGTTATAGATTGATTTAAGTAAAAAAAAAAACATTTCTACTGAAGCAAAAAAAAACAGAAGAAGCAGAAATAAACATAATGCTGAGTAATTCAGATATTACAAAATTAAACACATCGTCTGAAATGTTGATTTAATTCCCGGGGACATGTAGGGCACCAGCTATGATGGTTAGCTCACTGATGCATTCCAAATGAATAATGGTGGACCGCAGCAGGGAAGCTAGCGTTAGTCACTAATCCATTTCCATGTTCTCTGTGGCGATAGTTCATTAACTGGTCCACGGATGTGTGGTTGCTTCTACTTTTATCTCTTCAGAAGCCCTCCCCGGGGAGCACCATCATTTCTCCAAAGCACTCCAGGAAAAAGAGTGGCCGTGTGCGTTGCACCAGCGCAACTTTGAAGGAAATAACAGATGGTCTTGCACTGAGGAGGAGATTACCAAGGTTAATGATACTGAAAAATTAGTGAGATTGATGCATAATTACAATGATGGATGGAATCAAAGCCATCCACTCGAAACACCATTAGAGTGATCACGTCTTGTCTGTTGTTTGCGAGATCTTAAGAGACAGGGTTGCTATCTAAATGTCAAGCGATAGGATGGATCATGAGAACTCACTGCTATGTTCTATTGAGACATTAGACTGTATCAGACCTCTTATTGGAGGGTTCAAGGTCAAATCATTCCCCATGCTAATTGTCTTTTGATATTGACAAGAGGGTTAGGCTGATCATGAACCACACAATCTCTCATGCTAATGACTAAAGCCAATGCCCCCGTGTTTACATAACGTCCTCTGAGCAGTCATTAATGAATTCTTCACTGTGATAATATAACATCTTGACTGCATGCATATGCTTCAAGTAGGAACTGTGTGAGAAATATGGTACTGTATGAACATCATTCTTGCTTATTATCTTCCTTCACTTGTTTCATTTAGATGCTATCCCAGCAATCCATTTCAGAACACTAAATGCTTGAAATGTAGCAGCTCTAATAGATGTTGCACAACATAATGAAGATTCTGAGTGCAATCAACTCTTTAACAGACAGAACATTTCTCTTGCTCTTTAAAACTGCACTTTTCTCATTGGGTTACACCATATGTCCGTTCAATTAGTATACACAAGGCAGGTTGCCTGTTTGGGTCCATGCTGGTTCTACACTGTGATTAACCCTTAGGTCATTTTAACATGAGGCTGTCATGAATCTTTTGTGTAAGTAGTTGCAGGAAACATAGTCCATTTCCCAGTTAAACTGACCACAAAGCAATTTAATAATATGAGCTGTGTTCACATCTTATGATTATTAATCTATATTATATTTTATCTACTATTTATCATGTGTTGTTCTGGTTTGTGAACAGCATGGTGGTGCAGCAGTTGCGGGTTCAATTTTCACTGTGTTCTCTCTCATATCTGTATTTCCTCCCACCTCCCAAAAGTATATGAATGATTGTGTGAGGTGCCCTGCGATAGACTGGTGCCATGTCTGGGAAAATGTAGGTCTGACAAACAATGATTCCAAGGAGGCTCTGTAACAAAAGCGTGATGTAATGTGATAATTACTATATTATAACAAGTAGAGATATTCTCTAAAAAGAAATTAATCAATGCCACCTTTGTTAGGACGAGATTATACTTTATACTAACCGTGCTACACTCCACAAAATGTGCATTACAGTACTTGTGTCTTCATTCGTAATGTTAGAGAGGTGGTCTTTTTTTCCTGCTTCAGTATTTCACTCATGACAATCAAGTAAATTATGTAAACGCAATACATATTAAAAAGCAATGCTCAGAAATGTCACTCAAGTAGTATATGACAGTGTTATATATGTACAATAACCATATAACCTAACCACAATTAAAATGATGGTAAAACAATAAAAGTGGAAGTAAGAGCATCCAGATATACAGGCTCACCACAAAGGTCATGAATGAATGGACTCAAATAATTATTTTATATCATGACTCATTAAATATGACTGATTGATCATATCGTAGGCCTGCTTTGCCAAAACACACTTAACAATATAGAAAACATAATTAATTTTATTTCAGCTTACTGGGATATTTACCAGCAGTTATTAAGGCAATTATTTTTACAAGATGACATTGGTGTCATGAATCATGAGCATACAATGTCATAGTTAATCTGGTTAATATGTAACTGATTAATTGCATTAAAACAGTGCAGATAAACAATTGTTAATTTGCTCTACTTATTGGTCAGGGAAATGGACCTCAGCGGTCCTTCTGAATTGTGACAAGTCCAGCTCTTCATCTTCAGAAGAGCTTTACAGGAGTCAAAAAGAGGAGGGCTCAGACAGTCAGCATGATTTTACAGGCTTTGTGCTATCCTCTACAGAACACTCAAATGTGCACTCAGTCTCTGCTTCATTCGTCTTGCTGTCAGATCCTTCCTCTGATCCTTAATATAGATCTTCTCTCTACAGGTGTTGGCGAAAGGCTGTGAAGATGGCTGCCATGAGTTCTCATGTCTGACCACTCCCCAGTTTGTGAATACTCGAACAAAAATTACAGCACACTGAAATATACTTTCCTCTTTCCTCTGTATAACAGTACTCTCCCAGCTATCCATCTCTGGAAAGCTTTCATGGCAGATCCTGTAGTGGATGCTCCATTTGCATGTGCTGCAGAGCTACAGATAATTAGATGAATGCAAGCTGAAAGCAAGGAGCCCCAGAAGACATACTTGTGGAACATCAGAGCATCAATATATACATCAGACACAGTCTCCCCCACCACTATCCAAATACAATGTCTTTTTTCTTGCTCTAACACACATGTACTGTATATCAGGACCAAATAATAAAATGAACCATAGATTATCAGTTGTATCATCTACTGCTCAAATTTCGGCTCTTAAGATGAAAGCTTGTTTCGACAAGGCTAAATACTTTCTGAGTAAGCCCTGTGTCCTGCCAGCACTCATAAAAGGATGGCTTGGAATGGGCTCTGTGCTGTTTTATAATTAGCTGTACATTTATAATGCGATTTTCTTCAGACTCGGCAGCCAAATTTAGACCATCACTAAATGAATAACCGCAGAGTTTGAAAGTTTCATATGGTTCAATTTACAGTCCCGTCTGTAGTTTATAAGTTTGTCTCTTCTGACGCTGTGAAAAATATTTACCACTCTCAGGTCAAAGTCAGCACTTTGCTAAGTGAGACTATGGGCAACAGTAAATAATATTTTATTTCAATAAAGAACTCTGCTGTCCATTATTCATTCACAAGCAATAACATTTTGCACTCTTTACAAGCAGACAATACTGTAAAAGCTGCATGCAAGCAGAGCATAAAATAAGCAAGCTATGAAATTACATTAAAAGTGGCCCTGAAGGCATTTACTGAGTATTTTAACTTGTTCTCAGATGTATAAATAGTCAGTACCTGACTTTGATTGGTGTAAAATGCTCACATGCAATGTTATGAGCCTTTTTAACACCCTTTTATTTTGTCTCCTTTTAAAGAAGGCTCAAGAGAAAAAGATCCTGATAATTATAGTATAGTTTTAACACAAACACTATACAAACACTATAATTATTCCCAGGTTGTAGAAGATGGTTGATCTCTGTTAGTATGCTAAAGAGACTGAAGCTAGGTTAGTTTATTCTTGGCCCCACTTGCTTCCTTTCTGAGGCTTTCTCAATTCTTTTACTCTGATATGCCAAGATAATTACAGTTCTGGAGCCCCTTTAAGATCAATTTATTGAATATGAATCATTATTCATTCTACATTACACATCGTTTCTTTCCTTTATACCAGTTATACAAATTTGGTAGGTCATAGATTTTACTTTTTCAAAGGGTTATGCTGTTACAAAGCCCTTGCCTTGCTAATGTTATTTGGTCAGAAGCCAACATCAGGCCACCATGAAACAGTACTTAATAGCCAATCTCAGCCTTACACAAGTCCAACACCATCCAAACATTGGTTGACACACAATATCAGGCCAATATATGCCTGCCATCAAACATTTGTTGACACCCAAATAAGGCCAATGTAGGTCCATCTGCAAAAACAGTTGTTGGTCCAAAGTGATTTGCCAACATTATGCCAATGTAATCAATATGATTACAACTTGGGTCTTCAGCTCCAGTTTCGGCTGAAGAAGTCCAGTTTGTTTTCAAAGAATCAGATGTCTGAGAATGGAAACGGTAAAAGGTCTGGAGGTGATGAGCTGTTCTTTAATGTCAGCAACACCATATTCTCTTCAAGGCTCTATCACACTTTACCGTTTCAAAAACTTAGACTGGAGCTTTCACTAGTGGGCTTGATGTATTATAGAACAGTTTTAGAGTTTTGGAATTGGCCCATTTTCCAGGCCTGTTGTGGTTATGCTGGATTTTCTTTTAAACACAACAGTGTTTGAGGTTCATGGTATGTCAGATCCATGTATGGAGCCCGAATTATTCAACTATGCCAAGATAAATACAGTCTGACATTCTAGAGACAAGTCTTTGTTTTCCGCCTGTGCAAAATATTACAGAAACTTATACATATTCATCACCCTGGTGTCATATTCACTCTCTCTGCAAACATGCTATAAAGTAAAAAGTACTGTATATAAATGGTAACAGCATGCTCCTGAGCAATTAGTATAATTACTTCCCATTTGCAGAACTCAATTAAAATGTTACCACTGTACAAATAAAATGTAAAAAATGCTTAAGGAATTACAATGAGTATAATTCTATGAATTGTCTTCAAAGGGAATGCTTTCCTTTTTTTAACATTTTCAAAGAGAACATTTGTTTCCTTTTTCTTCCAGAGATGACAGGGCCCACAGCTGTAATTCCAGCAGTAAGAAATGTTTCAGTGTTTTCAGATTCTTTGTAATTACATCCATCAAATTAGTGGTAGCTTACATTTCCTTTTCAGATTTTCTTTTAAGAAAAAAGCTTTTTCTCTCTGTACAGTTATTAAACATCACATATTCACTCCACTCAGCAGAACTGCACGCAGCGTAACAATATTAATACAAATCAATAATCACATTTAAACAGAATTTAAAACAGACATGTAATGCATCACTGCTTGTCTTGGAGATACTTGAGGGTTTCCATGTAATGATGGTGAAATGAAACTCAGAGGGAGCACCATCTGTCCCTAGCTCTGTCAGAGCAGAATTCCCTTACACATTTTATTCCGTCGGCAGCGATAATTCATCTTAAGCTGTGCCGCAAGTCCTCTGTGCCCTTCTGACTGGTCGGGGGCCACGTTCCAATTACTCATAAAGTTTCCATGTAGCATTGGTCGAGAATTAAGCTGGCACGCTCTCTCCCCAATCAATAGTCCTCAAGCACTGACCTGTCTTAACGTGATAAATTATGCACTTGATGGTTAATTTCCCTACAGATGGATTATTGACATTGTTTTTAGCAAAATTAGATGTGCACATTTATTAGGCATTGTATTTTTTAATGGAAAGACAAATATGTAATATTAAATATTGATATGATTGAGTTGAGCTAATCTTCGGCCAATGGTGCAATCTGGTCACACTCTAGAAACGAGTGTCTGATCATACCATCAGTATTTTAATGTCAAGCAAGTAACCCTCTGACAAATGAGAGAGAGAGAGAGAGAGAGAAAGAGAGAGAGAGAGAGAGAGAGAGAGAGAGAGAGAGAGAGAGACAGAGAGAGAGAGAGTATTATATAATAAGAAGAAGGCAACTCTCATGCTGTCTAAGTCCCTGCCTAATACAACAGCTGCAAATTACATTTCCTTTATGTTATTGTATTCATTCTATTTTGTTGGTTGTACTGTAGTTACACACACATTACTCCTTTATACTGTCATACATTGTGTGATCATTTCTAAACTAATAGAACTTTTCATGGGTTTGAAGCCCTGCTCTGCCATGTTTAACCCGCCCCTCAGATTATTTTAATGGCCCAAGGGGAGGAGGTGGTCACTCATGGGATGGTAACATAAGGGTGCTTCTGATTGGCAAAAAGGTAACAGTTTGGTCAAGATAAAAGTACAAAACCTCTGAGCCGAGTCCCAGAGAGAATCACAAAGGTTAGATATGACAAAGGCCTCCCAAATCTCGCCCCTCACTATCTCTCTCTCTCTCTCTCTCTCTCTCTCTCTCTCTCTCTCTCTCTCTCTCTCTCGCTCTCTCCTCTGTTTAGCCTCGCATTCCTGAAATTCCTCGTTCCTTATGTCAGGAGGGCAGGGCCATTAAATCTGATCCTCAGCTCCTCTCTGTCTGGGAGAAGTGGGAAAATCCTCATTCAGCTTAGCTCGCAGAGGCAAAACCTCGTATAAACCCAGACTCACGGGGCTCTCAGTTAGTGTGCATTTGTTCAGTTTGGAGAACAAACTCAGCTTTTCTTCGCTTCGCTCGTGAATAAACCGGGAATCTGTCAGAGGAGTTTTGGGTTCTGCAGTTCTGATTTGTGGAACTAACAACCCGTCCGAAGGTGTTTCACAGAAGGGGCTTGTGTGGCCCTCATGGCCACGGAGAGAGGACTGCGTCGGGGGATTATCGGGCTCTTTTGAGTCTGTTCCGATACAAGGAGCCGCNCTCTCGCTCTCGCTCTCTCACATCCACATTCAATACAGGAAGCCCCACATGCATTGCCTGCAGGTCAGCGCAGCATTCTTTAGCTTCTATGGGATATGGGAGCAGATGATTAACCAGAGTCCTTTTGAAAACATAACAACCCCAGACATAGCATCTCACCTGCACTTGTGAGATTGTTAACTGGAAATGACAATGTGTTATGTGGTCTAATGTGGAATGAGAGTACTAATTGTTTTGGGCTGATTTTAGGGTTTGTATGTAGTGCAGACCCCATGAAGCGATGGATCTCAGTTTCAATAAAGCAGTGTGCAGACTGGTATTGGTTCCATTCTGCAACTGGGATGTAATTTCATAGTATGGATTGGGTCTGCTCGCCCACCTAAACATGTCCTTGACATGTCATTGCCCACAACAATGATGGGAAATTTCAGCAGGATAATGCACCATCCCATTAGGCTCAAGTTTTCAGAATGTTACCATAAACCTCTCATCCACCTGGCACCTATTATCTTGCCATGAGCATGCTGGCCAGTGTTCAGCCTCTCTCACAAGACAACACATCACAACTTGGAGCATTCCCAATCCATCTCCTGATGTGCTTTATGATTTATTTGCATACTGGCATCTCATGACTTGTGGCATGTCAGTGTACTGGTACTATTCAAGTGGCATTTGGTGGTATTTGCCTCATCTGCAATATATCATCTGTGGTATAGCCTCAATACCTTTGTATCATTTATAAAATGTGTGTGTGTGTGTGTGTGTGTGTGTGTGTGTGTGTGTGTGTGTGTGTGTGTGTGTGTGTGTGTGTGTGTGTGTGTGTGCGTGTGTGTGCGTGTGTGTGCATGTGTGAGTGCCTGCGTGTGTGTGTGTGCGTGCGTGCGTGCGTGTGTGCATGTGTGTGTGTGCGTGTGCGTGTGTGTGTGTGTGTGTGTGTGTGTGTGTGTGTGTGTGTGTGTGTGCATATGTGCATGCATGCATGACCTACACCAACTTGAAGTTAAACCTATTGAATTGCATTGTGTAAACTGTGATTAATTTGATAACTTGCTCTGTGTGTCCCCTCGTTTGAAATCTATTGTATCTCCATTTTTTATATTTCTCACTCTTTGATATAATCTGAATGCCGAAGTTGTGATGAATTGACAAACTTAAATGACTTCCACTGAAAGTTAAGAGACTTATTTTTCACCTGTAAAGTTGTCATTTTGCAAGCACTTTGAGTGACATCAATAATATGTACGTTTATATATTTATATATACTACAATACATATAAACATCACTGGAAAGTGTGAAAGATTTCTAAACATTCTCTATGAGCTAATACTCTGCAATCCCTGACCTCCCAGCTCCCAACCCACCACAATTCTCCTTCATCTCTATCTGATATTAATTAATTTCTTCACATATTTGATATTTGCTGTAGCTCTTACAGCAGAGGAGGTGCCAGGGTCACAGGTTGGCCAACTTTCATTTAACTGAAGTGGACAGGGCAGGAGGCCTTGGAGCAGGCGGCAGAGGAAATATTCACAGGCAGCATAATTAACTAATGAGCATGCCCCTCTGAGCCAAGACAAGACTGATGGTATGCCTGATTGGCCAAGATGCCAGTAACAGGGCAGGATGTGCCCATCCATTCTTTGGGCCAGTGCTGACTGACAGGCTCTTGTCTCGCTCTTTCGCCCCCATTAACCAAAGACCTGATGGCAAGACTCTGACGGGTTAGTCCAACTTGCATTTGATAAATCAAGTCTTATTACACTGATGAGTCATTATATAGACAGACTTGACAAGGGCTTGAAAGAGATTGTTCAACATTTTGGTAATTAATGCCTTTTTCTACTCAAATGAACTCTGATCCATTTGTCTTTTATTTCTTTCTCCTACTTTGTTCAGCTTCAAGGTAATACCAGAACCTCATCTCACCTCAATTTTAGATTTGGGAGATTAGCACTTTGTACTTAATGTATATAATTAAGCTCTAGTGTGCATAAATGTTGGGTATTTACACTTCAGAACTAGTAGGACTAACTGTTTCAGAAGTTATTGAATGTTGAGTCTTTGAATAATGCATAGAAATGCTGAACTGAATGTACATGTTTATAACAGTTTGAGTTTCCTAGTCATTATACTTTGCTAAGTAGCTTAAAAGCAACCTGCCGAGAGGTACTGATGATTTGTTACACAACTTAAGGCACAGTTCTCAAGCAGCCCTCCTGCTGGCCACAGCACTGCAGTTTAGATTTTCCAGCCCTAGCAAAGATTCAGCTGAGAAAAAGATTAAGAATTATTTGATGAGTTGCATTGGTCATGTTTGGGTAAGAACATATTAAACAGTGCAGTGATGCCACCCACCAGGATGGGAGTTTGTGACAGCTGCTTTAAAGGGACACAGCTGGTTGGGTCAAAGTCTGATCCTTCATTTAGCCCAATGTCTTGTCTGTCAATTCAAGTCAGTCTGCGCTGAATCAGAGACTCTGTGTCTCTCAGGAACTAAGCCCAAGGTGTTGCATTATTGTGTCTCAGATAGGCTGATTGTGTTGTGTTGACATATTCTATCTGACATCACACTGCATACAATGCACTGGCGCTGGTTTGGATTTTACTGTCACAAGATGACAAGATGTGTGTGCAAGTAAGCAAGACAAAGCACATCAGATACCTGATTGTTCCCCCATCTGAAATGCATTTGTGTGTTTACTGGACTCAACTGGTTAATTATGCAGTCAGCACTATAGTATTGCTTTGCTCTGCCTTGCTTCCAGCATAGTTTTGACTCCTTGGGGAACTTACAGCTTTGATGAGTTACAGTGGCATGTAGGAGTTTGAGCATTCCTGGTATGAATATCTGCTGCTGTGAAAAGTGAGTAGAAGATGATGAGCATCATTTTGGAGATCAGGGATTCTTGGGGCTGTTCTAACCAGCTACATACGTTCATAAGGTAAAAGAAAGCAATAAGAACTAGGTGTTTCTAAAGTTTAAATATAATAAATTAAGTGTTAATTGAATTAAGTGAATGTCAAGTTCAGGTCTGGAAGACCAAGAAAAGGTAGTGGAAAACTGCTTATTAGATTGCTAGAAAGGCAAATCAAAACCCATATCTGACTGTAAAAGACTTAAGGAAGATTTTGCAGACCATTGTGTCCACTACATATATTTTGTAGCAGTGACCCAATACTCTGAACTGGTCGTGCACTGTCTATTGTGCCGCAACAGTTGCAAAATTAAAACCATCATGAAAAGTCAACAGAAATAAACATTCAGTTCAGCATCAGCATATTTTAAAGGGCAATTTAAAGAAGCATAATGCAATCTATAAACAATCCTGTCAATTGATGAAGTAAAAATAGCTTTTTGACCATGAGCTGAAGGTTTATTTGAAGAACATAGGTTAAATAAATTAATGAACACAACAGCTCTCCAGCTTTGCACAAGACTGAACTGATCGTTGTTTTGGGCTTTTTGTTCCAGCAAATGACAGGGGAACATTTCACAGGAAGGAGAAATAAGTGATTCAATCAAATACCAGCAAATTCTGGAAGCAGATGCCACATAAAAAGATGAAGATGAAAAGAGGACGGCTTCTACAGCAGAATAATTTTCCTAAACATACTTAAAAATCCACAGTGGACTACCTCAAACTGAAGGATTCACCATGACCTCACAGTCTCCCTGACCTAAACGTCATTGAAAATCTGTGAATAGACCTCAAAGGAACAGTGCAGCACAAGAGCCCAAGAATCTCACAGAACTAGAATACTTTTATAAGGAAGAATCAGTAAAAATCCCCCAAACAGGAAATAAAAGACTCTCAGGAAACAGACGGATAAAAGTGCACAAAAGTGCTTACAATCTTGGGGTTGGGGTGCCAAAGGGTTACTAACCATTCAGGGTTTTGAAAGAATTAATCCTGCTTTTGTCGAAGGAACTGACCATACTGTTCAGGGAATTCCACAACATTGTGGAATACTGCTGTGAGAATTTGATTGAATTCAGCATTAGTGAGTTCAGTTTGTTGGAGGTTCACCACCCCACCTCATATTGGATGGACCACCGTCACGCCAGAGTTTCATTTGCTGTTTCACTTGCTGTTACTTGCTGTAACAGAATTTTTGACTGGGATGCCCATACTTTTGCATGCCAATGTGCAAATAATGGCAGGACAAATGTGACGAAGAGTTCTCAACTATGGCATATTGTTTTCCACATAAGGAGAGGAATGTAAATGAGTGGAACTCTTCTGAAGTGTGCCAGTAGAGTTCTAGATCTCCAGCAGAGCACTGATAGTTTATTTCGAGCTACATTCAAAATGACATCGAACAAAAATCCAATTATTCTCACCTGCCACACTAACTTACCTGTGACACCCCAAAAAATGGTAGTGTCAGATATAATATTGTGTTGGATACTTGCTCAGCCAACACTCCAGTGCATTTGTTTTAGATGAGCTGGATAATGAGAGGATCCCATTCACCTTTGGAACCTCATCTCTCGTCTTTGGCTGCTAATCATATGCGTAATAATACATCTCTCAATTTGCCTGTGAACTCGGTTCTGCTCTGCATGACTTAAATCTTCAGGTAGCAACTCTGGATTTGGCAGCACTTTATTGAGAGTGGGTAAATATGGAGTGACATGAACACACAGAGAATATTTCCAAAGAGGAGAGTGGAGACGGCAGCAGAGTTTTCTATGATAAGCATCATGCTGTGTTTAACAAATGTGGCATTTGTGGGCATGTCTGGGCTCTTGGTATGGTTACCCTAAGGTTAGAAGGGCAGCTATGGCACAGTAGTTTCATTACTATGATTGGTAAACAGAGGAACTTAATGGTGGGGAAATTCACTACTTTAATTGTTATTATGCAAATTGTCTCTGCATGAAAACTAATTTTCCGTAACAGAGGTGATGACCAGAAATGAAAAGAATGATTGTTTATTTCATAAAACATTGGATGGAAATATTGGAATAATTGCTTAAACTTGTCCTAGGCTTGTACTACACTGTATACCTAGCTATGAATATAACTTAAGGGCATAAATTGATTTTAATGTTATGAAACAAGGAGTCTCTAAACAGGGTGGACATCCGAGAAATGGAGGAATGGTCCAGAAATACATTCTGTAAAAATAGCTACATTTTAAGTTTTGAATATAGTCCGAGTTAATCATTATCACGTATTCAGGATTAAATGAATCAGAGAAACATCCTATATGGGTCTCTTACAAATATATGACAAACTGACAGAATTTTCTGAATTGTCTGTGTTTTACACTGTATTTCAAGTGTCCAAGTATATATCTGGGGTTCATATCTTTGTGGCTGTGTGTTTGATCCTTTGACTCTGTGGTGAGTTTGGTGCATTCTCACTGTATACACAAGGATTTCCTCCAGGCGCTCCATTTTCCTCCTACTTCCCCAAAACACACAATGTAAGTAAACTGGCAATGCTTCTCCGTAGGTATGTATTGGATGTATTCCTGCTATGTGTCCAATGATTCCAGCTCCGGACAGAAGAAATGGAAAAGAAAATGGATGAATATCATCTCAGCATGTTCAGTAAACAGACATGCTGCTAAAACCAGTTATGTAATTGGAATAGGTTTGGGTTAGGATTAAGACACCTTAAGGTTTTTGGGTTGATTTTAGGATTGGAGCCAGTGTTAGGATTAGGTTTCATTTTTGGAATAATCTTAGGGTTAGATTTTGGGTTGAGGTTAAAGTTAAAGATTGAGAGTATGATTAGAACTAGGGCTAGGGATTGTTATGGGATTGGAAAAGGATTTAGTTAGGATTAGGACATTTAGGTAGATTTTGGGTTGATGTTAGGATTGGGGCCAGTGTTAGGATTAGTTTTTGGGGTGAAGTTAAAATTGAGAAAGGAGAAGAAGTTAATAAATTATAATTTGAAGACTTCAATGCAGGCCCCTTCTTTGGGACAGATTTTGTATCATCATGACATTATCAGATCCTGCCTACATGGAACGCATGGCCAAAATCAATGCACTGGGCAACTGGGTGGGATCAAACTGGTGGCAGTGGTGAGAAATTAGGGAAACAATGAAGCAAAGTAGGTCTGTATGTAGAAATGTTTTAAAGACTACTAGAAAATGGTGATTGGTTGAGGTAAAGGTAGCATGAGTCTCCCCTCATTAAAGCTTTCCACCCTACTTAGTGTGAAGTTTATTTTAAGTATTAAGTAGCTCATGCAGTATTTGGAACGCTTCCTATTTGAATTCAATTATTCACTTTCATGTTCATTTAATATCCATCTTACATGATAAAATGCACAATTTAGGATGAACAGATGAACAACTTTTTATAGACATTTTGTAGACTTGTATGGAGTCACACTACACACTACAAAACAATACTTTGACTTCATCCAAGCATCCAACCCCTATATACCATGTCATCCCAGGCATCATAGGTATTAGAAATGTTTTGTTCATCATTAAAGTGCATTTTCCGGTGCACTTGTCACAAGAGCATATACTGGTAGGCAGTCGAATGATTGAAGTTTACCTGATGCTCATGAACCTTGCACCGAGCAACTACTGGATTCTTCCTGGATCCATAGAATTTTTTGTCCTTAACATGAACCCATCTCAAACCGGGGCTGATCAGAATTGGATACATAACTAAGCTGTCTCCAGATCAGTCTAGATCTCCTTAAGACCTGTGATAGATGAGAGAACATCCACTTTCCTGTTTACTGAGCTATGGCAATAGACTTACAATAAAAGACAGCCAACAGAGAGTTTACACTGTAAACTTGGCACTTATGAGATATTGCCAGAACCGCTCTGTTAGCACCAATTTTAATGGTAAACATTTCATTCAGTTGACTGTAATTTTCTGCTAGGACTGCCCTGTGCCAAGCGACCACATTTAAGATAAGGGAAATTTGAAAGTCTTTGTCCTCTAACAAAAGCACATTCCCTTGTGTTTGAGTGTGAAAAAGGTTTGTCCCAGTGCTCTTAAATGGGCTTTGATTGTTAATTTATTTGGCTGAAGTTAAATTCACTGTTCAAAAGCAATAACCAAACAGCAGGCCACCTTTCACCAATATCCTCCTAACAATTTCTTAAAATATGTTCTTCAGTAAAGCTCAACAAAACATCTGTCAGAACCACAGAATTGTTCACAGCTCTGCTCTTATAATAATGGATCCCACTGTCCTCAGAGGTTGCATAAATCTCATATAAGAAAACGTTTGTGAATGTCAGAATCTTTGAGAATCTTTGTAAGGACATAAATTAATTTTAGAAATTAGAAGTTCCGCTTAAGAATGGTTGGCGAATTAGGCCCAATGATAATATGAAGCAAACCCCAGAATAAAACTAGGTCACAGTGTATTCTTAAAATGGCTTCTTGAATGGTTCTTTAGGGAAAGCAGGGTTTTTTGTTTGTTTGTTTTTTGTGTTTTTTTTTGTTTTTTTCAGAGAACCATTACAACTAAAATGCATAAATGGTTCCTTACATATGGTATAAAGGTTCTTCTCCCTGACAGAGAACCGCACTGGTAATTTATAGAACCCAATTTCTAAGAATGTATTTAGGGTTTGCCACTCAGGCACTGTGTTAGCCTGCATCACTGGCAACATCATTAACTACATTTGCCTGACCTAGATTCTTGTGAACTGAAAAAGTGCCATTTTAAGTTTTGATTTTAATTAAGTTTTGATCCCTAACCTCACAGTTATTCCAGGACTTTGTCAAGATGTCCAATATGTTCTAAGAAATTTGAAAAGAGCTATCAAACTGTACAGGCACAGAGAATGGATGAAAAAGACTATCCATTAACTGCTGAAAAGTTTTGAGAGCATTGCATAATACAAATTGCATGGTCTGTAATTCGAATAAACTGAACGGAAGACAGAGTGCAGTCTTTTACTTCTTTTTTTTCAGCCAGTAGAAGATGCAAGATCAAATGAAAAAGCTGACAACCAGGCCAAGGACTCTTTGGCAAAGGCAATGTTTTTTGCCTTTGCATTAAAGCTTGCAACATTCATTGTCAAAAAAGTGAACCAAACAGATCATCTGAATGCATTTATGGTTAAACATAGCACCCATAACAACCCTACTCAAAAAGATTTTGAGTTCGGGACTTCAAAATGGGATATTGAATTGTACTCTGAAGGAGAGACACAGTAATACTGGCTACATTATATGCAGAGTGCACACTTACCATAATCATGGCATCATGTTATCAACCTTTGGTATTTAACTACTGTCATCATCTGCAGAAACAGCAGACGTAAGGAGACTGAGGAACAATGGCCTTATTGAACTGAGCTATGGTAGAATAATAACTGTTTTAACAAAGAACGAGGAAGGAAATACAGATGTGCCTTACTGTTCATTACAAATTACTAAAGCTGAAAATAAATAAATTAATTAACAATAAGGCTTTATTTCCAATTTATTGAAATATTTAACTCTAGTTATTCATCTTTTTTTTTTTTAATGATGATGAATTTATGTACATAATATGTTTATACCAGTTGTGAAAATGACAAATTTCCTGTGGAATATTTTTGTATAAGTGCATAGTCTTTCAGATTGTTGGATTTTACATGTGAGCAAACTTTAATAAGAAAATAAAGAAACATCTGTTACAAATCTATTTTACCTTCTCCTTGTGCTGATTAACATTGCCTCCGTGATTCTGTTTCTTATTGTACAATAGGGATGGGGAAACTTTGAGGTTGTCTGTTCAGTTGCGATAAAATTACTCTGCCAATCACTTCACCTTTAATCCTGTTGATGCTACAGCCCCCCAAAAAACTGACTTACATGCTGGGTAGGATTTTGATTGGAAGTAAACAGGATTTTATGGATAGAATGTAAAATAACAGAATGGACTGAATCGAAGGAACTGTCCAGCACATGCACAGAATTTTTTTATGAACAATTAAATTGTTGCTAAATGTTACAGAAATTGTACCAGTAGTTTTATTTTACAGTGCACTTTTTAAAATACCAACCTCTGAATCCAATGTTTCTTATCCTTTTGTTGGTATTCATCTAGTGGATTTTTGCTCTCTAATTTTTGGAGTACACACTATTGCTATATTCTTTATTTCACACAGTCCCTTTCTAGTAACTTCCATGTGTGCGAAGGCTGTAATAGTATACAATTTTTGATCTCAGACATTAAAGAAAGATATTAGTCTTAGACTTTGTTATAGGGTCTAAAAGATTGATGGTCTGCTGCACTGGACACGTTTTTAAACTGAGATGCACTTGAAAATGGTGTGTAATCCAGTTAGAGCACAAAACATTGAAACAGAGATCAATACCCCCACACAATAAGCTATGGTCAAATCAAAGCTGAATTAGTAACTTCTCTGCAATCTCTACAAACATTATTATCCAGTCTTTATGAAGATTCTGACATTCTCTAATGCCTTCTTATTTGGGATTTGTTCAGTTTATGGGGACAATGGGATCCACCATTATAAAAGAATAGACCTTTTGTGTGGATTTTTTAGTTCAAGAAATTAAATGAACATGGTGAATGAGACCCAGTGTTCCTTAAACTAAAATGGTGCAATTTTGTGCATTCACCCTCATCAGATGTCTTAAACAACATAAAAGGCAAAAGCCAATTCCTTTTGACATCACTCTCTTAATACCATTATATGTCTGTTATGGAAATCATGAATCAGAATTAATTTAGTAAACCTTTGTCAGCCACCATTATTGGCAATTTAATCCTCCAATACAAATAAAAGTTTTATTATGCAAAGCAAATCCCATACATCTGTCCAGAACTGTCCAGAACGGCTTCTGACTAGTCTGAGTTGGGAATTGACAATTTAAGTGTGTTACATGGAAAACAAATATGGTCTAAGCAATTATTAGCATCAGTTCCAAAAGCCAGCACCTGTCATAGTGTGGGGTTTTAGTATTCAGGCATGGGCAATGTGCATAAATGTAAGGGTACCATTAATGTACACATTTTCAAGTAACATATGGTACCATCCAGATGTTGTTGCTCCCAGGGACATGCCTGCATTTGACAGCAGGACAACTCAAACAACATTTTGCCTTTCTTACAAGTGCATTGCTGGGAAAGGTGGGTGTGGGTGCTATCAAGCTGTGGTGGGTGTGGGTGTCATGTTGACCAATTTCAATGTGCAAATGCTTAAAAAATGTTATTAAGCAACACAGTGATATTACACAGTGACTTGATTTGACACACTTGACTGTCACGTGTGTTGATGTCAGTTTTTAAATGAATATATATAAAATGTATTTCAAAATGTTTAAAATATTATATATATATATATATATATATATATAAAATATTATATGAATTTACCAAATAAAAGTTCATCTAAAAAAATATTGTGATAAAATTCATTTGTGTTCATAATGTATCATACATCTCATGGGAATACAGAACCCCAGATTATAAGAACATTTACTTTTATTTTTTTAGAAATAATGTTAACAAAAGTAATATATAAAAAGCTTGAAATGTATCACTTTAAATGTAAGGAATATAACATATATGACTATACATTTTTTGAGATGTACTGGTATATGCATTCAGTATACTACTCAAAAAATGAACATTGTGGAAAAAATGTCTAAAAATTGCTGTCCCCAGAAGGAATCAACTGAACGTTAAACAACAGTTAATTCTGGCAAGCTGATTGGTTGAGAAGTGTTGTAAGTAGTTAAATCACATGTGTTAGAGCATGTTTTTTTTTCACATACACTGTATCACACTGATAAGTAAATAACAGCAACAGATCCCAAAGTAACATAAATACTGTGAACAAAAGAGCAAAATGACACTAAAAGGATTTCAGACAGTGTGGCATCCCTGGAGATGGAGCAGTCAGTTTCTCATCAGCTATGCCTCATTGTGGGGCAGCTGCAACTGGTTAGATGGGCTCTCCCAGCCACTATAAAAATTCAGCTCTTGGCATACAGACACAGAGATAGATACTCGATTAGACTGGGGAAACAGTGGATCTGGTCAGGGCACTTTATAGCTCGGGGAAGTGTTCCCTTCATGTTTGTGGTTTGGGGGTTATCTGCTCATGCATTATGTGAGTAAATTCACTTAAATTCACTTTAGGTGGCACAGAGCCATTGTCTGTGTGTGTCTCTGAGACTCATGAGGGTGGGCAGTGATGTGATGCAGCACTCTCCCCAGGGCAAGATCACAACAAGAATACACTTACAATAATAAAAGACAATCAGAAAAGAAATACAGAGAGAAACAGAGTTTAACTTGTTGGTTTGTGAAAATGGAGAAGCCGCTATCGTCTGTGCAGTGAGTGGAGATTGTTACTGTGATGAAGCAGACAAGTGTACAGCTGCTGCTAGTTAGGCAACTATTATTGGATGGAAGGAAATGCTCACATTAACACATATTAAATGCGATGTCTTTTATTTTATTTCTTTTTCAAACTGTTGTATGAAAGCAACAGATCACTCAAGGTCTGCTTCATCACACACATGCTGTTATTTCAGAATAATACACAACCTCTCATGTTCTTTTGCTTTAATAAATATTGTCCATAAGCTTGTCTTCAAGCTTTTTTGTTTGCTTGCTTGTTTAAATGTTGACATTGTCTGATTAGTAATTTGTAATATATATATATATATATATATATATATATATATATATATATATATATATATATAGAGAGAGAGAGAGAGAGAGATAGATAGATAGATAGATAGATAGATAGATAGATAGATAGATAGATAGATAGATAGATAGATAGATAATAATTTGTATATTTCTACTGAAGTCAATTCCTTCATGTCTCCATACAAAGCAATAAGTATGATATAAGAAACAATGCAGGGCACATTAGACATAGCAGATAACAAAAATCACACTTGGATCAGATTAATGACACTCATTCACTTTCAATTCTCACTTTCCCTTAAGCCAGATGAAATGGTCTGCAATCAATTTTAAAACACAGTGAAGCAGAAGTAGCCCACAGTGCCATACATCAGGCAACACCTACGTTTCCTCACAGAGGAACTTATTCATTGTTTTAAAGGGAGGAGGTCTCGACTCATAAAGTTCCTGCTGATACCTCCTCCAACCCCCTACACATAGAATGGGCACATAGAATCCTCTCTGACCAATCTGCAGACTTCAGCGTTCCTTGGTCAGTGATGTACGGCTATTGCTAGTGACTGTAGCTCACAGAGGAAAGGGAAGCCACCCCCCAGTGCCGCTAATGATGATCAAACAGGTTGTGGCGATGGCTACATGCCCCCCGCGTCTGTCTGCTTTCCATGCCAAACAAATTATTCTAATGCTGCGAGCATGAAATTAAACCTGCAGGGAGGGTTGTGCTCGCTCAACCCAAGACTGCGTAAAGGATGGGATATTTGTGTGCCTGTGTGTGTATGTGGGTATGTTTATGTTTTTACGTTTCATATCTACACTACATGTCCAAATATTTGTGGACACCCATCTAATGAAGGCATTCAGCTACTTTAAGTTGCAAGCATTGCTGACACTGGTGTGCAAATGCACACACACTGCAATGCCTGATGCCAGGCATGGGTTTGAGGACCAGTACAACTGTATTTTCTGGTGTTCCATCCAATACTTTTGGGACAGGTTGAGGAGTTGGCATTGTGGTAGGGTGTTGATCTTCCAACATCCTGATCTGACTAACTCCCTTGTTGCTGAATACAATCAGATTCTCACAGCAATGTTCCAGAGTCTAGTAAAAAGCCTTCCCCAGAAAGTAGAGACAGTTACTCCAATAAAAGCAGGATAAACTCTTTTAAATACCCTTGATTTAAAGAGAAAAACATGAATGAACAGGTGTCCCTAAACATTTGTCCACATAGACTATGCGCTTCATTATATTCTTATAGCATCTGATGCCTGCATAAATTAGTGCCAACATCAAATGTCTCTGTTAGAGCATTTCTCTGACCTCGTATCTTCTTAACAGCCTCTTCTGTTAAGCCAAAGCTAACAGTTTGATTAACAGGTTCCAGCTCCCCAGGTTTGCACACTGTGATATCCTCAGTGAGACTATGAAGTGCCAGTGGACTCAAAGGACTCCGTACAACTGAGACCCATTCGAAATGACCTGAAACAAAGGACAAAATTTTGCATAATCACCAGTACCTCGTTAAAAGACTCATCAGTATTTACATATATTACATTGCAAAAGTCAGAGACCATTCCACTCAAATGAATTTCAGGTCAAAATGACCAATACGTACAAGATATATATATATATATATATATATATATATATGAGCATTTAAATATTTGTTTGAATTTGTATGAATTGTAACAACAGCACCTACAATTGTTTGTGGTTATATTTGCTTACAATGACTAAAAAATAAGCACTTTTTACCCCGAAAATCCAGTTGGGAATTGATCTTCTAGAGCTGAGGTTCTCAATCCTACACCTGGAATACCACTCCCCTGCTCAACAAAAGAATGACCACCTCAGAGTCCAGCCCTCAACATCACTGGATGACAAGAGGAAATTCCTGCAGGTTGAATATGTGGAAAAGTCTCTGAAAGCTGAACAAAAGAAATAAATAAAGAAAAAGATGGAACAAAAAATATTGGAACAATTGATATTATATTTAGTTGCTAAAGTGTAATTTTCTGTGAAATATATTTATCTTCTTCTTGGATAATTGAATAGCTTGTAGATGCCGGTTTTCTCAGTAGCTTTGCTGTATGTTCAGATCAGAACTGAATTTTTCTAAACTATTTGTTCCATCTCCTCCTCATGTAGCCACTTGTACGCATCACAATTTCACAGTCGTTTTGGACGAATAGCAAACGCTTTGGCGAAATAATGTAAAGGATTTTCTACACTTGTTTGCAGTTTCTTACATTGTCAATTAATTTTGTCTTGTTGATCACAACGTATTATATTTTACTCTGCTAAACTCTCTGAACCCCAACACATCTAAGACAATTCATTCATTCACTGCATAATTCATTACATTCAAAAGTGCTGAACCAGTGTCAGAACTGTGAAGCAGATTTTATAGATTTTTATTAGACTGTTCTGGTAAATGTCTCTTGAATATCTAATGATTATGTGAATCACTTTGTGGGGAGTTTTAAATAAACCAAATCAACAATTTGTCTAAAGTAGCTCAGAGCTCTATCTCATGAACCTTCAACTGGTAAGCATAAATTGACAGCACAATACAGTGTCACAGTTTCTGACAATGGAAGAATAACAAGGACCGCAGTGACATGATCTGTCAGTAAATCAGTAAAAGCAATACTGTGAATCTAAGCCACAGCCTTGCTTTTGTTGGAGTTATTGTCTCTCTTGTGCTTTTTGGAGCATTGCTGTGGAGCAAGATGATCAGTACCCCACCAACCTCATCCCAAACTCCCAAACACATCCCAAACTTCCAAACTCATCCCAAAAGTCTGCTTGCTTACACAGATGTACCTATATACACCAATTCTCTAGTCCCTGTAGTCCCTAGTCCCTTGCCAATAGGTTTAAACTATCTGCAGCAGATAAATATGAACCTTTTGGTACAATGCCAAAGCCAGGTATAAAGCACCCCAGCATTGAGCTGTGGCATGGAAGAATTGTGTTGTCTAAAATGATCATCACATTCTGACCTCACTAGCAATAACACATTCAATGAATTCAATCATATCCTGACAGCTTGTAGCTACTACAAGCTAGTAGAAACACTTTCATGGACAGTAGAGACTATTTTTAACATCCTTGAGTTCAAATTAGATAAATAAATAAATAAATAAATAAATAAATAAATAAATAAATAAAAAGGTTAAAATAGGAACAAAATATAAATGACAGTTCCCCTAGTGAGCAAGCCAAATGGCGACAGTGGAGTCCATCTCAGATAGCTAGATAGATAGATAGATAGATAGATAGATAGATAGATAGATAGATAGATAGATAGATAGATAGATAGATAGATAGATAGACAGACAGACAGACAGACAGACAGACAGACAGACAGACAGACAGACAGAGAGCCAGATATGCTGACCTTCCAACCAATCCTGCTCTATCTACTGACACTGGATTTCTACCAATGACGTCGGTTCACAGTGAAGATGAATGAGGCACAGCGTAAGAGGGGTTTCTATGGTTTCTGATATGAGAGGCTGTTTGTGGCCCAGCTGTTCCTTGCAGCTGCTGCACTGTGCCCTGTTCATTAGCTCCCTTCACAGGCCACTCACTCCACATTCAGACCCAGCCAAGGATGAATTCAAGGCAATTGCAATAATAGGTTGGCCAATCGGGAGGCTAAACACTGTCTTCAGATGCAATTATTTCTGGCCTGTTTTCCACAGAAAAAAAAATGTCAGAAGCTGAAAAGACATTTACACTGCAGTGTAATAGGTGCAATCCTGAAGTGGGCGAGGTCACATTCTATGCTGTGCAGGTCTGAAGTAGCAGTGTGTTCAGTAGAATCATACCTTTATGTTTATGTTTTGCTTTACATGGCACCATTTCAATGTTTATACCCAATTTGGAAACAAAATCTTTTGCTAGTTTTGAATACAGATGTCACAACAAACAACATGCAGTTTTCATACTTTTTCACATTTTTTCACATGTAATAGACTAACATGTCAAATGTAAAGTAAGACTAGGTAATAAAAATATATCCCCAGCTATCAATATCTCATGGAGCACTGTTCAATCCATCATCCAAAAATGAAAGGGGTATGATACAACTGCAAACCTACCAGGACCTAAACTGACAGCCCAGGAAAGGAGAGCACTAATAAGAGAAGCAGCCGAGAGGCCCATGGTCACTCTGAAGGAGCTACAGTGATCTCACATGGGATCATTTGTTGACAGGACAACTATTAGTTGTGTACTGCATAAATCTGACCTTTTTAGAAGTGTGGCAAGAAAAAATTTCAAAGCAAGCCATAAGAAGTCTTGTTTGCAGTTTGCCACAAGCCATATAGTGGACACAGGAAACATGCTCTGGTCAGATGGGACCATGACCACACCACCCCCACCGTGAAACAGGTTGGTGGCAGCATCGTGCTGAGAATCTGTGGCAAGACTTGAAAATTACTGTTCACAGACACTTTCCATCCAATTCTGTATATCACTGATGACACTTGAAAACCTTTTTTTAGCTTTTCACTTTTTCACTTTTCAACATAATTTAAAATAATTTATTCATGTATTTATTATCTATTTATTCCACCATAAATGGACCAGTAGAAATGCTCCTTCTCCTTTAAAGATGCTATTTTAGAGATGCAAAGTTTATGTGACAATGTAGTAGTTTAACCAGTTTAGCCTGAACTGTTTGAATGGGATGCAACACAAGACAACCAATCAGATCAAAGATCATTTGCATGTAGGAGTGCAGAGTAACCAAACAGTCTGTTTTTCTCCAAGGGATAAGAAGAGGTTCAGTAATGATCTTGTACAAAATTATGCCTGTTTTTGATACATAAACCCACACACATTGTAAGTGGACCTTAGGGAAAATGAAACGTAAGAAAAATGTAGAATACAGGCTCTTTAAGGCATGTTTAAAGATGTCCTGTTATGTTTGGATTTTTTTTTTTCATCATCTCCAAGACTAATTAGGCGTGCTAATCCAAATACAAGCAGTGTACATGTTGTAGTGGTAATTGATTGCATCTGCGCTTTTGTATGATGCTAAGAGAGGTTTTTCAACATGACTGCACTAGTGAGAATTTACTGGCCAGCATTGCTTGTGTACCCTCCAGCTCCAGACAGATCCACTTCATTAGAACTTGGAGGTTAAATCTCTTTTTTTCTAATTAAGATCTGATATTTGCTACATAATGCAGGATTTGGAACTACAGCTGTGGGTGGATGGATGGATGGATGGATGGATGGATGGATGGATGGATGGATGGATGGACGAATAAATGGACGAATGAATGGACAAATGGAGGCATGTAGAGGTTATCCTCAACTTTGATATATTGTTTGTTCCTTCTACAGATGTTACTTCTTTATATCAGGAAATTGAAGTGTTAAATGCACTGCAAAATAAACAAATACATAACTTACTCTACATACTACATAACTACATGTTACTACATACCTTCTCTCTTACTTTGGTGCGTTGCTCAGTTCAGAATTGAATTTCTCAAAACAATTTGTCCAAAATCCACATCGGCTGGTCAGTTATGCGTCATCAAATCACTTTAGACAAATAGCAAATGCTTTGGCAGAATCACACTTGTCTGCCATTTCCTATATTATCACTTACTTTTGTCCTGTCAATCAACCGCTATACTACACTCTGCTGAATTGTCTGACCCCTCAACACATCAAGGCATTACTTTATTGCATATGTCATTCATTGCATATGACATTCAAATGTCCTGAACCACTTGTCACTGCGAACCTGTTGAAACTGTGAAGCAGATTTTATACATTTCTATTAGACTGTGTAGGTAAGTCTCTCCTGAACTGATGATAAGCTCGAAGGTGAATCAATTTCAAATTGAAATCATGACTTTCACTGAAGGGGATCTTTAGATCAACCAATAAACAACCAATTCTCTAAAATATCTCACGACCCTTCAGTCAGTGAGTACTGTATATATAGATGCACAAACACAGTGTAACAGTTTCTGACAATGGAAAACCAACAGAGTTTGTAGTGAGGTCATCAGTCCAAACAGTCAATGCATAAATATACAGTGCGTCTGGAAAGTATTCACAGTGCTTCACTTTTAGCACATTTTGTTGTGTTACAGCCTTATTGCAAAATAGATTAAATGATGTTTTCACATTCTACACACAATACCCCACAATGACAAAGTGAGAAAAGTTCATTTGAAATCTTTGCAAATTTTGTCAGATGAGCACCATCCAACCTCATCCCCAAATGTTTAATGCCAAAAGTACTGGATGGAGCTCCATGATTCCGTATAACACAGTACCTCTGCTCCACAGCTCAATGTTGGGGGGCTTTATACCCCTCTGGCCCAAGTCTGCCATTTGTAATATCCGTTGTGATGGGGATGAGAATATGTGGCCTGACAGAAATGAATGTCAGGAGGTATAGAAATATTGTACTGTAATTTGTAGTTCTGCCAACTGCCAACTCTTTCCTAAATTAACATTTTTTTTCTTTTTTCATGGTTTCCTTTTTGTTCTTTGGAGTGTTATAGAAGTCTTTTCGTTTTCTGTAATGCATTGACATGGTCATCATTGACATTTATTGACAAAATTACTGACATCATGACTGCAATTTGACCACCTTGTTCTTAATCAATGATTCAAGAATTTGCAATTCTAATGACACTGACATGTCCACTGACATAAATTCTCACTTTTGGGTCATGCACTTTGAGCAAGTTACAGGCTTTTCCTGCTACCTCCTGTCACCTCCGACAGTATGCACCTCCTGTCGACATGCAGGCAGTTAGACAGTTGTGCCACTCTAGGACTGTGAAACTATGTACATTTTATGTCCATAAAAGACTGGAAAGGTAAATTTACTCTGTGTTTTCGTGTGGTGTAATTTCAATGTTCTAGAGCGGCACAAAAGTCTAACAGTCTACACAAGTTATCACGAGTTCAAATCACAGGAAGTTCTCAGTTCTGCATTGTAAAAAATCCTTTACCAATGATTTTGAGTTGGCTCTTAAAATGAGTTACAACTCACCAAACTAAGGTGAGTTAACTCCACAAATACTCTGTAACACTCAATTAATTTATCATTTTAATTTGTTCTGACTTTATATCTTATAGTCTGGTTCTTCAGTGGGTTGTTAGATCTAACAGAAGGGGCAAGCGTCTGTCTGCTCTGGCTGAGATTATCTTTGATGTAGGCTTGATGTTTCTGCTCTTGTTCTAAATGAAGCTACACTTATATCGAATTCATATCTCTCAGTTCAGATCTGGACTAATTAAATGGGAAAGTCCTCTCCTGTTTTTTTTTTGAGCTGAGAAGGAATGAAAACCAAAAACACAAATGAAATCTGCAGGCCTGTTTACTTGTACCCCAGAGCAAATGCAAGGATGATGCATTTATATTTCTCTGGAGTTTGTGATTGATCTTTATTGTAGCCTGCTGCTGCATCCAATTCACACATGGAGATGCTTCCAAAAACAGCATCGCACCGATCAATGGATGAAAAAGGCGGCACTGCTTGACGCCTCATAATTATGTTGGCGGCGTTATGCACATAGATAAATAAATAAATAAGCAGGCAAATAAATAAATAAATAAATAAAAAGGTGAGGCGCAGTTTGGTCTCTGGAGGCTGCACGCCATAATTAAAATGTAACTGTCTAGTGCTGCTGCGGGTTGGTGAAGCACAGAGCAGGTGTGAGTGGCGGCAAAATGAGGGAATAACACAGTGAGAGGGGGTGTGTATTGTGTGTGTGTGTGGGTGTGTGCACATGTCTTTATGCATTTAACTTCTTATAGGGCCCAAATGTCCTAAGGATAATGATGTAAAACATGAACATAAAAAAAAAAAAAACTACCAGTCCCTCCATTCTAGAGCAACAGTCAAAACTAGATTTGGAGACCTACCTCAATCTATTCAAGCTTCAAGTTTGGCTCCGCTTGACCCAGAAATGAGTGTTGAAATCATCAAGTCTCAAACTACCAAGAGTCTGAGCCAAGTCTCAAATCTTTGTGGTTTTAGGTCAAGTTGAGTTGCGACTCTCTGTGGTCAGAGATCAAAATGAGACAAATCAAGTCTTAAACTTATGGTCTCAGTGCAAAATAAGATTTGCATCTCTGCGATCTGAGGGCAAATCAAGTTTTGAATCTCAGTCTGAGGACAAGTTTCAAATCTCTGTGATCTGTGATGAATTTTGTGGTCTAAATAAGATTTGAATCTCTAGAGTCTGGAGGCAAATAAATTCCAGCTTGTCCAGTCTTTTAGTCACTTTTGAAATAACTTGACCCCTGTAACTTCAGAAATCTGCAGCACAATATGTTATAACACTTTTTTGTTCAATGGGGCAGGGTGACAAGGTCAAGGTTGAACATGAAGTTCGAATGTTTATGTGTCATTAATGCATTTGCTGCATTTGCTCACTTTAATCATTTTTATTTTTCTCTCCAGCTAAAATGTGCAAATTGTATGTTTATAGTCACACAATTGTGTTATTGCCAGCCCCTGGTAGGCAGGTTTAAGAAAACTGTAAACTGGCAATCAATTCTGCCCATTTATACCATCATTCAAAAACATACTGACACAGCATGTGGTTTAGCTGAATTAATTTTGTTTTATTATGCCTTGAATAAAAAATATATTTTGACTTAATAAAGGTATTATTATTTGAATAATTTTAGAGCATACCGCTCCAAAGACACCCAGCTAATTTAATCACCTACCTTATTTTCTCATAACATTATAGTAGATGGCAGCAGTACAGAGTAATTATATTCATTATCTCTTGTTTTTCAGCTGTATGTGCTTTACATAGGAGACCTAAACTCAACTCAATTCATACAGCAGCAGAAAGGCAAAAAGAGGTGACCTGCTTAAGATCAAACTAATGCTCACCTAGTTAAGTGGGCAGCACTGACACTGTATGACCATTAAAGAATGCAGCAAATAAAGTTGCTAGGCAACATTTTACCATGAAACAATGACATAATAATAAACATAATTTATGTCCAAAGTACAGAAGTTCAGAAAGGTCAGGACCCTGTCACTAGTTTACCAGTAGCCATTTCTTGGAGCACCTTTGGTAGGTACTCACCACTACACACCAGGATAAACCCACAAGACCTGCCTAGTAATTTGGAGATACTCTGATTCAGTCGTCTAGCCATCACAGTTCGTTGTTTATCAAAGTGGTTTAGATCATCTTTGCCCATTAGTCCTAGTTCCCAGATGCCCATGTGGGGAATGTATGGGTAGCCAAACCAAGAACTAGAAAATTTTGTCCATGGGTTCCATGTTGGCCACACATATGGATAACAACCAGGCTCCCTAATGGGACCAAGAAAGGTTCAACATGGGTCTTATAAGCATTGCATACTGTGCATGGGATTAAGTTGGGCTGGAATAATGGACCAATTTGGGAAGGCCAGCTAGGTTCCAGTAACAACGTATATAGACCATATATAGACTCATGCCCACCTGGTACCCACCTAGCCCACGTTCCACAAGTCCCACACAAGCATGTAGACTGGGTTTTTGACTTCACTTGCTGCTATATATCCATCCCCTGACAGATACCACTATAAACTGACATCAATCTTTTCATTTTTTCACAGGTGAGAGGTGCTAATGCTATGGCTGAAATAAGCATTACAAGAAAAAAAATTATAATCCATGGCCTTTCTGAACATTATCTCTATTGATAGATTTCAATTATCCTGATCAGGAAAATATTTTAACTTGAAGTAAATGAAACATTACGTGTCTTTTAGTATGCACAGGAGGTTGGGTTCATGTGCAGTATAACAGCATTTCACTACAGTAATTCAGAAGCCAATGGACGTCTCCCACAATGACGGGAATTCAATTCTTTGTGTGTGAGTGTTTATGTTTATGTGGGCCCATTTCAGCTCATTCTGCCATTCATGTATGGCATCCCTCCCATCCTGCTCTTTTAATTGAAACTATTCATGGTTGCCAGGTGGCAGGGCATATAAAAGCCTCTCTCGCTCAGCCACTTTAGCAGCTGATGCAGTGCGTAACAGTCAGGTGCAATGATACCGAACTTCTACCTAATCCACTTATAACTGCTGCCATGAGATGGGGTCTTGAGTCAAAACATGGGCCAAGACAATGACATATCATCAAATGTGTGGCTTAATTTGGCGTAGCATATCGTTGAGTTCAGTGCAAAGGATGTTTAGGGTTCTTTGTAAACCTGCAGAGCAGAAACCTCACTGGACGCAAGACAGGGAAGTGGTTTCTAGGTCTATTAGGCTGCAGGCTTTTCTTCTGAGGAGCTGCAGAGTCGACGAGGGAGGAAGCCTAGAAGTGAAGAGCCTCACAATGTGAGCGAACCACTGAGGCGCTCGTTGCTCAGAGCATGGTAGGGTTTTACCCTTCCCTGTTGGGAAGGCCTCTGATGTTCTATTTATACAGCCATGATGTAACAGCCCATTTGGACGATGATGTTGAGATGCACTCCCGTTTTTGAAACAAAATAAGTGAGCCCGCACTTATCTGGCGGCAGATGTGAGCAAGACAAAAATCTTTTGCATCACCATGGAGCTCTTTTGGGGGGAAGATGGAGCTGGGGGGGGGGGGTGGGGGGGTGACTCACAAAATGCTCATAAAAGTGTAATTGGCCATGCACGTTCAAATGAATAACCACACTGCCCTCTAGAGGGCTGTGATTGATACCAGTTGGAGCTCAGCCAGCAAGGTTGCTCTTGGATACTAAAGGCAGCAAGGGAATGCTCTGCACTGCCTGCTGTCATGGTGCGGGCATCCAGAGTGTTTGTACCTCAGCAGCAGACAGACTACCCCTAGTTCCTCCAAACACAGCACAGTTAGGCCTCTCCTAGCTGGCAGCTTAGGGCAGGTTGGCCTGAGCGTAATAATCTGACACCGGCGTGTGACGTTAAGCCAGTGAAATACAGAGAAAGATATAAGAAAGAAGACCATAATGTTGTCATCCCAGCCTTCCTTCTTACTATGATAACACCACACTTTCTGAGGGCAGTTCACCAATGTGCTGACATTCATGAATACCAACACACAAATTGCCTGCTGTGAAAGGCTAATGACGGTCATCCACTGTAATTTTCTGCACTCAATGCCGAGGGAAGATGTGGAGCAGGATTTGTAGTGCTACAATCATGGAGTGTCATTATGATCCAAGAAGTAAGTGCAGTCTTCTCATGACTATCTTTGGCTTAATGTGTTCTATCAAACTCTACGCCCCATTTTCTGCTGAAGGTTATAGGGATATTATTCCACTGTCTATGCATGATCCTCAAATTCAGTAAGCCTATAGATGCCAGCAGCAAGGCAGAAGTAAAGATATGACTCAAGAGTGCCCCCTTCTGTCTCCATTTTCAGACTAACATGCTGTGACACTTTACTTCCAACATGGTAGGCTATCTAATTCTTAGTGCTGAGCTGTAGTGTATGACCTTTAAAACAGCCAGATGTTTTATATAGCCCATGGCCAATCCTTTAATCAAATTACTTTGGTTTATTTATTTTGATGTTGTGGTCAATGGAAGGACAACAGTAAACATTCCTGGTGTCCACTTAAGGAAAGAACAAAGATGCCTACAGCTCTGACCAGCCATGGCTGCAAATTCAGTGATTTCAGAGGATTCCGGCTGCTCATATTGAACCAATACGAACCAGTATGACTGCATCCACCTTTAACTGAATGCCAACTATCTGACACAGCATAGTATGTCCACTAGAGGTCTATGTCAACCTGTGTTTTAAGCTTGGATCTGCTCATTCTCATTTGTGAAAATGTACCTTTTTTAGTTTATACTAAAAAATTTTAAGTTTTTAAATCCCATTTTATTTGTTTATTGATTAGTTTTTGTATTTTGTTTTGTTTCAAATGAGAAATGTGGACAAAAATTGGACTAAACTATATGTCCGGTGTGGGCACAAAGCCTCCCAGTATTGGACATTATTCAGCCATAAGAACATTAATGAGGTCAGGTACTGATACTGAATGATTAGTAGCTATCAGGTAAGGACAGTCTCTCAAGAATCCTTGACGTTTATTTTCTCATCACAACTGCAAAATACATTGTATGACCAATGAATGCTAGTGGACACCCCTCCAATGTTCTAAAGTTGCACCCATTGCTGACACTGATATCCAAAGCACACAGTCACTGTAGAGTATCTTCAGAGCAGATAAATATGAACATAATACCAAGCATTTCTACCAGAAGACTGGTGCCGACTGGTGAGGTGCAATTTATTTATTTATTTTCCTGAACAAGGTTTTACAATTTGTATGGTAGCAAATTGTATGTTAAAATCTTTGGCTTTGGCCCTGTCTGGTAGAGGTCAAAGCTTTCATTGAGCTGTGGAGCAGTGGAACTGTGTTCTCTGGAATGATTGCACTCCATCCAGTACTGAGATGTGAGGTGGGATGGAGATCATCCAACATTCTGACCACACTAATGCTCTTGCTGCTCAATCAATTCCCTACTGAAGTACTGCAAAAGGTAATAGACAGCCTTCCCTGGACTGTAGATGCAATTACTCCAACAAAAACAGGACTAAGAAGTTTCAGAAGAAACAATGAATGAGCAGGTGTCCCAATACATTTGTCCATATAGTGTAATTCAAATAAAAAAAAATGCTTCAACCACTTCAATAGTTCTTTCCATACCAAGGTCAAGCTTGTTGAATGAAATGCTGAAACACTATTTCATAAAGGAAGATTTGAGTTGTAATCTCAAAACTGCAGGTTTTAAAAAAGGATGTTATGCTGGTCTAAATATGTTTTTCTAAAGCTTAATAGACGTCTGTAGGAGTTAGCAGCTCAGTATGTGGATTTAAAAGCAGATTTTTTTTTTTCAACTGGTACTGTGTGCTTTTTTCTTTCTATTTTTTCTACCAGATGGTCTTTAGTGGATTTCATCTCTGTACTGTTTGTGTGGTCATCGTTCCTTCACTGAAACCTGTTTTTACTGTAACCCTTACAAAACAGTTGAGCAGTATGATTATTTATTCATCTTCAACGTCTTGCTGGAATCACTGTGTGCAAGGTTAATTGGTCCTGATTAATTGGATTTATTGTAGTTTTATTAAATGTTTAATAAAAATCATTGAACAATTGTACCGTTTGTAACCATTGCTGACACAGATGTGCAAAAGCACACGGAGCTTGTCTAATCTCTGAAGAAAAATACTCTGATGTAGATACAAATGTCACCTTTGGGATTACATTTTGAAAATGATTTGAAGAACTGGTTCTCTATCCTGGGGAAGAACAATGTAACTGCACAAAGAGCTGCTAAGGCCTTAAAGGAACATTATGTACATTATAGATCTCTCTATAGCAGCTCTTATTATAGATTGCTCTTATTGTGTAGTTAAATTTCATTCATATTAGGGTAAAATCCTGTAATATTACATTACCACCTCAGTTCACATGCTTCTTTCATTTCTGATGCTGGTTCTGTAGCCTATGAGGAGGTGATAATATTTATGTTGGATATTTGAGGTTGCTAACTTTAAGAGTTTTCTGTTACATACTGCTTACTCAAAAACTCATTAGAATTAGTATGGAACTGGAATACATTGGGACTTCTGTCCACTCAGCACGTTTGAAAAATTGCTTTGTGACAGGCAAGCAGGGAACAGAGCCAGTAAGAGGCTTTTCTGCTTCCTACATTGCCTTACCCATCATGAAACTGTTAACATCTGTAAGGTTGCCGCCCACTGATAGGAAATAAAGAAGAAAATCCTCCCCAATTCATCATCAAATGAGATGGCAGGAGTGGCACACTCAGCAGAACTGACCACATGTGAATTTCCCCACTGAGGGACTAATAAAGGATTATCTTGGGGTACTCGCTAGGCTCCAAGATATATATCACTAGGCTCTCATATATATATATAACGAGCAAGAGAGAAAGAGAGAGAGAGAGAGAGAGAGAGAGAGAGAGAGAGAGAGAGAGAGAGAGAGAGAGAGAGCAAACTAGACAAAAGGAATAACCAAATTAAACCAAACAGCCTAGCAACAACAACAACAACAACAAAGACACACTTAAACAAAGAGCTATTTATACACCGACAGAGAATAGATACATCTGGAAAAAATAACAAGAGGGCAGGGCTACAAAAGAGGCACAGTTGTGAACACTGAGGACAGGGCGGAGGTAGGGCAGAGACAAGTCCTGGGGAACAGGAGACACGACAGGAGGCTGGACAATGACTGATGCAGCAGACCAATAGAAGACAAGATGCTGGATATCGAATATGGACTGATTGTACTGGGGGTTGGACACAATACAAGAATGATGACAAAACAGGAGACTGGAACTGGGGAATAAAGGATGAGACAGGACTGAGTAAGGGATCTGGCACAAACACATTGACAGGGACAGACACGTTAACAGTGACAGGGACAGACACGTTAACTGTGACAGGAATAACAAAACCAGAAACAAGAACAGACTATAGAACCAAAACAGGTATAGATATGGGAACAAAAACAAAAGTAGGCAAAGGCCCAGGACCGGCTAACGTCTCTGGTACAGTTTGTGGAGCCAGTCTGGGCACAGCTGGGCACTATGTGTCAACCCTGGCACAGACGTGGCAGGAGCCACTGAAGCTGGAGCTGGGCCGCCAGTTGTTGGGCTCCGCAAGAATGGTGGGGATGCTAAAGCAGGGGCACTGCGGACACTGAAGCAGGGATGGCAGGTGCCGTAGGCATTGGAGCAGCAGACAAAAGTGCAGGTACTAGGGTTTATAAGCAAAAGAAAAGAAAAAAACAGAACAATAAAACAAACTAGAAAAAACAAACAGACAAAGGGAATAACCAAACGAAAACGAACAGACTAGGATGCCGAGACAAAGGGTAACAAGACATAACGAATCAAACTGACTGTGAGCACACAAGCCAAAGAACACCACACACGTGATGAACGTATGAACATATATACATACAATAACAGACATGGATACATTGAAACAAAGAGCTACTTATATACAGACAGAGACTAGACACATATGGAGAAGATAACCAGAGTGCAAGGCTACAATGGAGGCACAGGTGGGAACACTGATGACAGGAGCTAGGGTGGAGACAAGACAGAAAACACAACAGAGTCACGTGCTGGAAAAGCACATGGCAAATCAAATGTAGACCCGACAAGGACAGACAAGGAACAGAATAGAAACAAGACTTGACATAAATGTGACAGTGAAAGAGCTTTTACGTATAATGTGCATAGTAAAATATTACTATGACATAAAAGCCTGTGTAAAATTGAAGGATAGAAGGATAAAATCACTCACACTATACAGTAAGTCATTCAGCACGCGTGATACGACACCATGCCAGCCTAATAATACAGGTAGATTCTCATATCGTTTTAGTACCAAACATAATCCCAGGACATGTCATTATGTTGCCTCCACTGAATCAGACTGTTCACAGTTATGAGAGCGTGACACTTGTCATCCATTCCATGTCCTCAAGGAATATGTCTCATTGGATTCCTCCTGGCCTTCTTACAAAAGGTATAATGACATAATGTTAAATAATGCTAAGTTATTTGTGTTCAATCGAAATAAAAATGACCACAAATCAATTTAAATAAAGAGAGCATTCATCATTATATGGAGCATTTTTTTATGAAACACATTACAGGCTTCAATGTATAGGCGATAATTAAGCTTAATGAAACATGCTCTTGCCGGTGAAATCCCAGCTTGAGCAGGCTGCAATGAATATGAGAAGCATGCAGATGCACACTCCAAAGAAATTTTCCCATGATCAATAATTCATGAGAAATATGTAAGTGCAGATGTTATTCTGTGAGGAAATGTCCTTGTTGTCCCTAAAATATGTATGATCGAGTTGGGGAGGAATAAAATATGCAAAAGGACTGTGGATATAATCCAGTACACTTACAGACAAGAAAGACATCAGTCATACTCCAGATATTTCCATAAATGCCTTAAAATGTTAAGAAAAATGATACTCTGATAGAACAGCTTTCATGAGATTTCTGACAAAACATTTAGCATCTAATGCCTCAGGATGAGCTCTGCATCTATTATTAGGATTACATTTTTCAGTGCTTCATTGCAGTCTCTGTGCTTTAATATGAAAGAATATTACCTACTGTGTAGAATACTGCGGACAAAATGTGCCTGTGAAGACCTGATTTGGCAGACAGAGAGCAAATATATTTTTGAAAATGCTTTTTGAAATAATACAATTTTTTTTTTTATTCTGTCACATTGTCATGATGAATGGACGAACAGAAATGCTCCAACATATAAAACGATTTCCTTTAACTTCCAATGAAAGTGAAAAAGGTTTGTTCCTTCTCTAACATTGTCATGTTTGAGGTATAGAACTCTTGGGTGAAAACTGTTATTTCTGGCCACACAAGCTTGTGTCACTGTAAGTAAATAACACCAAAAAATGTCAGGAACTGCTTAAGTAACATAGTTGACTCAAGCAATGACCATTTGGCTCATGTCTGCTTCATCACACCCTCCCTCTCATATTCATATGTCTTAATAAAGTAAATTAAATAAATTGTATTTAGTTACAGATGTTTTCTAATGCAAAAATGCAAACCTAGAAAAAAAAACAATTCATGTGGTTTAAAAAGATACTATTATTTAATTAGGTGACAAATAATTGGAAACTTGTAGATAATTCACTTTATTTATTTGAATTGATTAAATCCAGTTAGAGAATGAGAATGTAGGCCCTTTAACACATTTTTAAACCAAATTAAACAGAAGCAGTTTTTAGTACAGTCTGTGATTGGGGCTAGAAAACCACAGCTCTCACAATCTTCCACTTTTTATTTTTCACTGCTCCCTCCAATATTGCTCCTTTAATTTCCCTCCTCCACATGAGTGCTCATCAACAAGTGGTTCACAGCTATTTCTGGCCGTGAACAGACTAGAATGCACCTAGATAAACTCATTCCCCAGCCTCTTTGCTCTGCTTCGTCATACATCTTCTTTAATTTCTACATTTTTACAGGCAACGTGTTGCTTTTCATAAGCTTTCATGTTCTACTTCAAATAAAATACTGCTTCCACTGTCTTGATTCTCATTTGTTTGGTCTGCAGCCGTGATAACAGAGCCATGATTGGTCAATCTGATTTTAATGCATCTCAGAAAATCGAGCTGGCTCTGATAGAAAAGCATTGCAGTTTGCAAGTTTTGGACTCAATGTTAAAGACACCATTAGTATGCATGTGTTCAAAACCATTTTATCCGTGAAAATCAGACTTGGTATGAAAGGGCTAGTACGTTTTGTTCTTTAACTCCCCCTACAGTTGCAGAGTGTAATTTATTTTTAAACTTCTATAAATACAAATTACTCTGTATATGCATTTGTTGACAAGCTGAAAAACATAGAACCAGTAAAACACTCTTACTAGCAAGTGGAGTAATATTAAAAGATTTTACAGAAATATGATTCTGGCTGTGCAGCATCATACAGGTCTGGTGTAAAGGCTCATGCAGCTTCACCAGTTACATAGTGCACCAGCAGCGATCTGGCCCACAGTAGTAATGACAGAAATCTCATTCTCACTTTCACTGTCAGTGAAGCATCAACAGGATTTTTGAGCTGTTATTTTTTAGGCAAAATGTGTAAGTAATATTCCTTAACACAACATTTTACAGTGAGGGTATTTTCACCACTTTATTTGAAAACTGGGTTGTGATTGTTACCCCTTAACCCACCACAAATAATGCACTTGGTTCATCAACACAATATGGTTGGGCACCCTTGGAATAGAACGTGCTGTCAGATTTTGTAATGATTCTTAGTGTTTGCCTTATTAGAGCATTTGTGATTAGTTTTCTTGTGATTCATTCTGTAATTAGTTAGACTGGCCTCCAGGGGGAAATCTGAGGTTCACGTCACTGGCATGGGGAGAGAATAGCAAAACAGTCTTGATCAAATGTGACTTTATATGAGGTTAATTTGCTCTTATTTATTTACTGTGAAAATCTGATTAAAATGATTATGGTGCACCATTACACACAAAATTACACAGCGAGCCTTTACATACAGACAGAAGAGCAGATAGACAGACAGATAGCCAGCTTGCTCCATAGATTTTGTTAAAAAGTATTTAGACACAAAAACATATCTCATTCTTAAGTGTGCTCCCCTTTGCTGCAATACAGCCTGCACTTCTCTGGGAGGACTTTAAGACTTTTCGTGACTGTTCAGTTCAGTTACAGCAGTACTGATGAGGTCAGGCACTGGTGTCAAGAAACAAGGCCGGGCTTGCAGTAAATGTTCCAGTTAATACCATAGGGATATGGTTTTGGTACTGTCTGGTCAATTCTTCTACCACAAACTTGGTCAATCATTTACAGAACTCTGTGCTCATTGGTCTTCCCAAAACAGTTCTCTAGGATGTCACCATATGCTGTAGCCACCCTATTCCCTGATCTCAGGTTTGTCTGTCCGATCTGCCAGATGCATGATTCATCTCTTCTGAGAAAGTGAGTCCTTTACACTACTTCAGCTGATGCTTGTGAGCGGCTGATAAGCCACTGAGATACAATCTGACAAACTGTTCTTGTGCTGTTGTTGCTTCCTGAGACAGAACTTGGTAGTAAGTGCTGCAACCAGCGATAGATGTTTGAAACTACTTCCATGCCTCAGCTCTCTGGTTCCATTTTAGATACTTTACATTTTAGGTACTTTATTCATCCCAAAGGGAAAGTCACAAAAACAAGGATTTTGTGGGATTGCACCCTCCTGCTTTGTGGCTAAGCCATTTCACAATAAAAGCACTAACAGTTGACTTGGGCTTCTTCTACCTTCCTCAAAGCCGCTCTTAATTCATTGGACAACAATATGTAGATATATACTCTAAAAGTATTGGGACATCTGGGACATAAAATAAGGCTTTCTACCAGATTTTGGTGCATTGTTGCTAGGATTTGATTGCATTCAGTGACAAGAGCAAACATGAGGTTACAATGTTGGATGATCACCGCTCCACCTCGTCCCCAACTCCCAAACTCATCCAAAATTTTTGGTTGGCAATCCAGTAGAAAGTGACACACACACACACACACACACACACACACACAAACACAAACATGCACACAAACACACACGTTTATATCGCTTTGAACGATTGAAATATTAGCGTTAGTTTGGGACACGTGTTTATTTGTCATCTCCTGTCTTCATTCTGTCTTCCTATTGGCCAGGAACGTTAATCACCAGCGGACCGCCCATTGGCGGATTGGTTCTGAACTCCTAACCAATCAGAGCCCAGGAGGGCGGGTCCTCAAGGACCCTAAGCAGACCAATAACGGCGCGGGGAGGGCGGGGCTTGGCGCAGTGTGGGCGGAGCGAAGGTTCGGTCTCCATGGTTGTCAGCGAGCAGATGTTGATGGAGTCGCGGCTGGAGCGCAGAGAGGAGCCCGTTGGACCTTACGGCTGGAGATGGCAGTGAAGGAGCCCGGGAGCAGCTGTTAGGATGGATTATGGATTATGATCCACAGACAGGGCTTGTTCTCTCAGGTACGTCTCCTCTGGGTTTGTGGTAGAAGGTGACAATTAGGATAAGGATGTGGATGAACGTCAGGTTAACGTGATGAAACATTTTGAAGCAGCTGTGGTTGAACATGCCAAAGTTTGCCGGATCTTCTTCATCAAAGAGCTCTCCATCAGCAGCCTGCCTGCAGCTCCTCCACTCAGGTCTCCTGCTCTGGGTTGATGCTCATCTCTGCTTCTTGTTTTTGTCTGCAGCTTCATTAGGTCTGATTTATAATTGTACCCAAGTCTCATCCTGGACCCCTGGCCTGCATGGATCTGTCCAGTGGTCACCAGCCCTCACCTTCTCCTGGAGGTCTGTAGAAGGTGGATCGGCAGGTTCTTTATATGCATGGGTGCCTAGGCTGGCGAATGAGGATGAGTTAGGTCCAGGATGGTTGAGAAGGGAAATGAACAACAATAAATTCTCACAACAGAGGGGACTGTTGGGGTTGGGTACTGTGGCAGGTTGCACCAGTCTGGGATTTGGGCCAGTCAGTGTCCAGTAGGTACATTTCTACCAATGCTGATCCATAAGCAGTTATAATGGAGACACTGGAATTAGCTTATCAGAGAATTGTTTGCTGATGGTTAGAAATGCAACACAATCGGTCAAACGTAGGGGTGGGTGATATGATAATATTATATCATGATATATAGACACTGTCATGTTCATGACTTTCATGTAGTGTGTAATAAATATTGTATGGTCTTAATTTTCAGTAATGCTTATAATAAATTATTTTATTTACTCATTTTATTACCTATTATAATCTATTATATATATTTTTTTAATTTAAACCCATAGTTTCATTTTTAGTTTCTTTCATTTTTTTATCCTCACAATTCAGTTGTAACCCTTTGATCTGTCAATCACTTGTGAAACACTTTGAATCCCAGTTTCATTGGGATAACTTGATACGTTAATAAAATTAGAATAAAATATTTATATTAGTAAAGTAAGTAAATAAAGTGATAAATCACAATGAAAATACTGCCATATTGTCCCACCTCTTAATATCATACAGTGTTTCAGGAGCTCACACACAGTATAGCTATTTAAGCAAATATCAGCCAAAAGTAATATCACAAGTAATTCCTTCCTCATAATCTAGTTAGGAAATATGCTTTAAATAAATAAATAAATAAATAAATAAATAAATAAAAATAATAATAATAAAACAAAATGGCAGAATCAGTCAATAATAATATGATAAAGGGAGACCTAAGTGACCTAAATGAAGGTAGGTCTCAGAAAGATATGGTGACCATTTGATTCATGTCTCAGTGATCTAACCCACCTGGTTTACCAAACATGAAGATGATGTAAATCGAAATAGGACTAGTAGAGCAGACGAATGCTTTAGCCAGCAAAGCACTGAATGGGGGATTCCCCAACTGTACTGCACACCTTTGCTGTGTGGGCTGAGGAGCAGAATGCCATTAACCAGTATTGTATTTTGCCTCCACCTTAGGCTATAGATCGTTTACCATTTTATGTGCTTGACCTGTTCAGAAGTGCTTTGAACACAGTTAAAGGCTCTGCAGTGCTTTCAGCAAGCTAAGCCTTTTGCCACTTTATTGACCTTTACCTTATCGACAGGCTGAGTGCAGTTCACCTCCAAATGTTAAAGTCATGGAGTATGGCTCTGCCCTTCCACTGTATCATGTCACCCCTGGAATGTTATGAAAAATAGAAATGTGAGCAACTTTGGGCCCAGCTTTTCAACATTCCAGTAATTGCACCTCCATTATCAGAAAGAAGACTCCACATATAGAGTGACTGGATTAGCTACAGCATCCTCCACAAGCATTGGCATGCCTCATTAAGATGTGTTCTTAGGCTTCTGATAAATTCATTTGTTTAACAATATAGGACAGCAATGCAAAAAAGAGAAAACCACTCACAAACCTGGGTTAAAATAATTGGTATTGGAAAGATATCACCTCTCTGAATTGTTTTATTATTTCATTGGTCTACATTTAACTCCTTGCTCATGCACACTTCAGTCATGCCCTGCCAATGAAGGATTTGAACCAGCTACCCTCCAGCCACCAGGCCCCAGCTGCCCAATTAGGGGGAAGCGCAAATGCAGTGCTCCACTATCAGAAATAATGTAGTCAAGCTTCCCACAGTTGAGGAATTTGCAAGGGTCGTGGGGTTGAATTACATCTTTGCAGAGTTGAACATTGCTGGATTAACTCTGACCTGATCAACTCTGTCAAATAACTCCAACAATGAGCACCATTTAATTCAGTGTTTTAAATTAATGCTTAGAGAAATTGTTAATTCAACATTTCATCTCATTACATGAAATCATATGTGCCACAATTAGTGGCAGCCCTGATGTTAATAGTTTGTACAACAAGGAATCACTCAATCTTCTCTTATAACATTTTACAAGATGGGAGAATACAGAGAGAGGGGTCTTTGACTATTCATCTTTGCACAATCTCTCTACATTGTCCTTAGTCCTCTCCTATGTAGTTGGGTTGAGGTCCGGGGACTGTGGTGGCCATGGGAGGAGATTGATTTTGTGTCTTGTGAACCATTTTCGTGTAGATTTGGCCACATGTTTAGGGTCATTATATTGCTGAAAGACCCATCTTCAGCTTTCAGGTAGAGGTCACCAAATTACGATTTAAAATGTCCTTGTATTTCAAGGACTTCATGATGCCACACACCCCAACAAGGTTCCTGGGACCTTTGGAAGAGAAACAGAACCATAGCATCACAGATCCTCCCCCATACGTCACAATGGGCATGAGGTGCTCTTCTACACACTCGTCTTTTGTTTTATGATTAGGGTCTTGGTCTAATCTGACCAAAGCACACAGTCCCAGTTGAAGTCCCAGTACAGCTTAGTGAACTCCAGACATTTACATTTATGCTTTTACTTGAGAAAAGGTTTATATGAAGTGATGATGTGCTAGATTGTATTGTGTATCCCACACAGTTTGGTGTCTTGTGTTCTTAAACACAGTTGATTCAACTGGTTAGTTAACTACCAGGTTTTGTAGATAATGAGATAAGCAGGGACATCGCCAAAGTGTGTGGGACACAAGCTCTCCAGGAATGGAACTGATGACCTCTGGTTTATAAGAACTTCTGAAATGAACTGTTCTCTTTGTGAAGCATAAATGTTATGCACACAGACTCTTAAAAATTGATGATTATATTAGGAGAATGTGAGTTTTAAAGGTCTAAAGAACCTTTAATTGATGTAAAAGTTCTTTACATTCACACTTCTCTATTGCAAACATGGTGCTTTTAAGGAACCAACAGTGGACCTTGTACGGCCTTGATCAAAGCACCACTTATTTTTTTTTAAATGTTATTCCCGGTCTGGCTCCTGTCCCACATTTTAGTGTTTTCCCTGTCTTAAAGCAAGTTTAAATAAGTTAGGGTTTGTTAATCACCTCAGTGGTTGGATCAGTCACATTTGAGGAAAATCCATAAAAATAAATTGAGATATTCCTAGTTAAAGAAATCCTGGCTCTAACTCTGCTTTTTAAGAAGATGAATATGTTAGTAACTTTAAGTTTCAGTGGAGTCTGAATTGAACTTGAGTTGGAAAGTGAGCAACACATAGTATTTCATTTAATTATTTGTCCACAGTACACAAAGATATCCTGCAGTATATTACAATGAGGGTGGAAGGATGGCCTACAAGCTTATTTGACAGGAGAAGGCTTGACATGAGTGCGTGTATTGATATTGATTACACATTACATAGTCACAACACTATGACAGCTGCAGTATTCATTCCTTCCAATGTAGATTGTCTCCAGCAGCAAACCAGTGGGAGGTTAATGTGTTATGCCATTGGCCATATGAAGAATATGCTCAGTAGGTATTCATGTGTGGATAGGTTGAGTTTATTGACACATTACAGATTTAATAAGGGTTTATTTAATGAATACAGGAGAAGCTCCAGGGTTGTTTGGCTTTTGATGAAGGGGGTTACAGGGTCGGTTGTCTGGGTCAGCTCTGCACATGCTGCTTTAATCATGCCTTTTGCTTGATGTGTCAATAAGAATAATGGAAGTATATATTTTTTTACACTGGATGCTTTTCCACCCTTTTAGAAGTTCCAAAGAATGCGTTTATTGAGTTTTTATATATAAACAGTAAGTACATGGCCCAGTTGGAAAATGAAAAGTGAAAAATGCTCAAACCTAGGTACAGCCTTAATATTGTTCTCCAGAATAAAGTCTGCTTATTTTCTTTATGGTAGTTTTGTGGAAAAAGCTCTGTTTTTATTGGCTGGTATATGGCACTGCAACAGCTCTCAGAAGCCAGATATTTGTGCATAGCCATGGCACGCAGAGCAGACGAATATAAATGAACATGAATAAACAAGATGTTCAGTCGATGTGCTGTGGGTTTTTGTGTTTGTTCATTTTATCTGAAAATGGTCTGTCAAAGTTGAAATTTTGAATGCATGTTTGTTCATGTTTGATGAATTTAGGTCAGTTGGGCATGACTTGCAACAGACATTTCCATGTAAGTCACAGAAACACAGATTTCCCAATTACCATACTATCCTGTTTACTGAACACAATTATTTGCTAAGACATTGATAGAGGCATCATTTTGGACAATTGGTCACTGAAAGGACAGACTCTGAAAGGTCTCCCCTGGGATTTTACATACATAATGTTAAAAAATCAAAAGAGAATCACTTTTTGAATTCTGTTTTCATCAAATGTTTCTTTCTATAAAAGAAACTTATTGCCAAAAAAAATGCATAGTACACATCTAACCTTCCCCTGGTGAAATGCAGTCATGTTACTGGTGTTTTGACACCCTATACATGGGAACCTTTCTCAAGAGCTGGCAGTTCTGTTCAGCTTTAATCCACGAGAAGAGGATAAAACACAACAGTCTTCAATTTCCAGCTTTTCTTTAGAGTTTCATATCTGCTGGATGAGCTCTGATAAGTGCACTCAGAAATACAGCACATCACAGAAGCCCAAAACCTTTTTTTTTCTAATGTGAGGTGACATCTGCCTGGAAGGGGTGAAGAAAACTCAGATGTGAATTTGGACAGATGTAAAATGAACAGACAAGAGAGTTCAGAGAAATGTGTCATTCTGGGTGGGAATGAAGTGACAAAGGAGCCCCCTTTAAGGAGAGAATTACCCCAGGACCCTATATAAATGTAATCCCATCTGAATAAGGCTTAAAGCATACATAAGTCTTCATGACCCCCATTTTTCTAATAATAAATATTGCCCGTTGGTGTTGTTTGAGCAGTGTGCCATCAGAACGTTGTATAAACAACTACCAACATTAGAATGCTGTTTTTTGTCTGACATTTTGGTCAGTGTGCTCTGTCCTTAACACTGTAGCAAAAATTGAGGTAAATTATCCCTGAGCCGGTTGTCTTTCAGCTTTGCCTCCACTCACTTGCCTGGCTTTGGCTTTCTCAAGTCTTTCTGGTTAATATAAGTCAATAGTAGCCTGATGATATTTAGCTCCAATTTTGGTTCAGGGAGACAATTGAAAGAATTTATGGTAAAATGTTCACAGTCCACTCATTATTCAGTGCCAAAGAAAAATACACTCTGATGTTCTAGGGTACCTTTAAGGATGCTTTCTGAAACTTATTTGTCTGATTGCACACAGAGGCCAGGGCCATAATTGAATAAACGTAGTCCAAAATTATGCACAAGAATGAAACCTCTAACACAAGATTCCGTCACAGATTTGAGAAGTGTGCAGAGAGCAGCCACCATGTATTTGCCAGCAATTTCTACATTACATGTGCAGAAAAAAATAGGTTAGTAAGAACTCAGGAAGCATTGTGTGGACTATCTGTAGTAATGAAGGTCGTTTGTCTTTTTAGAAAGCTCCAAACATAACAGGGGGAAAAAGGAAGATTGCCAGAGGCGTAGCATGATAACCTCATAAGAACTTCTTATGAGAGGCATTGACCTATATACACGGCGGTCCTCTACACACACGAACGCTGTCACGCTTCGCTACGTTCCCCTCCTCTCCTCTGGAAGCCCTCCAAACATGCCTGCTCCACGTCATTTTTCCTACTAGTTTGCTCTGGTCTTTTGTTTTTGTGCTTTACGCTGGAGAATTGTTTAATGCCTCATTACCTCACTTACATACAGCATAATATAGTTACAAGCCACCCAAGCCTGTTAATCAGTTTGAAAACCATACTGTAGAATGTAAAGCCTATTTAGATACATATGCAGCCAAAGTGGATGCATTTGTTAAGCTGTGAACTGACTGCTCCTGTTCCACTTCTGGCGGAGGTACAGATGGCAATTTGTACTTTACAGTATCTTGTGTTAGTGAATTTTTCAGTGTTTTTTCATCTTAAATGTTACATTTAATCATTATTACAACAAATATCAGACCTCAAAGCAAATGTTCTCTGTTCTTTGGTGTGTGAATCTGCACCAAAGCTACAGTAGCCCTAGGCACAGCAGCATAACCACACATATTTTTCCATTCCCTGCTAAAAAGCCTTGTTAAAAAATTCATAGGCGAAGTCTCTGACACAGAACGCAACATTTTATCCCAGTAAAGACAAAGCATGGTTCGATTGCAGCAGCCAACGTGAACACTGTTGGAAGCATTCCCTGCAGGTGGTGATATGTTGATGTGGAAAGATCAGATTTGCTCATATTATGTGAAGTCATGGCCTGCTTGATTGAGCATGATGAGTTGATATGATCTATAGCTGGAGGGACCATTGAAGGTGTGCGCCTACATGCTGGATTAAAATGTGAAGCTGTTGCTGGTGTTCTGTTGATGTTCACCAGGTAAGAAATGTTTTTTTATATATATATTTGCCATTTTCAGCAACGTTTTACATCAGGGAATAAATAGATGAGGTCAGCTGTCTACTGATATGTAACAGATACATTTTTGTAATTACTCTTAAATAAATTTTTTAACTAGAGAAAATGTTGCTTCTGATGCTGAAACGGGTGGCACACTGTTAGTTCCTCTGTAAGGAAGCTAATGCATGAAGTATTTTAAGTTGTTCTTTGATGTATAAATAGCATAAAACTGTGGGACTTTGATTGGGGTGAAAAATGCTTTACAAGTCTGTACAGCTAGTGCTGTAATGGGTTTCACTGACAGTTGAGATTGGATCATAGTTTTTGAGTCACAGATCAATTCATTTTTTAGTATCAGCAACAAGAAAGAAGACCCCCAACATGTTTAGGACTGTCCCTCTATCACATAGTGACAGTAGGAGGGTGAAGACAAGTACATGCATCCTCTAATAAATGGGAAGCCAGCTACCAATTCTTTTCAAACTGCCTCCGTCACATCATTGCTGGGCAGCCAGTGTGCTCAGAGGGAAGCTCTGGGTCCCCAGCTCCGATTCAGTGACTAACAGATGCCTGCACTTACCAGCACTAGGTGTGATGTGAGGAGAGAGCGCCATCTACCCTGGCCATCTAGCATGGACAACTTTGCTTACTTAGACTTCAGCTGCCGATGGCAAGCAGCATGACTCCAGATTCGAATCTGTGATCCTGGTACTGTTACTCCAGAGCATAACGTTTCACAAGCCATTAAAAGCTTCCAGTCCCTGAGCAGTCTAGTGAACATGCACCTTCCAATTAACGTCTTCTACAGATTTCTACAAGAAACCTTTCTTTAAGAGAGAGCTGAAAAAAGAACAAAGCTAACACATGAGGAGGAAATGCAGCAGCTTTAAGGTTGTCGGAGGACGTGGTGAAGAAGAGTGGAGTTAATTAGCCATTGCCTGCCTTGTGAATACAGCACCTAAAGCTGTGCACGCAACAAAATTGAAACCCAGCTCTTAAATGTGATTATGTGGGATAATTATGCCAATAGAAGATGGAGTGAAATGATCACTATGGCCTTTCTTTCCCTGCTGATTGCTTGCTGAGAAAGCTGAGAAGCCAGAAGGAGTGGTGAGGTGGCTGCTTATCTACTGTAGTTAATGAGGTCCGTGGAGCCTTAACCTGGCTAGGGCGGTGAAAGCGTGATCATCTCCAGTGGGAGTGAAGAATGAACATGTCGCTTTGTTGCTGTTCATGCCCTTTATACACAGTCACTGTTATGTATAAGCCTTATTAATTTGATTTTTACACTATTTGAAAACACCAGCTGTCCTTTACATTAAAGGATCCATATCAGTATTAGTGAAAGGATCAAGATTCAAAACCTACACTTTTAAAAATACAAATGCTGAAAAAGCTTCTGTAAGTGATGGCATAGAAGAACCACTTTTTCTTACATAAAGAACCTTTTTTTATATATATATGCATGTGAGGAACCTTTATATTAAATGCAGATTCTTTAAAAGGTTACTTCCCTATTGTAAACATGATTGTTTATGGGAACAAAATGTCATCTGTGGCATCACATGGAGTCCATAAAGTCCAGACATTAAAAAATAAACTGATATGAATTGTTTATTGACTGATTGACTGTTTATTGTTCTTTGATGACACAAGAATCATCTCAGTTACATATCTCTGTCTGTTCTTAGCCACCCATTTAACCTCTTACGAGCTCTCAGAAGATCTCATTAGTGTTCCTTTGAACAAGGAACAATAAAGGGCAGAGAAAACAGAGCAGAAACTGTGTATGAATTACAAGACAAATTTAGGATGTGGGCCCTTTTATAATGCATTTTGATGACACATATGAGTGAAAGAATGAATGAAGTTACACTTACTGTATATAGCACCATTCTAGATACCCAAGGATGCTTTACAATCAGCACTCTTTACATTCACACTCAGCACTCAACCAACAAACACGGGTGTGAAGTAACAACCAACTGTGCACAGTGTAATCTCTACCGGACAACCATCCACCTGGAGTGCATTGAACCCTAAGGGGCTTCACCCAGTACAGACTGCCAGTATGTTTCTGGGCATCCTCTCATATATACACACTCATTCACACAGAACAGGGCAATTTAGAGTAGTCAGTTCACATGATGTCCATGTTTTTCGATTGTGGGAGGGAACTAGAGATTGGACCTTGAACGAATGACCACAGTGCTGGATAGGCAAATGTGCTAACCATCATGCAACCATGCCTCCTCATTATTTCTTCAAACGCAAAAACACCTAAAATGTGAATGTAACATAAAAGAATATAAATAAATAATAATATGTTGGCATTCAGGGAATATATATTTCAAATGGATTTCAGAGGGACCTCCTAAAATAACAGGCATCACCACACTTTTATCTTTTATCTTTAATGTAACTGTTTCAGTGAACAGTAAGGATCAGCCAGAATCTTTAGAATGGAATCTCGCTTTATGTTGATTCCTGATATCATGTGACTTTCAGTGAGAAAGAGGGAAAATGCCTCTGTTTGCACGCTCATGGTTATGTTTGTGTCTGTGTGTGTGTCTGATACATGTAACACAATATGCAATGTTGTGTAAAGACTTCTGAAGGCCGTCAGTGTTATTGGATTGGAGCCTACAGTGTCAGTAGGTTAGCAGGCAGGCAGTCAGACAGGCATCCCCCAGAATGGTGCACCCATGCATGCAGTGCCTTCCTCTGCTGCTGGAAATTCAGTCGTGTGCTCAGTTGTAGAGCTGTCACTAAGCCCCAGGATGCTCCCCAGCACATTCAACTCCATAGAGGATCATTATGTGTGTCACAGCACAATGAAACCATTTCTCTTGTAGTCCATGCGATTTTCCAACCACTGTTTGGGATAAATGAGAAATAAAGGGCATCATTAGGAGATGCCTGTAAAAGTCTATTATCTACCATTATTTTATGGCTTGTTGGTCTATTGCCCACTTGTTTTATGGCTTGTTGATCTCTATGCATCTGCATTACACATGCAATACAGAGCAAGATTATCAGAATTGTTGAAAAGCATGATTTACAGGAAACACATTAGCACATTTGTGCATTAGAGCACTTGTTTGGTCTTGTATAAGGGAATATGATGGGCTTTTGCATCTTGTATTGATTTGTTTTAGGCCAGTGGTTCTCAAACTGTTTGCTGTGTACCACTGGAGCATCCCCAGATGACCTCAAACAATCTTCTGCAGGCACTAAATATTAAGGATGGAAGTTTTCACCTGTAATTTTTATAACATTACATTTGTTTGTATTCAGTCCGTAACTCGTTAGAGTCTGTATGGAAGCCAACACTCCAGTTTTTTTACACTCATAACTACAGTACTATACAAACTACGAACCCTGTGGAGCTCCTCAATATATACTTAAACCTAGTAACTAAGTAATTCACTATAGACTGCATTATGATTAATAACTGAATAATTAACGTAGGTTTAAAGAGATTGTCATGTAGACAACACAGTTCACTACACCGCACTCCTTTTGTTTTCCTTTGCCTCAAGTGTTTTGTGATGTCTCAGATGGCCTACTGCATTGACCACAAACAATAATCAAACATTACATCGCAAAAGTGGGCAAGCTCTACACAGTTTGGTGAAAAAAACACTGGCAATACTTGACATGTATGATGTGTGCTGGTTACATCAAGCCTACTCTGTAAAAGTCTAGCATGTGTTCCTGTGAAATGGTGGGACAATGGTGGGACTTCAATTGTTTTAATATGATTGTGGGTGCTTTATGGTCTAAAATGTTAATAAATAAAACGAATAAAAGATTTGCCCATTATTCAGTCATTAAGACTCCTGTCATAAACACCCAAATTTCCTTTACTGTACTGAAATAAAGAGGTTTCAAGACCACAATTCAGAAAGTTCATATAAAAACTAAGCAGCTTAAATTGTCTATTTTTAAAGTTACTGATTCACTGATGTCACAAGAAAAAGCTCGTTTTCACATCCTTGCCTACTGTAGTTAAGACCCATATATTCACACTGCCATTTTCTGGAGTGTTTCTGCTCGCGAGTGCACAATAACGGACAGCCAATCATCTCACTTAACTTATATCCAATTTAAAGATGTGGTAAAAGAACCCGCTTTTTCATTTCTGAGAGTTAGAGAGGTTATTAAATGGATAAACATTCAAATTCATTAGTAGCATGATATACATTGTTTGACACTTTACTACAACATTTCTTTTGTTAAACAATGTATAAAGGACCTTTAATTTGATAAAAAAGTTACATCAACTTCTTCACAGTCTTCACAATGTATCTGGTGCTGGAAGCAAAACTAGATCTTGTGTGGCTTCACACGTAAAAATGCACTTATTGCCTCTTTATTATTAAGATTAAAGCTGGAGCTGGATTTTACTGGGCATTTGGTAAAACAGTAGAAAGGAACACAGGACTAAAAATGCAAAGATTATATAGAGCATATTGTAGATTTTTAGACAGGATCCATGGTATCAAACCCATGTTCTGAACCAAGCATGTATAAGCATTCAGGGAAATGGGTTTGTGTTGTGTTTGTGAAATTAAAGCAGTTCCTAGCATTGCTTTCATGGTTTTGTCTACATTACCTCTTTTGTGCATTATTTGTTGCTCTGAGATGATACTGAAGGAGCCTGGTGGTAGGTGGCCAGATGCTCCCATCTTGGCCAGCTCAGCTTTAGTCTTGTTGTTATAGAGAAGAGTGAATAGTTTTCTGCATTAGAGACTCGAAATACGCTCTCTCTTTATAGGAAACTTGATGATCATGCTGCTTAATTCAACTAAATAATGCAGAAAGGCACGCCTAAGAGTGGGATAATAATCCTGTTGGCTATTTAGGGTTGTAATGTTATCATCAGAGCATTTCTCCATCCCAGACACCCTTGAAATCTAATTTATGTGTCTTTCTTTGGGCTATGGATCTTCTCTGTATAAAGCTTCAGATGAAGTCGGATTTTCCAACTTGAGTGAAGTTATGCAGCAGCAGTTCAAATTTTGATTGCTTACAATACAGCAGTAATAAAAAGTGCCTGAACATGAATTAATATTAATATGTTCATGTTTGCACATAACGATGCACATATTTTAGGTTTAATATGCTGTTCTATCCTAAGAAGGATATGTAAGAAAGCCAAGTCATTTGAATGTGGGTGTGTACCCTCGCCCACTCTAGTTATATAGGCTGCTTAGGCTTGGTTACTTAATAGAGATGTTCATGTTGTAAAATAGACTGAGGGGCATATCACTTTTCAATTCTGTTTTTCTCTGCATATTAAAATTGTTATGCCTTTACTATGCAGGAGACATGGATGTCAGGGTCAAGGTGGGTCTTTAGCCTACCCAGATTCATTGGACAGAAGGCACAAATACCCCCTGGAAGCCAGTCGATCACAGTGTACCACACACATGCATTCACACACACCTACAGACAGTTTAGCATTGGAACACAGACTATCTGAGATAACCGTCTCCACCACCCCGTAGAAGTAGGGGAAAACATACCAAACACCTCAAAAGTGAAAACTGGAGCAGGGATTGAACCCTGTGTCCCTGGATCTCTAGCCCTTTGTATCACCATTAGTTTTAAAAGCATTTGTGAATCAAGATAACTAAAAATAAATATCAGTACTATCACCGTGCAAGTAAAAACCACTTGTGTTTATTTAAAGATCATTAAACTGTCTCTATTCTGAAAGAAACGGTTCTGGTGTAAGCAGTTTTTTAGAACTTGTAAAGCTGATAAACACTTCTGCTAACTGTAAATCATTTTGCTTTTTGTATTGAAGATCCCATGTTAATTGGGTTCATTCAGATTGTTGTTTATTTCCCATTTACAGTGTCCTTCCCTAAGTTACAAACTGAACAGCATCTTGTTTTATCTCTCTAAAATATAGTCTACATTTCTTTTTCAGGCTCGGGCAATTCGTCGCCTTTTCTGTCTGCTCAATAGGATTGAGCAATATGACAATATGCTGTTGTTATCATGATTAATTACACGGTACTATACTGTTTTCACAAGATTTGATTGATAGTATTAATATGTCTAAAGCTGAAAAGGAAAAAAGGGATAAAAAACCAAAAGAAAAAAAAAAGAAAAAACCAAACATAGAGCCCTCATAAACAGCATCCACTGTATACCCAGATGCCAAACATGTTTGGGGCCAAATCTGGGCCACTTTTGGCACTTCTAGATCAGAAGTGGGCCACATTTGGACAAAGCATCTATTGCTGTGTGGATAGTCATGAAAAAAGCAAACAACTGTTCAGCAACTTGTTCCTGTTCCAAATCAAAAGGTTTGCAATGTTGAATTACCCTTTAGCAGTGGTCGTCAGCCCAGAGCTACCTTCCTACAGACTGTGGAACCAGCCCATTTCAGCCCAAGTGATTACTGCCTTCTGATTTTCGTGTTAGATTTAGGTTGGAACTGAAGCCTACAGGAGAGATCTCCAAGAAAAGGGTTGAAAACTGCTGCCCTACATATTTATTTAAATGTGACAGTACTTTTGTCCGGTCCTTCTTGTTTGCTAATGACTAATTATAAAAGAGTCTGAAATGTGCAGACCATGAAGCTCCAATATCTTATTCTGTGTACAAGAGCCATATGCTTCTTTCATAAACGTTCCAGTGTCATAGACCAGAGGCATTCAATTTCAGCCCTGGAGAGCCTTCGTACGGGACATTCTCTGCTTAAACATGTGGACTAATATTAGATATGGGCAGAAGTGTTGAATGGTATGTCTGGGTAGAAAAAGTGATCAAAGTCATCTAGATCTCCAGGACCAGAAACAAGTCCCCCATCACAGACCCTTCTCCTAGCTCTCTGTATGCAGTTTCTTTTCATGAATCATTCACGACTGGATTACCCTGAATTTGGAAATGGTGTTCTGGGAGATTATCAAATGATGGTAAAGGAATGCTTGGCTTGGATTCTGTGAGTAACCTCTTGACCTTCTTCTCAGGATTTGAAGTGCTTTGAGTTGGCGAGTCAATATGCTGCTGCACCTGTGTAATGTTAAGGTCAGTGCTCTCTCTTTTTTCGCTGAACACGAGCTCATCATCATCCCCATCTTCATCATCACCATCCTGGTGTTGCATCATTCCACCCTTTGTGACCTTCGAGACTCATAAGGAGTGTCATGATCAGTTAATTAGTAACTGGTTAGTCTTCTGAAAATGTTGGTGATTGAACAAATGCAAGTATAAATGTATAACATAATTACACTAATACTGGGAAGAGTCTCTGTGTGCTCTCACACTGCCTGAGTTCTTCATGGAGTTCTCAAGATGTTGGAAACGTTAAGGTTCTGGCCCATGTTGACATTGTTACAAATCCTGCCGATTTTTCAGGAGCACTTACTGTGAATCTCCTGTTCTACTACATTTTCGTGTTCAAAGACAATGAACAGAAAGGCTGCAGATGAATACGGAACTCATTGTCATGTTCATGAAATCAGTTTGAGAGACTCTGGTGGATCTTCACGCTGGAAGTCACTGGAAGGTAAATCATGATGAAAGGATTCACATGATCAGCAACAATACTCGCGTGATTGATATTAACAAGCCCAAAGTGTGGCAGGAAAACACTGGCCACACCACTACCACCTCCACCAGTCTGGACTGCTAAGGTTGGGTCCATAGAATTAAGATGTTGGTGTTAAATTCTGACCCTACCATCTGTGTAGCTAAGAAATCAGGATTCATTAGAGCAGGGTATGTTTTTTTCAGTTTTGGTGAGCCTGTGCCCAATGCAACCTCAGCTTTCTGTTCTTGGCTGTCAGAAGTGGAACCCGACAGGGTGCTCTGCTGTTACAGCCCATCTGCCTCAAGGTTCAGCATGATTAATGAGTATATGAGTTCTGTAGCCTTCCTGGCCGTCCAGTTTGGCCGTTTTTTTTTTTCTTTCTTTCTTAATTGCATCATTCTAAATAAACTCTTGAGGCTGAAACACTCAAACTAGTCCAGCATGATGGTCTGATTAGATATTGTGTGAATGTGTAGGTGTAGAAATATTTCTGTAGTACTAATTCAGTTTAATTCATTCATTCATTCCTTCATTCATTCATATGTTTTGGGAACTGGGCCATTACACTAAATTCACTTTGAATGAAAGAAAAAATAATAATATTTGATTTCTGATGTGATGCAGAGTTTATTGCCTTGGCAGATGGGCTCTGAGAAACGTTGAATTTCTTCATTTGTCAGTTTACAGGCTGATTGGGTTATTAGGATTTTTTTGTGCTGTTATTAAGAAATGTCTTTTTTTCTAGGTCAACACTGGATCTAAGCTTAATTTAAATCCAATAAATCCGTTACAGAATGTGGCAAAATTATTCAAATACCTAAATCAAGCCTAATTTCACGTCATAGCAATCCTCCCAAAAGCCATCATAACCTTCATGACTAATTTACCACTGGATGTTTTTTGAATTTTCATATATTGGAATATGCCATTATAATGTTATGCAATTAAATGTCATCTGAATGGCTCTGGTTGGCGGCTTTTTGCTCAGAAATTCTCCAGTTATGACAATCTGTATATTAGTGATGTGGCAGACTGCTTGGGGTAATTAGAGTAGCGTGGACACAACTGTAGCCTTGCTTGTTGTAACTTCCATAAGCTGCAGAACCTGTAGTCTAAATACAATCCTGTGAACATTAACATTAGCTATCAGTGGTAGAGGACTCTGAAAATGTCACATTTTGCATTACTGTCTCAAGGGTATTTCCTCATCGTGCTTTCTCTCTCTCTCTCTCTCTCTCTCTCTCTCTCTCTCTCTCATTGAATAGTTTTGTTTAAAACCAGTTTAATTTAAATCTCACCGCTCCCCAATCTTGACCTTTTTATTACAAGTGCAGTGAGATGTTTTCCCTAGAATTTAAGACCTGAAAAGATGAGAATACCAACACACATTAAAGGGTTTCTTTATAACCATTTGCATGTCACTGTTACAGCCTTCATTGTTCATAATCACATGTCAGGTTAGAAATGAAAAACCTAATTATTTGTAGATAGTTTTCAATTGCTTGGAATATAGCAAACACAACTGTTGATGCCTTGTTAACTGTTTGGTTCTTCACCCTTTTCTATTCCATGGAGCACCAGCATGCCTGATTTAACCTAAAGTACTGATTAGCCCACTAATGCATTAGAAATACTGGATGTCTTAGGCCAGGTGTAGCCAATTCCTTTATAGTTTGTTGTTTTATAACAGACCTTTAACAGACAATTAACAGGTGAGCTGAATCAGGTGTGCTTGAGCAGGAAAAGCACAAAACAGGAATCTAGCAAATTGGGAGACATGGAATGTAATTTCCAAACAAACTGCCCACATAAAAACTTTGAAACTATCTTGCAGAACCTGTACCAAAACCGGTTTCTGGGCCTGGCTGCCATGGCCTCTCCATCGCGGAGCTCCCAGAACCGGCGCCGGTGCAAGGATGGGGCGCGCTTCAGCTATGCAGCCGGTGCCATTTCCCACTAACCACACTTCTGGACGCCTTTGACCTCTAATGTCCACCAGCGCATGGCTGAGACTTGGTTTCCATGCCAGGTTACTTAATTCTCACCCATCAGCACTTCGCTTTACTGCATCGGCCAATCCCCAGACATCATCATCTGCTGGGACATCAAAGAGGAAGTGGATGCTGGAGACTGGATTGGGATGTACCTGATTGGTGAGTTCTATAATGACTGATCAGTCAGGAATCACAGAAATATCTGTAAGATGCTTAAAGGTGCTGTAGAATGGATTAATTGAGTATTGATATCAATGAAAATGTATCTTTGGAGTATAAATAGTAAATAAGTGACTCAAATCTTTTTAGAAGTCTATTTACAGCATTTGGCTCAGAATGAAACACAATGTTCTTCACTTTAAGGTTCCTTTTTATTGTAATAAAAATAAATTTGGTAATAACCTGTCTGTTTGCAGGCTTCCCTGCACTGTGCTGGTCTCCCAGTTTTCCTGCATGGATACTCACAGCGTCATTTTCCTCAGCTGTTTTTTCTAAAAGCAGTTCTTCACCCACTCAGCTAATGTTGGCTTTTTATACCCACTTCCAGTTCCATAAGCCATTGCATTTAGCCGTGAAAGGCTTTCACTAATGTAAGAGAATAGTATTCAATACACCATTATACCATTTTCTGCAGTAACATATGGTGCAATACCTGCCAAACATGTTGCAGCTTTTAATAATTGGTTGAGCTATGAATACTGCCTAGCAACCAACATTAATTTTGATTGGTTGATTTTGGACCAATAGTCCAAACAAGCTCACTTCTCTCAGTAGTGTTCATGTCGTAACACTTCTCTACCTTCCTTTTGCATTCTACTCTGGAGGTTTTCACTACCCATCATATTACAAAACAACATAGGTGGTCACACAGTTTTTATGGATTTTTAGCACATGAGCTGGAAGCATTGCATTGTTTCAATAGCAGGAACTGGTCAGCTGTACGGAATACTAAAATGTACAGAATACCAAGCCCTATTTTAGTGAGACGGTAATGGAAAAGAAGTTGATTATTGGGAAATACGATGATGTCAAAATTATCATCATTATTATTTCTTTATCAGCTTCATCATCACCATTGGGGGCTAGGTACAGCCTTAATCACTGCACTACCGGGGAGGCTAGTTTCTATCTATCTATCATCTGTCTTTCTGTCTGTCTGTCTGTCTGTCTATTGTATTCTCTCATTGTCTGGACACTGTAGTCTTTTTTTTGCACAGATGGTGTTCAGAAAAACTTTTCTGACTATAAGAACCGCGGGGTGAATGGATTGCCATAAAGGGACAGATTGTGAAGATTGATGCCAGCTCATACTCTCTTGTAGAGGTAAGTATTTCTTCCTCAGTATAAGCCAGTGGCCTTGAAATAAATGTTCCCTGGTTCAGAATTATTATTTCTTGGAAATAAAGGAGCAACAAATCTCACGTCCATTTTGGGAGTGATGGAGTTCATGTATAGATTTCATCATCTGTCAGCCCTATATATTTATTGCAAGTGTTGTAAAAGTCTTTCCATGCAGTAAATAAACAGGTGTTCTTTTCTTTCTTTCTTTTCTTTCTTTCTTTTCTTTTCTTTCTTTCTTTTCTTTCTTTCTTTCTTCGCAGTATCTGATTTGAAAAATGGAATGTCCTCATTATATTTTGGTCTATATTCACACACAGCCTGGAAAGTTTATTTTATCCACTGCTTATTTTTGCTTATCCCTTCTTTCAGAGCAACATGACAACCTCCATGACAGCTTGTTCTCTCTGACTATGCCATATCCCTGGGTGAAGCAGGGGACAATCTAAACTGAATTTAGGAATTGTATCTTCAGCGAATGCCTTTACAAAAGTCCCGTAAGTATATTCCAGCGGCAATAGAAGTAGACCTGCTTTGTTCTTGCAATATAGTGTGCACACTGTTTTTTTGTTTTTGAAGGATGTGGTTGTCTTTTGGACTGCAGACTGCGAACTGTTTATGAGTGAAACTCATAAAACTCATACTTGTGAAGTGCAGTTTTGCATTACATTTGGCTAATCTTTCACATAAACTCTTACACATGTAGTCACACACCCTACTAATGCACATTATTATAATGAGAGTTGATGACAATGATACGAAAAACACAGAATGTGCTTTTGTAGCATACAGGAGAAATCTATTTGGAGGCTTGTGCAAACAATCGCGTTATTTGAGATTTTTTTTCACTGTGAATTTTATATACAAATGGGAATGGTTAGAGAGGAAAATTGCTCCAAATGACAGTGGGCCAGGTGTGGGCTGAAGTAGGTTGAGTATAGGGTGTGCTGTAAATGCTTATCGCTTTCCTATCCATTTTAGAAGGTGTAGTAAGTACAAGGGTCACATTTAGCCTGGTTTTTTGGCACTGCAGGAATATATTCATTCTTCTACTTTTCTCTGTCTCAGTCTATTCTTTCATTCATTTGTCTTTAATTACTTAAGAGTGCGAGATTCACTTTACTGCTAGTGTATTTGCATAACAACTAAAAGCATGACCTTTTAAACATGGGGTTAACTAATTCTTGATGCCCTATGTGTAGTATTCATTTCCACAAACCCAGCAAATGGAATACTAGTGTTTAGAGTATTGCTGAAGCTTAATACAGCAATGCCACATGGAAGCCCTTCCTGTCACTTTGAGTAATCTCGACTAGAGATCCACCCTGGGCCAAGATGTTTCTTTTTCATCATTAAGGGACAGGCCCTGTGGGTGAGAATTCCATCCTTTTCACTCGCTCTAGTTGAACACTTAGCTGTACTACTGAAAGATAAATGGCTTGTTTTTATTATGCTAAACATGTCAGAATGCCTTCACCGATATGGAATACAGGGGGAAAAAACGATAGCAAGTGAGAGTGAGGAGCCACTGGACGCGGTGAAGTTTTCTAATGTAACGTTAGTTCATTAATGGAGGATATGTTTAGTAAGTTAATCTAATCATGATCCCTATCACTACTGATATAGAATAGATCCATTTTCGCCACAGCCTATGTATTACTAAGTAACCAATAAGACACGATGTCCATTTTTGTTTGTTTTTTCTATGGTTTAAACCCTGTAGCTTTATATATAGTGTGTTCATAACAGCACATACACTATACAAATAATGGTGCTTTCTCTAATGGTTCTTTTGAGCAATGTCATAAAATAACCACTTTTTGGTTCTATGAAAGTCATGTTCTTAATAGATTTGTGAAGTCCTGATGAACCTTCACTGGATGGAAAGTATGGTTTATTGTAAGTACTGTCACACTCTTCTCTTGCGGAAGCCTATATCCTCCATTCCTGTGTTAGATTTGCTGATGTGCCTGATTGTAGTTTTGTATGTATTGTGCAAAATTCATCTCTTCAATTTCTGCCTTTGTCCACCCCCCACCTCCCACTGTGCTCCCCCTACAGTTGAGACCAAGATTTGTTCTTAAGTATTATCATGGGAGGAGGAGCACTGAGACACCACACCCCAGGTCACAGTGAGGAACACATCTACAATGTGAGTGCACATGGAGATCAAGTGGCCACGCCTATTGCATGTATTTGTTAAATTTCACTACCTGATATAACTCAATAAACTAGAGACACCCACACAACAACAGTATGAAAATAACTAAATAAATCTTGGGAACAACTTCAACACGTGGCTAGAGCACTCAGACCTTCCACCACGAGGTGTTATATTTAATTGTGTATTGTATTATATTGTAAGGCGTAGATTAAAATATTGACCTGGTTACGACCAAAGATTTTCTATTTATACTTACATACTATCTTTTGCTGTTATTCAAAACATTGATGATAAATAATGTCACAAGGTTCAGCAAAGGGACAGCAAGGTTAGGCTTTTCATTAGCAAGTTAGTAAATGATAAAATTCCAATTGTAGTGTTCGTTGTCACAGTTGTAATGATGCCCAATAAACTGTAAAAACACTTTAGCTTTTTAATTTTTTTAATGTCACAGCAGAAATTGCATATGAATGGTATAATTCCTTTGTGATGCTGAATAGTCTTCTTAATATGCTCATTTTTATAGTTTTGTTATCTTCACTGGTCAGCACTCCACAGGTCCACAAGAGAGAATTATTATTATTCTGTGACACTGACATGGTAGTGGTGTGTTAGTGTGTGTTGTGCTGCTATGAGCGGATTAAACACTGTGTCCACTCATTGTCCACCCTATTAGATGTTTCTACCTACTTATTCCACCTTGTAGACACAAAGTCAGAGACAGAAGTTTATCTTTTTCTGCACAGCTTGTGGTGGTCCTCATTTAGTGCTCACAGGACACTGCCCACAGGATGCTGTTGGCTGGATGTTTCTGGTGAATATATATTCTCAGTCCAGCAGTAAGACTTAAAGGTTGAAAGACTCCAGTTACAATTGCCATCAGCAGAACACACCCTGATAACACACCAGCACTGTGTTTGTGTCACTGTAAAAGCGAGAATGACCCAATTGACCTGGGCATTGCCTGCTCTGTGGTGGTCATGTGACCACGCAAAACAGGAAAGGAGGCTATCACAGTGTGCAAAGAAACAGATGAACTACAACTCAGTGCTTATAGAACTACACAGTGCTCTAGTATGGTAAACGGATCTGATGAAATGGACTGTTATGACTGATCTGTGTTACTTATTATATGATTGTACTTGCATCACACATTTGTTTTCTATCAGCATATACAGCATAGTCCATATTATACAGACTTTTGTTAAATGCATTTTCCAGTAATGTTGGCTCATTTTCAGTTTGTAAGTAAAAACCACGGTGTACAGTTGTAATTCAATCTGCAGCAGCTTTTCAATTGTGCAGACTCTCCATCGAGGGCCATTATATAGATGTCACTGCTGTAGCAAGACCTTACATTTCTGTCTATATGACATATATTCGTGAATATTATGGTTTTATCATAATTTGTTTTTGATTACTTGAGAGAAAAGCACTCAGTGGCAACCCACGAGACTACATAAGTATTGAAGGTTTAAGTGCCACTCTTAAGTGCCCAGCAGTCAGATGCTCTCTTATGCCCGCCAGCCACTTACATCACAGACAAAAGGAATTACTGTGTGTAAAGAAGGATTAACTACAGCAGCAGTTAGGAATGTGTGTTTTGTGAAAATAATGATATTCATCCTCTGGGTTCTTGGTTTCCTTCAGTGGAGATAGAAATGACCCCACCTAGCCTTTCTAGCTCTCTGTGTTCTCTTCCTGCTCTTATTAATCTCTTTTATGTTTTGTCATGTAAATTCTCGAATGAGATTACCTATTCATGACTCTGAGACAGAGAGGAGGGGGGATTTTACACCACTGTCTTAGGAGGAGGATGTAAGTCACGTTTTTAGTGAGTTGAAGTTGGCTCTTACAGTATATGTCAACATGTATGAACATATGAAATATATATATATATATATATATATATATATATATATATATATATATATATATATATATATATATATATATATATATATATATATATATATATATATATACATTTATATATATATATGTGACAACAGTACAATTGGCCAAATAGTTGTTTCTTTGTTTTTACTGAGGGAAGCTAACATCCGTTTTTGGTGAAGGCACACTTTATCACCATTGCATAGAATTCCACAGAATTCAACTTTCAGACGTATCTTATCTGTGACACTGAAAACACACATACCCACACACTGCCCAAAGTGATGGGCAGCCCCTTGAGTGCCTGGGGACCAATTTTGGATTTGGTGCCTTGCTCAAGGGCACCTCATCCATAAATACTGATGGAGTAGAAGCACTGTCTCTTCCATCCCCCCAATCTCAGTTCCTACCAGTCCAGGGTATTGAACAATTGAGGAGACTGAACCTGCAGCCCACTTGTCTAAACCTATAGGCCACAGCAGCCCCTTAGACTTGCCAGTGTGGTTGCCGACACTGTTTTTTATTGCAAACATACATAAGGAACTGTATACAAGACTGTATTCTTGCATATGAAGAACTGTTTTACCAACCAAAGTACCAGTTCCCATGGTTCTGTATAAAATCACTGGCTATACATAGAACCTTTGAAGAACCCTACCTTAATTTTGTGTACTTTTGGTAAGAATTGGTCCCCATTGCTGGTAAAGTTGTAAAAAAGATTATACATAAGTATTATAGTTTATACATTTACAGTACAGACTTGTCAGTGGACTATGAGGGCAAAGAAAGCTAAAACATTGTTCATTAAATATAAAATGTAATAAAATATGGCTAAATGTTTAATTGGGATATTGATTTGTAGTCGTTTTGACAAATACTACCCAACAGAATAGGACTCTCTGAAGCAGATATACATCAACCTATAGGTACCACGTCAAATGCCAGCCATAGGCTAGAGGGTATAAAGCCTACCAACAATGAACTGTGCAGCAGTGGAACTGTGTTTTCTAAAACGATGGTGCTCCATTCAATACTTTTGGAATGAGATAAGGAGTTAGGTCCTCACAGCAATGCTCCAAAATCCAATAGGAAGCCTGCTATGGACTGTAGAGACAGATACTCCCAACAAAAGCAGGATAAACACTTTTAATACACTTAGTCTTGGAACAAAAACTGAATGAACAGGTGTCTCAGTACCCTTTGTACAGACCAGCTTATCAACACTGTTCTGAGTGAGGTCAGGTGGTTAGTAAAGTCTGTCAACCCCTTTTGCAACTGCTGGTTTAGATTGCATTGGAAAGCTGCATGCTGATTGTAGTTCAGTGCCTTTAGGGCAGCTGTCCTTTGTTGAGTCTTTAAGCAGGTGATGAAAATGTCACCTTTTATTTGGGGTGTCTTTCTGACTCTACATCTCTCCATCCCTGTCTTTCTCTCTTGGTCTTTGTTGCTGGTTTGGAAATCAGGTAACGATGCCTCTCTGTTGCAAAACTAGATTAAAAAGTTGAGTGGACTTAAAGGTCATTGCTGCCATGTAGCAAAGTGATCACTGAAGGTGCTGCTCTTTGAGGTTGCAGAGACACCTCTTTGTCCTTAGCTGATGACCTAATGGGTAATATAATATGTGATACATTATTGTGATAAATTGCAGCTTGACATGCCTTTCCAAGTATATAATGTGAGAGCAGCCATTTGCCACTTTCCTGCTGTCCAAACAACCACACTCGCTTTTTTGATGAAAACAAACCCAGTAATATTGCTGTTGCCAAAATGAAAATAGTAGTGTTATGGTGGCTTAAACCTACTGTCAATCAGTTAATCAATCATTTTATTTATATAGCATTTTTTACAACCAAGGCATTATCACAAAGAAGCTTTACAGAAATCCGGGTCCAAGTCCAACTGGGCAAGCTAGAGGGCAACAGTGGCAAGATAAAACTCCTACAGGCTAGGAGGAAGAAACCTTGTGTCACATATAGAGTCCAGCTTGTGTTTTGTTTTGTTTACCCATGTGCTTTTGAGCACATGTCATGTCTTCTCCCATTCCCAGCTGTGTTCCATCTGTAACCCTGCCCCATCGTTATCATGTCCCAGCCATGTCTAATGAGATTGTGTGTGTGTGTGTATAGAAGTCCCTTGTCTCTGTTGGTCCTTGTTGGTCTTCTTGACTACTTGTCTCATGGTCTACTCGTCTTGATGGTTAGTGTACCTTATTTGTGTAAATCTTGTTAATAAACTCAACCCTGCACGTACTTCCGCCTCCACCCTACCTCCGTGTCAGGAAACGTTACACCTTGAGAGGAACCAAGGCTCAAAAGGGGAACCCATCCTCCTCTGGTCGACACCGGAGAGCACAGACATAGACACAGACAAGTACAAAGAGGTGTAAAAGAATGAAAAATTTAGCTGATGTATGGGCAAAAACGAGTTATGCGAGAATGGAAGTGAGAGTAGGATACAAGCTCCGTGTTAATATGGAAGTCCATGCAACATTCATAAGCTGGCAGTGGAGTGTCAAATGTGGCATGAGTGGGCATTTTGCTCATCCAGCAGTAAAACACTAGTTCACAACTTTATGTAATTCCCCAAAAGAGCGAAGGCAAAAGGACAGATTTTTGGCTTCAGGCCATCCGCAGAGAGGTGGAAAATGGTAAACTGCAGAGGTGAGTGATAATCGACTCCAATTGGAACAAAATCCTGGGGTGGATTTTTGCTGAACCTGAAATACACACCTCTGGTAAGGTATTGGCCACGGCCAGTCAATACAGGTACAGTGGCAAATAGGTAATCACAGGTCAGTTAATAATACTAAAGTCAATAGTTATAATGTTAAAGTCAGAGAACTGATGTCAGCAGGGTTTGCATATTTTATGCAGCTAAATTGTGAAAGGTTTGGAAATTAGTATTACTGCCAGTCAAATTAGAGCATCTGTTTTCACCCAAAAAGGGGTGGGGGCATTACGTAAAGGCAAGGTACCCAGATGTGTCACTCTTCTATAAGACTGGAAAACTGTTTGCACCATTGACCAATTATGTAGAACCTGTAAATAACAACTGCTCTATAGTAGCTGCATTAATTGCACAGTATCAAGCTCTCGTTCAGCCTTTCAGACTTTCCTACATTTTATTTCATTGTTGTAATTGTACCTGTATCTTGATCCCATTTCCTACTGTTCTTAACCAGTGCTGAATAGCCAACCAACTTCAGGTGATACGCATCCTGTATTTCAAAAATATATCAGATATTTTGATACTATACATTTTCCATATTGCATATCCTTAACTGATGCTTGACAGCTGATTGATGTATCACACTAACATCTTCCAAACTTACCAAACCACTTCATTTCCTCCTGTAACAGAAATAGCCAAAACATTACCCTTCTGGGTAGCACTATTTCTGGTTATCCTCCAACTAAAGTGCAGGATAGAGTTACTGTAGTCCACTGCCATTGTGCTGTCGTGGTCCCGGAAATGCTGAGCCCTCCTGAACTTGATCCCAACAGCAGTGCCCTTTCTCTGGAGGGTTTAAAAATAACTGCAGGCGGAAGCTGGTGCAAAAAGGCCGTGCTCAGGTGAGAGAGAGAGAGTTACCCTAGCTGACAGGCAGATGGATAGCAGAGCTTTCTGTCTGTACAGACTCTCTGGTACTGAATTTTTGCCTGGAGTGAGCTGCTTTGGGACTGATGTCGCCCAGTCGGACTGAAGGGAGTAGGCGGAGGAGGAAGAGGGAGGGCTGTGTCACTTGGATGCCTGATTGGGTGAAGGTACATCACCTCTTTAGTGATGGATAATCTGTAGACTATATTAGTACATCTGTGATGTAATTTAAATCAAGGAAGCAATGCAAATAGTACTGTAACAGCAAGCCAGGTTTTATTCATTCTTGTAATAGTAAGAGTAGAATGTGGTGGAGTGGGGAGCAAGTGGATGAGCAATTCTGCCTTTAGTAGGTGGGAGAATACTGCAGCTGCAGTTGAGTATGGATCACTTTTATTTCAATCCTACATGCACTCAAAAATTGTTAGATACTTGAGCAGAATGAGGAGGTGAAGGGTGACTCTGGTGTTATTAAACGTAACACCAAAGTCAATCGATTGAAAGATTAAATGAATATCTGTCTGTGGATAAATGCTGAGGACTGTTTAGACGTGTTGAATAGACACTGATCCACGTGGGACACAGGTTGCAGGCTATTAAGTGAGTCTTATTTGCCATTGAAATGGTTCTTCTTTATGAAATGGTTCTTTTTTGCAGATGATATTTTAAGTAGTATTGAAAATGGTTGTGTTTGGAGTTACAAACTGATCCAATACTATACAGAACCCTTAAATGAGCATTATGTGGGAATATATTTAATGAGTGTTTAGGTTGGTTGACCTATAAATAGTACTATTGTATCTCAAAACAATGTAATATTGTGAAAACGTTTATACTGAACATAATTTAATTCAACAATTTATGTTCATTACATGTAAATGTGTATGACACATAGACCAGTATGACTTATGGTTCATGAACATTATTAGAATATTTAATTTTTAGTTTGAATAAATGACTAATCAGACAAATAAACCAAAATTTTGAAAGCATTAAAACAAAACATGCTGAAGAGTTGGGTTAACCTTTCTAGCCTTTCCTCCACTCGCTTCCTAACAAAGTAAGCAGGTTCATGGGTGTTCATAATAATTTAAAAATTTAATAATACTGGACTGGAATGACAACATGCTCTGTACAAGAAGGGTCACAGCAGACTCCCTTTTATAAGGAGACTGCAGTCTGTTGGAATACATGGTGTTCAACTCCATTATTTTTTAAAACAACCTTCAGCCATCTTTATAAAATTGGCTGCTGGGGATGTGGTATTACAAGAGCAGATAAGAGGAAGCTGGACAAACCTATCAGGAAGGTGAGTTCTGTCCTGGGCTGTGTACTGGTCTCAGTGGAGGCAGTAGGGGAGAGGAGGATGCCTGCCAAGCTGGCATGCTTAATTGAGAGTATCTCACACCCACGACATGAGATGGCGATAGCACTGGGCAGTGCCTTCAGTGATACACTCCTCCTTCATACCATCCCAAGCAGCACTTCAGACACATTACATTCTCACACAGAATAAGGACCACAATTTCTAATGTGCATTTTAAATTGTACCACATTATAAACATTGTAACCAATATAATGTTAATTTATTGATAATATAATCAGTATTTATAAATGTGTAATACAAGGGTTTCTGTGCAATATATTGCTGCTGTCCATTGAAAATCATATATCTCCATTTTTGTAATTTTTTAGTTTTCTCCATTGTTTGAACGTTGTAGATGCTCTGCACTGTGTAAATAAATTTGGATGTATGAGGTGTGTTCAAAACGTATCTGACCATTATTCATAAAAAATACTCGTATTCAGACACAACAATGTTGCTCTGGTCTCCTTCAAGGTAGTCCCCTTTGGCTGCCACATGGAAGCGGAACATGGAGCTGGTCCCTTGCATTCTGGATGGTGTCCCCTCTGGATAAAAACCTGATCACTGACCAGATTTCAGTCCAGAGATACATTGTTGTACCTGAATATGAGTATTTTTATAAATAAAAGTTGGATACTTTTTCAACCTCATATAGACCAATAGAAATGCTCACATTTTTTTGGGGAAAGCATTGATATATGAAATGTGGACTATCTGTTGTCTGTGCAATACAACTGAATTCTGCTGCTGTAACAACCACACATTTCCTGAGGAGGGATCATAGTTTGGTAGCCAGCTGAGAGAAGGAAGTATAGAAGTTTGTAAGGAAGCTGCACTTAGTGTTAGCTTTCCCTGGCTTTTTCTTCATCATATAAGTCCCAAGTTAAATGTTTTGAGCTCTTCTGCTCTGAACACTGGCAACATTTTGTGTGTTACACTATGGACAAATTCCTTTGACACCAATGGAAGAACGTATCCCTCAACCCAGCCAAGAGGAATCTCTGTTTTCATTCCAAAGTCATTTACATCTTTTGGGACTCCAAGGTCTTTCTAAGTATTTGCAAGAATGTAAGAAGAGTGTGGAATAAATAGCTTATTTTCTGCGGCATCCCGCTCTGTCTGCCCTTTTAGCAGATGGAAGGAAACCTTTGCAAGAAAAGATGTGTTTCAGCTATCTGTCTGTGAGCACATGCAGCTTGTGCTGTGGAAGGCAGGGCTCCCTGCATAAGCAGATTCATGCTCTATTGTTCAGTTTGTCCTTTAGGATCAAATGACCCAGGCTTTGATGATGGTGCAGACAGAAGGAGAGTGAGGCAGAGGTCTGGGAGTTCTGGGCTGCTAGAAGTTGTCCTTTTGTAAAGATGATGGCTTTTCCACTTTTCCTCAGGCATATAGTGGTGATGTTTTAGAGGAACCTCATCCTAAAGCACTAGAATGTAGAATTCCTGCTCTGCTGTTTCCTATTTTTCTCAGTAAGCCTGGCAAAGAAAGTTGAGCTATGCGCATGTATATTAATGAGAGCGTGACAGAGTACGTCCTCTGGTTGGGTTCCCTCTTGTGGAGTGGTGCATTGTATATAAATGTGGTTTTCCACAGTAATGGAATATTTATGAATTGAGCAGATGAAGGTGACTGTGATTGTGTTTGTGAATAAACGAGACTGGTTCTGTGTTTTTTCATGGTTTTCATGCTTCGCACACAATTATTATGAATTAGCGTGTGGGTTCAAAACTCTTGTTTATAGTTGCTGCAGGAGAGGGGAAAAGAAGAAGTACACTTTCACATGTAATCATTCCTGAATTCTTTAAGTCACACTGGGTCTTTGCATATTGCATCGTAGATCATATGTCGTACACCTCTGATTTTAGTGTGCAGTGTTTACCAGGCCTCTGTGAATTGATTGCATGGTTTTACCTTTAAACATGCCATATCCTATTTTTTTCTGCTAAGGAAAGTTCCAATTGGAACTGGACCTTTTTAAAAGTTGACATATGTCAATGACCTCTGATTGGCTGCTTTATAAAAGCAGTTTGGACTGAAACACACCTTATAGCATGTGTTGTTGTTATTGCATGTAAATTGATTATGCTAACTTGTAGTCCAGTTACAATCTGTGCAAATACACTACACTTTTTTTGTGACATCACAAATACATATTTAGAAAAGCCCGGTCTTATATTTCATAACCGAACCATGCAGACAGGAGATGTAGGCATTATATAAAACTCTTTTATTTAAAACTTTGCTCTTTATTTTTAGGGTTACACTCTTAAAAGCCTGTTTAAATGGTTCTCCTCTATGATTGAACGATGTTTCCTATACATGTTAAATGGTTCTGCACTGCCCTATAAACTGTTCCTATAGAGTTTAAAAAGCCTTTTAGGCTCTTTTAGTTCTAAAGAAAAGCTGTGAGTGTAGGTATGTGTACTGTATATGTGTTTATGTCATACTGTAAATGCACACAATAGGTGATGGAGAGAATAGATAGTGTGCGTGTACATGTGGAGCTCTTTCTGCTGTGGGAGTGCGCTGACTCATTGTCCTGCTGTACACACTCCTCACGTGGGGCTCCACTCAGTGCATTAGTATTCATCCTGCATACAGCAAGCCTCTCTCCTTTTCTCCATCTGCTCACTCTCTCTCTCTCTCTCTCTCTTTCTCTCTCTATCACAAACACACACACACACACACACACACACACACACAACCACACACAGAAGTGCATTCAGTGCTCTCCACACGGATGACTCTTTTTAAAACAATCACCCCATGCCGTCAGCAAAGCCGGGCTCAGATGGCCTGTATACATTTTGATGACTACACTAAAGCTCTGCCCATGGATTCAATTAACACATTTTACACTCTAAGCTGGAGCAGCTAGACATGACTAGCAGTCTAACTGACCCTATTTGTCCTGATCCATAAGTGTGTTTGCTGCACAGCCTCTGGCCAAGCCTAAATGGACCTTATTGCATCAAATGGTGGCCTTAAAAGCATTCTGAGGCCTGTTATTCTGAGCCGAAGTTAATAATACGACCTCAGTGCTACAATAACAATTCCCTTTACTGAGACTGACTGAAAAACTGCTTTTTATTTTAGATTTGAGACCATATTTTAGATCGTACTTTAATCTGAAGAGCTATTATCTGTCGTATTATCATATCATTTGTATATGGAGATGTGTTGGTCATCAAAGTTCTGTTTCTAGTATTACAGAATTACACTTTCCAGTAACCCTTTACAATAAGGGTACATTAATTAACAGTACTTACTACAGTCATAAACATTATTAATGGTTTAATAATGTCTCAAATCATAATTAATTGGTACTGCATAAGAAATTATTAAGCATTACTAAATAGTTCAGTAAAAAAAAACATTTGAGGATCAACATACTCTGTACCTATAACTAAGAATAGAAATAGTAATTAAATAGTATTTATATAGTAATTACATCTTGAAAGGCACTTCATAGTAACTTCAGAGTAACTTCATTCTTTCATTACTCAAATATTTAATAATGCTTAATAATTTCCTTGTTAGTGCCAATTAGTAATTAGCTGAGACATTATTAAACCAGTATTATTACTGTCATAGTACTGTTCATTATTGTACCCTTATTGTAAAGTATAGCATACAATTCACACACACAAAAATATAATAATAATAATAATAATAATAATAATAATAATAATAATAATAATAATTGTAAACTGTCCATATAGAGCATTTGTCACACAGGTTGCAGCTCAAAGTTAATAAAAATTAAGAATATTTATTAAATTGATTGCTTGAACATTTTTAACCTAGATGTTTGTTTAACAGCTATAATTTTCATCGTTCCAAAAAGTAAAAAGGCAGACCTAATCACCTTTCACTTTTTGTCATGTATTTTATTAAACATTTTCAGAAAAACAGAATATTCTATTCTACTAGTGTTTTATCATAGACAGACTGTCAGTGAGTTTTTCAGGTAAAGAAACTTTAACTCTATCCTCTAGATTACCGGTAACCAATCAATGTTATAGTTTATAGAATATGCATTATTTTCTTTGGAAGCCCAGAGCAATACAATATAAGTTCTATTGTAAAAAATGTATAAACACATGTTTCTGCATCCCCTCGAAAACAATAAAAACCGTCAAAAGCAAAACATACTGTATATCCCAGCATGGGCCCATCAGTTGAGCAGATACAGCTTTCTTTATTTGTAACACTGTTTGTCTCATCTGTTCTCTGCCACCCAGGGTGAGATTAATGCATGATTCGTGCCAAAAAGCCAGTGAGCACTACAGTTCATCTCGCATTGAATCGATACAGTGTCTGGGATTTCAGGCACCTGGCAGATTATTTTAATCTGTCTGTGTATTCGGGTAATCTATGAAAAGCCTGGTGCCTCTCTGTGTCTGAGCCATTGAGGGAAGCCTCTTCTGCTTGATGGTCAATAGGACAGGATTTGCATCTCATTTGGGTGCAGGGGGGATTCATAAACCTGCTCTACGTGTCTCCTTATTTGCTCTCGTTTTTTGTCCTGAATGCCTGAGCCTTTGTATTGTTTTGAAGTTTAAACAGAGTTATTGATGCTGTTTTATTTCTATTTACAAATGTATAGTAAATGGGTTCATATGCAGTGCAGGGGTCATATTCCAGGACTGACTGGGTTCACCTGGTTGTACACTTGGGGATGACATTTATGGCCTGTTCCATGGCCTGTGTTTTGTGGACCATCCTCATTAAAGTGTATGCAAACTGTGTATTTATTCATTGTAAATTTGAACAGTAATATAGTAGAGTTTCATTCCTTTTAATATTAGCAGGAAAACTCATTAAAGATTAGAGTAAAATAAACTATACTGAGCAGATAGAATCTGCTTCAGGTTAATCTGTCATGGAAAATGAAATTTAATTGCAGAAAAAATGTACCATTTACTCAACATTTCCTTGCATTGCGTGTCTTGCGATGTGAATATTGTGCATGCCCACATTGCATTATATTGTGCAGGGTCTTTATTGCCTTTACTCAATCTAAATTTACAAGCTGATAGCTACTTGAATATTATTTGCCAATTAAGTGATTTATAATCTGAATTATTCATCAATTATTCATTTACAATCAGTTGCTCATTTTTAAAGATTATTTAACTATCAAAATAATAGTGTTTTGCAGCCCTAAAACACACACACACACACACACACACACACACACACACACACACACACACACACACACACACACACACACACACACACCTCAGCCATGGATACAGGACCTGTGGATGGAACTAATGACCTGGTCCTAATCCCACTCCCCCTCAACCTCTGCTGCCCCCTGTATATACTACTTTTGGTTTTGCACACTGTCGTTTTGGACATTTATGACCTGGGCCCAGCTTGGAAGATGTACTGGAAAGCACATGATCATGCCCACCAGTACATAAAATCAAAAGTGCACCTTTAACCCCCTACTTGGATCAATGACATAATACTTTGGTCAATTCCTTTATTGGTATAATGGAAATGAACATATTTTTACATCTGTAGGCCATTGAATCAAGCTGAAAAAAATGTTGGTCAAAGTGCATTTCCTAAAGTTCCATTCACCTCAGTATACTGCATGTGTATGTGAATGAGAGAGGAGGTTATTGTTTTCAGATTTAAATTTCATAAATACATATGTTTATTTTTTTGTATTTTTATTATTATTATTATTTATTTATTTTTTTATTTTTTACTTTATTTTTATTTTATTTATTTATTTTTTTTTTATTTTTTTTGGGGGGGGGCATAAAAGTCATTCCATTCACATTTTGCCATGTGTTTGTCAATAATTGAAGGACAGAAGGACATACTGTGTGTGCTTATTTTAAACGATGACATAACTCTAACACTTTAGATGTCCAAGGGGAAATAAGCTCGATTTATAAATCAAATCGATGGACGTCTGTGGATGTGAGAAGCAGATGGGAGCTTGCCTGTTATTCCAAACAGTAAACATGCAGCTTTAACTCTCTTCTGCAGCAGGCCACCCTCTCTGGCACTCCTGCTCCTCCTCCTCTTCCTGAACACTGGATCAATGCAGGACTAATGAATGTGAGCTATTGATCTCCAGGCCTCAGGAATGGCTTGTTAGCACCATGCCATAGGAGAGACAGAGCAGGCAGGAAGGAGAGAAAGTGCATTGTGGGAAGGTGCTGACAGTCTTCAAAGCAATTTTTCTAAGTTTGAACCACTCTCACCCTCTCTTCTTCATTACTTCCTCTTTTGTCTTAATCTTAATCCCTTTAGTGTCTGCACTATCCGTGCAGTACTGCAAGGCTTTCTGGAATGTGCTTCATCCAGAAAATGAAGAAAGCAGGGAGGGTGATTTTTTTCCTGTCTTTTCTCTTTCTGTAGGTGTTGAAGCCTGTGGTGACTCAGGAGGTCACTCAGAGTCTGGGGAACAGGCGGCTCATCAGCTTCTCCCTGTCAGGTGAGTCCACACCATCACTCTTCTCCTCTCTTCTTCCTTTTTCTTTTCACTCTCTCCTTTGGCATTGTCAAAGAGTGTCACTTGGCTGTCGGGAATATGTCTGAGAGTGCACATAAGGCACGGTCTGGTGCAATATGCGATAATGAGCTGTTAAAATGTCACCCACAGTGTATCTAACTATTACTTGTTGCAGTTCTGCAAAAACCCTGAATCTCCATTTATGTTTTTGGACATAAAGTGAAGCTGACAAATATTCCTTTATGCAGTGCATCCTGGAATTATTCACAGTGCTTCACTTTTTGCACATCATGTTATTTTACAGCTTTATTCATTTTATTCACAACACCTCATGATGACAAAGGGAGAAAAACATTTTGAAATCTTTGCACATTTATTAAAAATAAAACATCAAAATATAATATGTACATAAATATTCACAGCCTTTGCTCAATACTTGGTTGAAGCACCTTTGGAAGCAATTACAGCCTCAAGTCTTTTTGAGTTTGATGCTACAAGCCTGGCAAACCTGATTTTGGGAAGTTTATTTCTATTTTTTTTACTGAGGATTGGCTTCTGTCTGGCCATTCTGCAGCCTGATTGGTGGAGTGCTGCAGAAACGGTTGTCTTTCTGGAAGGTTCTTCTCTCTACACAGCAAAAAATAATAATTTGATCCATTTTGGAACAAGGCAATAACAACAAAATGTGCAAAAAAAAAGTCAAGCAATGAGTAAAAAGGCTTTAGAAGGACATATTTATAATAATAATAATAATAATAATAATAATAATAATAATAATAACATCAACAACAATAATAACAACAACATTATTATTATTATTATTATTATTATTATTATTATTATTATTATTATTATTACAATATTTCTAGCAGATCATACAGCAAGAAAGGGGAAAGGTGAAATTGGCTGTGTCTTTGGAAAAATGTGCTTTGTAATAATATGGAATTTGATACACAGGTAGGTGAACTCTTAGTATAGTTGCCTGGATGGCCAACCAATCCCTATTCTGCCACAGGGAAGGTGATGTTGTTCTCCACTACATTTCAGCACAGTGGACCAATGAAATAATTCTAATAATACTGCCATTATTAAGTCAAAATCCAACTAAATAATATAAAAGCATTAATTTAGCTAATTTCAGCATTGATTTCAGCATTGATTCAACAACACATGTTTTTTGAGGATAGATTTCGTGTACACAAACATTTGGTTAACTGTTTCATTGTTTGAATGATTAATCTGTTCAGTTTTGATGTCAGTGTGGAGCTCTACACCGCCATGAAAAACATGGCTGCTGATTAACCAATGCAGCCAGATTTAATAAGCTTTTGAGCTGCTAAACCAGCATTAAAAGGATGAAGATCTTAGTAAATTGGAATAAACATCAACACACCACTATCAACTGCACAATAGCTTGATGAATAACATGGAAAAAAGCAGGTTTGGTACTGTACGCAGTCAGTATATAGTGTGTGTGTCTGTGTGTGTGTTTTTCCTATGAGGGTTCTTAACACTTTGTAGCAGTCAATGTAAAAAACATGGAGAGCACATCCATCCATCTTCTTATCTGCGTCCTCCAGTTCAGGATCACAATAGAGCCAGAGCCTACCGGGAATCCCTGTGTGCAAGGCAGGAATACCCCCTGGACATGGCGTCAATCTATCACTGGGCACCACACACACCTAGTGGCAATTTTTCTCCCAAAAGTGAAGTCACCACAGGTCTACTGTATAATATGTAAATCTGCCCATTCACACCTATTTCAGTAACAATACTGTCTAATTTCCTTCTCATATTTTTTACTCTGAACTGTGCTAAAAAATAAATAAATATATATATATATATTTTATTTATTTATTTTTTTTTCCAGAAAACATTGTTCTGCTCTCTATGATAAGAAGACAGGATTACATTTAGAAATTAGCTGATTGACAGCCTTGGCTGGAAGAAACCATCTCTAGGACTTCCATTGTCCAGTATGGAGAAGGTGTAAACTGTTTGGGTAGCTGGATAAACATGCCATTATTTATTGTGTCATGTTTGGATTTTCTTTGCATTTAAATAATTTTATTGGTATCTCTGTTGTTAGTGGACAATGCCAATGGTGATCTAATTAGTTGTTAGTTGGCCAGTTCAGGCTAGTGTAGTTAATTGTGCTGGATTCTTGCCATATTTATTTTCTGGTCTGGACAGAGTCCAAATACTGGGAAAAAAATTCCCTTCATTTAATAATCCGTGGTGCGTGCTGACTCTCTTGCGGCAGCTTGGGGGATAAAGTGGCTATAGTACAGAGGAAAACAGAGTTGAGCTACAGACCTGTTATTGATGGAAATGCATATTGGTTTATACAAATATATAAATAAATAAATAAATATAAATTTATACAAAGGTTTATACAAATATATAAATATATCCTTAATTTCCCTGATGGAACCCTCCCTGGGGATCAATAAAGTTCTATCCTATGCTATCCTATAAATTGCATTTTTTCACGTGAAATATACTTACTGGACAAACTGGGTATCCAGAATACAAACCGGTCCATTAGCCTGCTCTGTAAATTAAATGAAGACAGTCTGAGATGCTTACTTTTCATTTTATTTGAATTTGCCATGATATGATCATCATTTAATCTACTTCCAAACTCCTTAAGTAATGATAACAAAGTTAACTTACTGAGACACACATCTTGAGTAGTGGACGGGTTGAATAGTGATGCAGTTCTACAGTTTGAGGCAATTTAACTGATGAACCTTTGTTTAAGTGGGTGAGTGTTGATGGCACGGATGGTTTTTATTCAGGTCACATGGTAGGCTCTACAGATTTGATTGTCTCTCATCCAAGCCAGGAGGCATGTGAATTTGGCAGGGTGGGCTGCTCGACCTATTTAATTGTAGGGAAAATGCTGATGTGGTTACTGTTATTATCATGTGACCCACTTTACCTTCCTTTGCAATATGTTGTGCTACAATCTGTTCTTTTCTATATTGGGCTGGATGTTCTAGAATGGGATCAGATTTGTTCTGATCCAGCATTTTCCACTGAAATTATTCTGATAGGAATACTGATTGTCTAATTGATGCCATTTCCAACTATGAACACATTCTATCTTTTCATACTGAAGTTGGACCCCATTTATATGCTAGAGGACAACTGAGTATAATTTGGTGACCTGTCTAATCGCACACTTTCAGTCAGATCAGCAATGAGCTAGAGGAATTAAATCTGAATGTATTACCTGATTATCATTATTAATCATGGCTTTATTTCTGCAAAAAAAAAGACCTCAACCCCTAAATGTGTTTCCAGGTGGAGCTGATGTCAGGGATGATTTTGATTAATTAATTCATTAATTAATTTATCATTAGGCACAGGAAGAGGCAGCATTGACTTGTAACTTTGTCTTAAATTTGACTTAGTGCTCCATTGGAACTTTGGCTGGCCGTACTGGATTAGTACTACTGCCCTATGTTAGTCTTTATTTGGCTTTTGTGTTTATACCTGTCTCCTGAATCAGTCCTGTCCCTGATCTATGACAATAAATGATAAAGAATTTTATAAGTATTATTTTTACTCTTTTATGTTGGTGGATTTCCTTCCATGAACAGCTTGTTTCAGATCCTTCTACAACATTCCTGTTGGATTGAGGTCAGGACATGAATTTGGCCTTTCCTAAACATTAACTTCATTCTTCAACAACCATTCTTTGGTAGAACAACTTGTGTGCTTAGGGCCGTTGTCTTGCAGCATGACCCACAGATTTTGTCCCATTGATTGAAAACACCTCTAAACTCTAAACTCTAATTTTACTAATAATTTGTGTCATTTGTTTGATATGGTTTTCTTTATCTACCTTTTGGACTGATGTGAACATCTGATGAAGTTTTAGGTCAGAAGTCAAACAGAATTTTCTCAAATATGATGTGTATCACTGTAATCAAAATGATATACAGTGGTGTGTATACCGTGATACATATCATATTTCTAGATTCATGCCAATACACTAGTGCAAAATCTAACACACACCAAAACTAATATACTGCATTATTGGCACATTATACACAGCTTTATTTTGTCCTCTCCTGTGACATTTATGTGATATGAGTTTTGGTGCTTTAAGTATTATTGATGTTCCCCATTCTTTTAGTTAGAAGCAGAGTGGGAGAATGTCTGATGTGTAAGTCAAGTAGTGTAGTCAAAGTATGACCTAAAAAAGGCTTTCTCTGTGTTCTTTAATCAAGGGCAATACGCTATGGGATCTTTCTTTTGCCTCTGGTGTCTGTCACTCATTTGTTACATATTAAACTATTCCCTTTGGATGTTTTAACCAGCTCCAACAACAATCTGATCTGTGCACCAGTGGTATTTAATACAACCTTTAGTATGCAACCATTATTCACTGTTAATTGATAAAGAAATATGGTCTTGATAACCAAGATTTATTTAGATATGTACAGCTACAACATTATTATTTGAAAGATAGGCATACATTAAGGGCATCAGCAAAACAGCATTTTATTATATATATATATATATATATATATATATATATATAATGTAATATATAATTCAGAAAACAATTCAACTGAATATATAAAAAAACAGAAGAGGAACGTACAGTGCATCCAGAAAATTTTCACAGTGCTTCAGTTTTTGCACTTTTTTATATTTTACAGATTTATTCCAAAAGGGATGGTTTGTTTGAAATCTATGCAAATTTATTAAAACATAAATTACAAAAATATAACATGTACTTATGTATTCATAGCCTTTGTTATGATGCTCAAATTGAGCTCAGGTTTATTTTCTACTGATCATCCTACAGATGTTTCTACAGCTTGATTGACACCTGTGATAAATTCAGTTAATTGGACATGATTTGGAAAGACACACCTGTTTATATAAGGTCCCATAGTAGACATGAAGTCTTCGGAATTGTCTGTAGACCTCAGACACAGTATTTTATCAAGACAAAGATCTAGCAAAGTGTAATGCAAAGATTCTGTTGAATTGAAAGTCCCAATGAGCACAGTGGCCTCCATCACCTGAAAATGGAAAAAAGTTTGGGATCACCAGGACTCTTTTTAGAGCTGTCTGCACAGCCAAACCGAGTGATCATGGTAGAAGGGCTTTAGTCAGGGAGGTGACCAAGAACTTAATGGTCACTCTGACAGACTTGATGACTTGATGATAACCTGCTCCAGAGTAGACCTCAGACTGGGACGAAGGTTTATCTTCAACAGGTCCAACGGTCCTAAGTACACAGCCAAGATAACAAAGGAGTGGCTTCACGACAACTCTGTGAATGTCGTTGAGTGGCCCAGCCAGAGCACAGACTTGAAGCTGATTGAACTTCTCTGGAGATATCTAAAAATGGCTGAAAACCTATGTTCCCCATCCAATCTGATGGAGGTTGAGAGGTTCCGCAAAGAAGAATGGGAGAAACTTTCCAAAAACAGGTGCCAAACTTGTATCGTCATACTGAAAAAGACTTGAGGCTGTAATTGCTGCTAAAGGTGCTTCAGTATTGATCAAAGGCTGGGAATACTTATGTGCATGTTATGTTTTGGTGTTTTTTGTTTTTTTTTAATAAATGTTCAAATATTTCAAACAAATATTTCTCACTTTTTTATTGTGCGCTATTCTGTGTAGAATTTTGAGGGGAAAATGAATTTAATCCATTTTGAAATTAGGCTGTAACATAACAAAGTGTGCAAAAAGTGAAGTGCTGTGAATACTTTTTCGGATGCACTGTAATATTGCCCTTTCACAAAAGACTGGGAGAATTACAACTACATGTTCAAGGATGTGGCATGAATTTTGCTGCAAAAGCATAATCAGTTTCTTCATTAACCCAAAAGTCAAATCAATGCAGTTTATAGTCTCACAACCATGTTGGGGGCAGCTCTGGGGTTAGAAGTTTTTATGTTTTTTTGGGACTGTATCAAAATTCAACATTACAGGGAGGAAATATGAACTTGTATTAACAACATCCTAAATGTGACTATTCTTATAAAGATATGAGTGCTTTATATGGGGAATTTGGCAGAATGTTTGGTTGGAGCAGATACTTAATGCATGTCTTTCAGCAGCCAGTAAGAAAGAATTTAACTGGAATTGGCTGCAGAAAGACCCACCAACTATAGATCAGTGGAAGGTTATTATTAATGAGATATATGAGATGGAATCCCTTACCTTTATTCTTAGAATAAACAAAAAAACTCAATGTTAGAACCGTAGTTTGGTTCTCACTCTCACACTCAGTCCTCCTTGGCCTGCAGTGCTGGGGGAACTCCAATAACCACAGAGATAAATCTGTGCTCAAAAGATTTCCCATTTATTGGTCAGGATAACAGAGTATATATAGAGATTATGAAGACAAAAGGCATAACATCATTGTCATCACGTGATCATATGATTGCACAGAGAGAAAAGGAGAAACATGAGTGGTTGGACATAAATGTGGTCATATGTTGGTGAGCCCCAGGGACGGTTACGATGACCTTAGGCAGAGAGTCTAAACAGGAGATAAGTTGGAGACTTGTTAATCAGCTACTGCCGTCACTAAGAGTTATGGACGAGGCCTATGGAGCAGATCTACAGCATACGGGTCAACTAGGCCTGACCTCAATGTCACGAGTAAAGGAGAAGATGCATAATCTACGGCCTACGTGTCAACTAGGCCTGAAGCCAATATCATAAGGCATTTATGGTCTCACAAGAATTTAATAGCCAACAGACACAGGCATGTACCCCATATCTATGCACTGACAACAGGATCTAACAAAGATAAAAAAGAAATGGGAAAAAATGGTTAGATTATGCTGATACTTGATTACAAGTATTGGTCTAGAGTGCCGAGAGGTCCTTCAGCAGCCTTTGGCATGATGCCCTCATGATCCTCCCCTTTGATTTGTTTTTAATCCTCTTTTTCACATTATCATTATGCTTCACTAAGAGGAGGATAATAGACCTTTGGTCTGTTCCTATGACTGCTTGGTAGCTTGTTATTTTTGTTTGCCTGGTTCTGGAAGGGAAGGTTTATGTGCGTGTGCACCCACGCCTTTTGTATTATTATTTGCAATAAAAAAATAAATACAGATTGTAATGTAACAAAATGGGTAAAAAGTCAAGAGTTGTACACTCCTACATACATTTCTTAATATGAACATTTTGAGAACCTCAAATTGTTCTTCTGCAACCTGCTGCAAATACTACTCCTCCCTCTTTATTACATTGTCAGGTATCTTGTCAGTCATGCAGGCTGTACCAAGCCCTCTCCTGTGCTTTCCCATATTTTATTCATAAGCACTTCTCTTGCCCAGGGCTAGGAGTCTTCTAGAAGTCTGCTTAAGCATGCTGCTACACATATATACATTAGTAGATTAGAGAAGTTGACAGACAGGTTCCCCAGTGAACTGCGAAATCCACAGTGATCCTGAGCAAAGAGGGACACAAGAGGCCTTATTAGTTTGGAGTTATGTCGCACGACATGCAGACCTGACTGAAGCTAAAAATAAATAAATAAATAAACACTGTTGACATCCTAACTATTCCATGATTTTTGCGATTCTGAAGATACAGACACACGCTTAAATGTTGGGCCAGTCCTTTGGGGACTGCTGGTTTGGTCTCTGGGGATTCTAGCCACCAGTGATCAGAAGTCTCGAGGGAACTGCCTCTCTCTCTGGGTGGGTAGAATGGCCCTCCCTCACATCACTCAGCAGGATGCTAGCCAAGGCAGGCTGTTCATGTAACAGAACTGGCACTTACTGATCTCCTCCAAAAGCACTGAGATCTCCAGTGGTGCTGCTTTAGTGTCAGTTCAAAATGCTGTATGCATGTATGCCTCCCTCATCCCTCCTGACTACATTTGGGGAGATAACGGTTATTCTGTGGAATCACTCCAAAGAACCCTTTAAGCATCTCCTACTGTAAAAGTGTTACACATTTACAGATGAGTATAAGATACACCACAGTACAGTGATGAAACAACTCTTCTACTGTATTCAGGTAAAAAAAGCTATCAGCAGCAACTAACGTTGCAATACACATCTGGCCTGAGACCATTTCTGTTTAGCTGAATACGGAAATGGATAATTAGCTCCCTGGAGAATCTGTCTGTCTGTCAGCTGTCGGCTGTCTCTCTCTCTCTCTCTCTCTCTCTCTCTCTCTCTCTCTCTCTCTCTCTCTCTCTCTCTCTCGGTCTCTACTCTCTACTAAATATACAGCTACTCTTACAGTGAGACACTAGAGATTAAGGTCATATATCACCAAACCCGTTAATTAAGTACATCATTAGGCTCTGGATTAGTTTTAGGTTTAGGATGAGGTTAAGAAATTGGGTTAGAATAACATTTCATAGAATGAATTACATTCAATGTCTAAAGTAAATTGTGAGTGAAGAGTTACTGTTTGTTTTGTCATGTAAGTCCAAATGTATTGTTTTTGGTTTTCAATAAAACGTCTTGATTGAAACCTTTGAAAAAGCTTGATCACCAAAATAATCATGATATTTTTCAATTACTAATATAATCAACTGTAACACTCATAACCTTAAACACATTGGTAATTGATAGCATTTCACAGCTTGATTGCAGTATATAACACATCTGTTAATGCTCTGTTTATGCTCTTCTTTTTGTGAATTTGTGTTTTACTTTGTTTAAAAGCTCTCTTGTTTGGACTTTTATTCTATTGTTCTACACGCAAGCACATATTAATCATAGCCAGTCAGTATGTTTGAACACTTTGGTATGTTTTGGATGGCAGGGAATTCTGTGATCATGTACTGAACTTTTCCCATTCCTTCCTATGTGTCAGATATCCAGGCAATGGGGTTGAAGAAGGGAATGTTCTTCAACCCTGATCCATATCTGAAGATTGCCATCCAGCCTGGAAAGCACAGCATCTTCCCTGCTCTACCCCACCACGGCCAAGAGAAGAGATCTAGCATCATCTGCAACACCATTAACCCCACCTGGAAGAGAGAGGTTGGTTCATCTAATTCTCTGGTGCTGTTTAGCCACCTGAAGCACAAAACAATCCAATGAGATAAAGCAGGGCTGGTCTATCACCACAGTACCATAATGCAACACGTTGATTTTGGTGTTAAGTATTTATTAGTACATTGAAAGCTCTACTACTCAAGTGCACAGCTACACAACCTTTTTCTCGTGCCTCGTTTGTAGGCACCTATCAGTCGACCTTGCTACCTTTTCTAAGTTTCTGAGAAGACTTTGATTATTTTAATGCATTTAAAAGTCAAATAATGTTGGATGATTTAACCTTTCACTTATTGCAAAGGTATTTGTTGGAGCTTCATAACTCTAGAGAATGTAGTTCCTCCTTATGCCTTTCTAATTTCAGCTTTGGGCTATTAATCCTTGGTATTATTGACTTTGGCTGTGACTCATGGTGAAAAATGCTTACCATACCACATTTCAGCAACTTGATTAGCCACTGCCTACTGAACTCCCCCACACCATATCTTATGACGTTCATACCATGCATCACATAGTTGAGGAAATTTGAGCCCTCAGTCATTTTAAGTCACTCATACATCTCTATGTCAATACTGGGTTTGTATGAACTGGCTTATTTGTAGCTCATGCTCATCCTTGAAATCAGAATTTGTCCGTTGGGTAAGCACATGAAAGAGGGAGTCCTGTGGAGACTGCTGCTTTGTTGGTTCTCTGATGTTCCTTTTGCCCTCAGCTTTGAAAACAAAACTATTGTGAAGTGCAGCTCTCAGCCAATGTTTTTCAGCTTGTTCTTGCATTAATGGTTAGCTCTCTGGGCTATAGGTATAGGCTCTCTGTGTTTGATCATGTTTGAATTTTAATGTAATCTGTTCTTAATCAAAGACTTTCTTATTGTAGTATTAACATTTTATTGAGGTTCTCCCAAATGAAGTATTCAGACATCTAGATTATGTTTCTCAAAATACCTGAAAAGTAGAAATTGTCAACATTTTCTTTAAACAAAGGCTTGGAAGTCATTTTGTTACACAGTGGAAGTACAGATTTAGAATTTTAACCCATTTGTGGGACAGTGAGGGTGTGTTTGGATGTTTAAATGAGTGTGAAAGAGTGTGAGTCAGAATCTGGGGGTAAAGATTTCTGATCCTGCTCTTGTAAGGTTTAATGAGCTCTGATGTGTTAAATAACTGCCAGGTACTATGATGCTTTCTTCATATACACTATATGAACACAAATATTGGGACACCTACACACTATACCCACATAAGCTTTTATGAGCTCCCATTCCAAATCCATAGAAGTTGGTCCTCCTTTGCAGCTCTAATAGCAGGTTTGGAAGCAGCAGGTTTGGAGTCAGCAGAACGTTGTAGAGTTTTATTCACTATGAAAACCAAACACATTTGAACACAAGAACCTCATACCAACTGTGAAACAAAGGGATGGAAGTGTCATGGTTTGGGGCAGCTTTGGTGCAGCAGAGCATGGAAAGCTCTCCATTATAGAAACCATTATGAAATCTTTATTGTATCAAAGGGGGCTTGAGGAAAATGGAAGACCGCCTGTACAAATGCTGACCTCGCTCTGTAACTTTATGGGGAATATCTAGAAAGGAAGACATTTTACCAACTGACTAGGTTACAAAGATGACATCCTTTTATAGTATCACACTGGAATACAGTGAACCATTCTTTCACTAATGTTTGTAAAGGCCGACTGCATGGCTATGTGCTTGTTGTTATACACCACTGGCAATAAAATTAGTTCAATGATTTCGATGTGTCCTTACACTTCTGTTCATATAGCGTATCTTCTAGATGATGTACTCCATTCCAGTCAACCAGTTCACCACCAGATTCGCAGTAGTCCAAGAAGGCTATAAGAGAGTGATATCTGGAGAGTGAATTATAGCCCTATCTCTTTCTCTGTGCATGACTGACTGCAGAAATCTCCAACAGCATTGCATGTGAAATAAAGAATGAGGGTTCTCTCTGGTTGAGTGGTTCCATTTAGAGTCCTGATAACTGCAGCCTTTCCTGGTGCTAATGTAAAAATTTCCTGTGATACATTGGCATCCTGATATCACATTAATTGACTACAATAACTATTCTTTTTGTGGCATGTTTTGTGATCTGTTATACTAAATATTAATACAAAATATTGAAATGAGTACTCTCAAGAACATCATCCAAAATGTTAAATGAGCTAAACCTTTGTGTTTGTGTGGATGAAAGAACAAAAGAGAGAAACAAACAAACAAACAAAACAAAGAAGAGTGTGTTAGTGGCAGCCAAGTCAATGACATGCTATGTTATGGCTTTTCACTTCTGTTTTACTCACCATATAACCCTGAGGAGCCTCTGTCATGGATGCAGTGTCTTCTCTTGTTGGGATGTCCTGGTCAAGGTCAGGGAAAAGATCTATTAATGGATCAGGTATCAGGTTTTTAATCCCCAATTCAGTTCCAGTTCAGTATGTGCAGACATGATTCTTGTTGCAGTCCCTACTCCCTTGCAGATTTGAGCACTAGCAGTGCCATGGTGGTTGGTGTGGCGCAACAGAGAACACCACCAGTGAGCTTCCACACCATGTGGGAGACTGGGGTTGGATTATCTATGCTGTGCTGTAAAGCGCTCTGGATAAGGGCGTCAACTAAATGCCAATAAATGTAAAAGTGCCTCTAATAATAAAGAGTTAATTAATTAACATTAATAGATTAATAGTACCTGAAACTACATGATAACCACTGGTGGTTTTACAGATATATATATATATATATATATATATATATATATATATATAATTACTACTATAATTAATGGCCCAGTTTTGTTTTATTTAATTTGAATGGACAGTTGTGCAAATTACATTCGTTTTTTCATCTAGTGCTATATAGCTCCTCAGGGGGAGTTCAACTATTAGTTAGTTCAGTTAGTTCAACTCAAAAGTTAGTTCAACTCAAAAGTGCCAGCATCATGCTTGTCCAGGCCATCGTGATTTTATGAGTTGAAATAAGACGTTCAAAGCTGGAATATCTATGAGATACTTTAATGTCTAGTCATTTTAAACAGCAGGTCTTTAGTGTTTCCTGTAGTGAATTCCAGCTTTCTAATAAACTGTAACTAAAGGCAGAATACAAGTTAAACCAGGTGTTAGAAATGTGAAAATGTAAGCCTTGTTATCCCCCTTGTGTACAAACACATGCATACAAGCGGGGCATGTGTTACAAACATGAACTTTTTAACATTTAACAGTCATTATTTAGTCCTAGGTAGTGCTTATTTTTGCTATATTGAAAATATTGGAGTTTGTGTATCATTACATTTGTAGTCATATCTATATGGTTTTGACCATAATGCATCTCGCAGCCTTCTGCAGTATCAGTATTCCAACGAACAATATTACAAAGCAATTAGCAAACTACACATATTGTGCAATCCTGGTTGGTGCAATGTTTTCTTTTTCCCTCTCATTTCTACTCCTCTGATCCTCTCATATTTTTATCCATCAGTTGCTGTGGGAAGGGAAAGCATGGGGGAGGGGAGGCAATACAATCACGTGGGCCCATGTAGGGGGGATTGCAGCAAACTGGGACTGTGACGCAGTTAAAAGGATCTCCGTAATGGTGAGGCCATAAATCCTGTTTCCTCTCTCTCTCTCTCTAGGGATCGATGAGGCTGAGCTTGCACTCCTCCTTACTGTAGCGTGCTCCTCCCTTCTTTCCTTCCAGCCATCAACTGCAGGAAGTGCAGGGTTGCTCTAATTAAGCCCTGCACTCACTTGTTCTAAACACTTTCACACTAGATAATCTATTCAGAAAGAGGGCACAGTTGTCATTTTTAAATGATGCAATTTCCTCCGACTCAGGGTAATGGCCTTCAGGCTGTGCTGATTTCATGCTACAGTCCTGCAGTGGAAGCTCCTGAATGACAAGAAGACCTTTATGCACTGTTACCTTTAAAAGCAGCACCCTGTTACACCTGAATCCAGGCTCTGTTGAGTAAAACGATATAAAGATCAAGAGCAGGGTGCTATTTATCCTTGGATAAAGGACACTCATTTGTTGACTTGCACAGGGCCCTATTGCCTCACTGTTTCATCACCCACTTTCAGACTGTTTGAATAATAGATTTAATGGGCTCTGTCAGGTCTAGAACCTCTCAGGCATGCTTTTTACAAGTATTCATTTTTAAGTAGCCTAATCTGCATGTTTTATGCTTTAACACTTATGCCTTATTATTGCTCCTGCTGAATTGCACTGGAGTGTAGTGTGGTTTTCTGGCATTTAGTGTCACTGGCAGGAGAGTAGCTCATGTTGGAGGCACAGTACATTCAGTAAAATATGGACAAAACAAAAATGATAAAAAATAATCTTAGTTGTGAATAAAATGGACATCTGGGAATAAATTAAAATAAGTTGTTACAAATTTGTCGTCATAACATGTGACACTAAATGACAGAAAATGAAATTGCCCTCCAGTGTTTAAGCATCAGATATGCAAAATAGGTTGTATAAAGGTGGATAGTTACAAAAAACATACGTTTATATTAAGAAATGACAAACTGTGTGGACACCTGCACATTCTTTGTTTCTTCTAAAATCAAGGGTATTTAAAAAAAAAATAGAATTATTTTTTTTTGTTGGTAAAAAATCTCTACTGTCTAAGGAGGGCTTTTTACTAGATTCTAGAGCATTTAATTGAGGATTTGGTGGTGTTCAGTACCAAGAGTTGCAGTGAGGTCAGGATGTTGGTTGATCAGCACTCCACCTCATCCCCAACTCCTCAACTTATCTCAGAAGTATTGAATGGAGCATCTTCATTCCAGAGCATACAGTACCATTGCTCCATAGCTCAGTTCTATGGCATTAGGCATGGTGCCAAAAGGTTCCTGTTTATCTGCTCCCGAGAGTCCTTTTCTATTGGAAGTACATTTGCATATCTGTGTCAAGGATGCACCTTAAATGATCTGAATTATTATTTGGACATATAGTGTATATGGATATGTCAATATTCAATCTTCTTTAAAATAGTAGTAGTATAGTATAATAGTGGTATAATTACGTCACGTTTACAAAAAAAAATTAGTTTCTGACATCAAGTGGACGTTTTTCTTACTCTTCCATGCAGAATTCTTTCAGCTCTGTGGTATGCAGTTTAGTTATGCAGTATAATCTCTTAATATTGTCAAAATAAATATTAAATATCAATATGTTTCCACCTGTTCAAAAAGATAAAGGTTTAATGGGATGTCCGTTATTCACATGACTATACATGCTCAGTTCCAGCTAGCGAACCCTACATATGATGCAGTCGCTTGATTAATTGATCAGTGTGTATGTTTTCAAACTAATCAAGTATTAACAGTCAAAACATTTCCAAGAAGGAAACACAGGGGCAACAACAATTCAGACAAGCCCACAAATGTCCTTACCTTCAAGAAGAATTTGATGAATACTGAACCTTGGTGGTAAAGGGTAATTGTATTTAGTGATATATTGAGCGGCTAGCTATTTGATTCTCAGGTCCAGCCCTATTTGTGTCTACCGTCTTAATGGCTCAGCCTAGCGCTTTCTATAGAGCAACTGACAGAACCTCTCTGGATCAAACAGGACTTAAGTGGTACAACTCAGTATCACTTTGTTTGCTTGGAAGCCTTATGCATGTTTTTCTGGCAGGGAGAGGCAACCATCTGCAAGTGGCTTTCATCTTAGTATATATCAGTGACCGCACATAGAAATGGTTAGATGCAAGTATTTGGATTTTAGGAAAGTGTGTAGTGATGTCAGAGGTAACACATTAATAATGAACAACAATATAAATAATGAATTCCATTTTTTTCGTTGGTGGTGCATTTTCTTAGGTTACCACCTTGAACTGTATGCAATTCCAGGATGAACTACCAATTTCTCACGTGCTGTCATGAAATCCATGGCTGAATTGCAAATGCCTTCCTATTCCATATGTAATTCAGTACGTATGTACTGCATTATTTAAGCAGTATAGAGCCATTTAGGACCTAGTCTGTGAGTCTGGTTGAGGCTCTCCTGTTCAAACCAAAACTATTTACAAGGAAAAAAAAGAATGGAAGGCTTGAAATGATTAAGTAACTGACTACAGACAGTTTTTGAGTCAACTCAGCTTAGTCAGAAGTTCTCATAACTCATCTTTTAGATCTGCATCGGAGTTTGGTACTGAATGACTGTGCAATCAGGTCTTAAGAGTAACTCAGGCAGAGATAAAAAGTCTGATGGGACAGATGATCTCAGGAGTGAGTCAGTAGAGCAGTTCAGTGACTACAGTCTTCCACTGAACAAACTCCTCTGCTTTGTTATTATGGTATGTAATGGGTGACTGGCATTGTCCACGATAGAGAGCAGTTTGTCTGCAGTCCGTTTCTCTCTGTCACTGTTGTCAGAGAGTCCAGCTCCACTCTGACCACAGATCCGGACTGCCTGACAAGCTTGTCCAGCCACAGCGCGTCGCTCCTCCTGATGCTACCTATGCAGCACACCACAGTGTAGAAGAGAATGCTGGCGACAGTCAAGTGGTAGAACATCTGCAGCAGTTTTCTAGAAATGTTGAAGGACCAAAGATTGCTGTGAATTCGATGCACTTCTGAATGGGCACAGTTTCCTATGATTCTTTACTGTGTAAGGAATAAAAGGGCACTGCTTAAAGACACTGTGCAATGGAATGAAGCCTCTGGGGTTTTGTAACTGAGCAGCGTTATTGTTTGCTGTTTTTTTCTGGTTTTAACACTTTGCTTTGTTTTTGACCTGGATTATGGATGTGCATGTGTTGTGCCTGCCTGTCTGTTTTCTGACCTCATAAAACTGATCCTCAGAAACATTAGTAAATGAGCTGCATCTGAAATTGATTTTTAATCAGTGTCCCACTCCATCAGTCTGTTAACTCTTCATTTCCATCTGCAGGTTAGGACTCCCCTTATCACATGGAAGGGGGGCTTTTATTTTAATGATTATGAAAGGCTGTGGTGTTAATGGAATTGGAACTCATGATATCTCTGTCTCTTGATAAAGTGGGCATTTTCACAGTTGCATCTCTCTAGAGCTATGAAATCATAATGTATTTGTCCAAGAGAAAGGCCTGTTTTTTTCTATTGCAGTTTCACAACTTTAGAGAGGCACAGCAGTCTAGAGTGTCTACTCAATAAAAGTGAGAAGGTCATGAGTTCAAATTGCACCAAGGTATCATAGTGCCTCATACGATGGGGGAAGGTCTATAGATGAGGAAAAAATGTATACAAGCTGAGAGAGAGGAACACAACACTGTCTAAACATGTACTGAATATGTGAGATTTCATTTGCAGCTCATTTACTACAGTTTTTGAGGCTCAACCTTGTATGTACTGTCATCCAAACTGAGATGCAAAACTAAACATTGTCAGTTAGGAGAAGTTTTGCCTCAAGTTCAGGTGACTAAAATAAAACCTGTGATCAGTTTTTATTTATAATGTGTATCTTTATAATTTATAAGTTGATGTAGCTGTTATGCAGGTTACTTAGGTTTACATTACACAAAAAAATACAACTAAATAAAAAAGTGAATAAAATGTGTGTATGTATGTATATATATATATATATATATTTGGTTATATGTTTAAGGCATCTTACTATAAAATATAATATTTTAAAGCGCTTATAGTAACTGTTGGCAGCTTTCTCTGAACAAGTATTTTCAAGTATTTGAAAGTACTTGTGTCTTTTCCTGATTTGATATATAAAGTAGATTATTATGGCACAACAGCTTTCTCGTGTTGTATGATGCTCACTCCTTTTGTTTTCAGTTCACACTGAATTGTGTTATACATGGAGGAAAGTGATGGAAAGGTGTCTCTTTTCTGCATTGTGTCCAATGATTACTATCTGTTGTGGCAGAGAGGGAGAGAATGAGAGGACCATGATGAATGGGTAGGAGTTAGCTCATGACCTCCATGCTCAACACAACTAATACATCGCCCCGCAGAATGTGTTTCACTGTTTTGCTCTGACTCACTTCATCTTTTCTGGCATATTTGCTGCCTCCTCCTCTCGCAGTCATAGTTTCTGGTGTGCGGACTAAAACACACGGCCTGTCTCTGAGGTGTGTGCTTCATCACTGCATGCATGTGAAGCCAGCTTCTGTCTTTCCGATTCTGTAACAAATTTAAGCATTAAAACATGAGGTTACTTTTGCTATACAATTTAAACACAGCTATAAATTTACACAATGGATTATATAATTCATTATGTAGTCAATCACATAGACTACCCACTAGTGTCCAAATGTTTGTGGACATCTATTCTAATGAATGCATTCCTCTACTATAAGGCAATGTCCAGACTGCAGGTAAATCAAATCCACGCTGTTATTTGCAAGTGAGCAGATGGAATAATTCATGTGTTTGAACATCACAAACGTACCTGCGTGGATTGTTCTGGTAACAATGTAGGTATCAGTAACTATGGTATGAGCAGGTGAATGAGCAGGTGTCCCAATACCTTTATTCACTCTGAGCATACTTAGGAGACCACTAAGCAATCACTAAGAGGGGCAGCCATGGTCTAGAGCTTATGGGAATTTGTCAGTTTGTTTCCCTGTACCAGCAGAATTAATGGGTACCATTATATTTATGTACCTTCTCCTCACCCAGCCTTGAGCTGCTGCTTGCCCAGTTTGAGAGCCTGAATGTTTCAGTTTCCCTGTGGAGGTTTCAGAGGGGGGAGGTAGGCTTGAGGGAGCTTACGCTTAATTACACCAGGGTGGCTAAAACCCTGCTCTGGGTCATGTGGAGAGGGATGAAAGAATAGTGCTCAGGGTTGCTCTCCTTGCCTCTTGACCAAAACCACAGCAGTGACTTTCTAGTTAACTGACACAGAAACATCAACCCTTCTTCCCCTCAATGCAGCTCTGCGGTTTTCCAGATGGCCCCAAGCCAAAAGAATGCAGTGTTCTAGGAGAGAGAATAGATATTGTATTCCCCATATGGCTCAAGATGAATCAGGATCTGTGATAAAGCTGCTAACATCACCATGATCCGAGGGTCTGTTTTAGCCCTAAATTTACTGTGATAGCCCCAGGGCTAAATGTGCCTGACTAATGCTCTTCTATTGTACCAGAAAAGAATTGCAATGGCAGTGATTCCTGTTGGGCTTTTAAGAACAATTAGCAAGTCCAGGGTTGCTGTGTTGAGACTAATGATGACTTCTCTGCAGCACAACCTCTGATAACGCTCAGTATTGGGTTTGCCCAGTGTAATGTCAATGTCACCTTTGTAATGAATTTATTCATTCACAGATTTAACCCTATAATGGCTGTAATTCACTAAATGTCCAAATATTTGGGGACACCCCTTCTAATGAATGCATTCAGCTACTTTAAGATGCACACAGATAAGCAAATACACACACATGCACACAGCTTGTCTGGTTCCTGTAAAGAAGTATTGCCAGTAGAATGGGCTTTCTGTAGCAGGTAGCATGAACTTGATGGCACCATGGCAGTGCCAGGTGTGAACAAGAGGGGTGTAGAGCCCCCTACAACGAAATTGTGTTCTCTGGAATAATGGTGCTTCAAAATCTATTAGAAATATTTAATTGGAGAGATGAGACTTGATTTTAGAAGAAACAGTGAATGAGCAGGTGTCCCAATATGTTTGTCCATGTTGACTGATTGTTGGTTCTTATGTTTTTTATTTTAAGTACTACTCATTCGTGAATATTGGCTCCGGCACACAAACATCGTCAATTTGGAAGGCATTCATCAAATCCTTTTCTGTCTTGACACTAAGACGATTGACGACCCTGCTGCTCTTAAACAGTGGCTGAAAAGGTTTGCTTTTACACAGAAGAATTCCATTTAAACTGTGGATCTTTTGCTTAAATTGAAACAATTTATTTGCAAATTGATTGGGCCTGGGTTCATCAGTTAATCCCTTTCATCACATTCCCTGGATACAAACACTTAAGCCTACGGAACAGTACTTTCTGGAGTCACGGCATTTCATTGTGCAGGAACACAGTGGATAGTGAATAGCATCCACACTGGCAATGGATTTAACCAGAGTCTGCTTGAAGTAATTCCCAGATCACAGATTTCAGGAAGACGAGAGATTGGTTCTGTGGACTGCTCCCAGGCTAAAAAAGCTTTCACATTTGAACACAAGTACCAAACTCTTGGAGCAAATGCTCCCAAATGTGAAAAAAGACGCTTGTTGAAAAAGACATTGTGTGCATTCTAAATTTGTATTTGGCAAAATTCTAATTTATTAATCTTGAGGTAAATTGGTGAATTCACACACCAGGGGGCAGTAAGAACACGTGCCCAGTGCGGTGGGCAACTCTATCCTCAGCACCTGGGGAGCAGCTGGGGAGTTCAGTGCCTTGCTCAAGGGCACTTCAGTCATGTTCTGCCAGTTCGGGGATTCAAACATCCAGTCACAAGGCTGTTTCCCTATCCACCAGGCCACGGCTGCTCCTCAACCAGTAAGGATCACGCCTCAGATTATCCTCACAGGCTATGATGATAATATTTATGTAACAGGGCTATATAAGAGTACAAACGTCTTTGAATTAAATCACAGTGGTAGTTCTTAATAATCCATATTAGTTTTGGGTTAGATCATCTACAAGAGCATTTGGGAAAATGAAAGATCTTAATTAGAATGAGCGTTTCCTGCAGCAGAAGAAGCAGTAGCGTTCAATAAAAAGCAAACATTAAGTATGACAAAACTGCAGGTGGAACGACGTGGATGCTGGGTAGGTAATGCCTTCAGATGTGCAGATTACATTTTCACCCTGGTTGGATTAAAAAAATGCGAGGAAGGACTGAGCAGGACATGTTCTAAACAGTAAAGAGTCTCAACTCCCAGTAATGGCTTTCCCCTGCTGACTGAAATCTGATAGAAGACTCAAAGGTGGATTGCCTCTTAGGCACCCAAAACCTCTTGAAGTCTTTTTCTCTCGTGAAATTATGTGGTGTTAGTCTAAGAATTTCTGAATGGTAGCCTTTAAATTGAATTCACTGTGTGTGAGCAGTGACTACGAGCATGAGACTCTCTCATTTTAATCTTCTGTAAATAGACATTCCTTTATCCTGTACCTCTTAGAGCAGAATCTTCTGAAAGTCCTTGGCGTTTGGACCGAGTTCAGGTTTGTCTCTCCAATCCTTAGCTGAGGCATGGGTCTTTTTAAGTGCTTTATTCAGCTCACTGGCACTGCTGCTTGGCTCAGTGTCTTCAGCACCCTGGACAGCTATAGAGACAGGCAGAATCTGCAGTCCTATCACCATGCCAGGCGAGACTGTTGCCTTCCAGGGCTATAGAAAGGGCTCTGAAACTGACGAGCCTCACCTTTCTTGCTTTGCCATTCTCATGCAAAATCCGTGTGGTATCTGTACCTGTTATTATGAAGTCAAGCAGTTTGCCATCCTAAACAGGAAGCCCAATACCAGGCCTTTATGTTTATTCCATTATTCTGAAATGATGAAATGATACTGGACTGGAAATGGGATGCTATTATAACTCCCAATACCTGGAGCAACTTAGCTAGCACAAAACCATCTACTTTGGTCTTGGAGTTGTATTTTTGCTCAGTTGAACCAACTAGCTGAAGAAACATTGGACTGTGCATTATAGACTAAGCCCAACCAGACTAGCATTGCCAACAGGTCCCTCAATGGGAATTGGTCTGAACTAGGCTTATACACAGAACACATTGTATCACTGTATGCTTATGTAAACATGGCATCATGACTGCATTTCTGCTACAGTTTTATTGGTCTACATTGACGCTGTTCTGATAAAACAAGAATTATTTGCTTGGTCAGGTAGAAGAAGAAGATAGAGCACCTGTATTTCCTATATGAATATGATTGTGATCAGGGATGTCACACACCTCAACTTCACATTGGTGCCATCTGGCAAACAGCACTAGAGCATCTGGTCCAGTACTAGTCAGCTAAACGACAGATTTTACCCCCCGAAACCATGAGGAATCTCAAACTGTCATCCTCCTGAATTATCTCTGCCTTCACTGTGCTGTCGTTATGGAGACATTTTGAATGTTTTAAATATATTTTGTTAAAATTGGAATCGTTTGCATGGTCTACTGCCTCTGCTTTAAAAAAGACAGCTTGGTTAGCTGTCAGGATGCTTTACCATTATGAAATTAGTGAAATTTAAATAGTACATTACAGAGGGAAAAAGCTTATATTCTAAAACTGCATATGTTCTTACTGTTTGAAATCCAGGTAATATTTCAGTTAAAGCACCACTTATGTTGGTGTTGCACCTTAATGTTCAATGTCTGTTAAAAATGTTTTCCGCATTATTATTATTTCACTTTTTGGCTTCAAGAAATATCATGTTTGACAAGGTGGTTGCCCAGGATACAAGTATTGTCACATTTGCTTTATGCAAATAAAAACAACCAATCCAGAGAATGTTGCCTGTGTCAAGTTTTAAACATGTGACCAATGCCCTGACTAAATGTTACACCTGTGCAGAAATCTGACACTGATTGGTTTGTCTTAAATTGGTTCTATTAATACCTACCTAATTCCTATGTACCCTTAAAAGTACTGACTTCACTATCCAACCTTAACCCAGTAGTAGTTGTTTTTTTATGTTATACAGTGTTTCAGCATATTTATATATAGGAATGTGACAGTATATAGAGATCAAAGTTCCATTCACGTTAGCATATGTGATGTGTTTCTGCACACATACCCTAGAACTTTTGAACAGCACGAATACTTCACCTAAAGCTGACCAACCACTCGCTGTCCATTGGTGCTGTAAATCAATGTGAACCCAAAACCAAAATTTATGCACCATTTTCACTCACCATAGTCAGACACCAACCATCTTGAGATCAGCGTAGCATGGCATGTTTCTAATTTACTTACCACTTAAAGCTTCTGTGTGGAACTTATGAAATTTGGTTTCGTATTATACTTAACTATATGCACTTAACTATAACATCTATATTGTTAGAGGTCATTATGAATACACACACCCAGTCAATTTATGAAAATGTGTGTGTTAAAATTAGGTTTTGTTTGAACCATAAGAAGCCAATCGTGACACTTTTCCAGACCTATGATAAAAAAAAAAAAACTGCAAAAGCTTCTTGTTTCTCCTAGCCCCTTGTTTCACCTTCTCTCCACAGCGGTTTAACTTTGTGTCCCTGCCGACGGACGTTTTGGAGATTGAGGTGAAAGACAAGTTTGCCAAGAGCAGACCCATCATCAAACGCTTTCTGGGCAAGCTGTGTGTGCCTGTGCAGAGGTTGCTGGAGAAGCATGCTATCGGGTAGGTCAAACAGACCATCACACAGTGGAGTCATCAGGTATCGCCTCTGGCACAGCCTGTTGTAGTTTGCCCTTGGAGTTCTTGTACATTTTTAGTTCTTTTAATGACACTTTGCTATGATTTTGATAGTATTGTTATGTATTTTTGCATGGGACTGATACTGGAAATGTCAAAAATGCTAAGCTGTGTTTGTGTGTATGTTTCTATCCATGTATCTATTGGTGTGGATGTGTTTTCCTGGACAGTGATCGTGTGGTGAGCTATGCTCTGGGCCGCAGGCTGCCAACAGATCATGTCAGTGGACAGCTGCAGTTTCGGTTTGAGATAACATCCTCCATTCATCCAGGTCTGCAATGCGACCTCTTTGCGCACTTGCTGAGTTTACTGAAAAAAAAATATAATGCTTCAGTGCTTCGTTTATGAGAAACTGATTACAGTGCACAGATCTATTCATGAAAATTAGTCATTGGCTCCAGTTTGCTGCTTTGTTTTAATGCCATTTAATTTTCCTCGATGAGATCACTGTTCTGTGCCAGATCTTAAAGCAATCATCAAGACTGTGTGGGAATAGTGCCACAACGAAATGTAATCACATGAACAGTGATTAACACACATCGCAGATCTGATCTTGGATCAGCAATCATGAGCTTGGAAGACTAGGATTGTGAACACTTTTCACCATAGAACCATTTCCAAACACTGTTAATGGGAAAACAGAGCAAACTATGGGGCTGTATGAAGAACTGTAGTAATTAAAGCTGTAATCTGTCATATTTGCATGCTGGCTGCCATTTTAATCCATCTAAAGTGTGGCAGGATTTTGTCTTTACTTCCTTTAGTTTCAGTGTGAGTTATTAGGTTTTTTTATTATAAGGAAACTTTGCATGACATAGCTGTCAGTAAAAGTATAAAGCAATGCTTGAACAATACAATGAAACTGCTATCACTGCTTTGAGATCTGCCATCTCCATAGATCATGGCCTTGTCCCTCAACCTCCATAACAGATGTGTCTTGTTTGTCTGGCAGATGATGAGGAGATGTCTGCCAATGCCGAGTCAGACTCCGTAGTGGTCCCTGAGCAGCAGGTGATGGAAGAGCTGGACATTGAACCAGAAACACCAGTAGGTTCTGACTTGGCTGCAGAGAGCACAATCGGCAATGGGCCAGTTGAACCTGAGCAACTTGAAGAAGCCTCTCCAGAAGTAGATGCACAGAATTCTGCATTTTTTGCATCCCCTGCAAAGCCTAGTCCCCTTTCCCCTGCTGATAATCAGTCTGAGCTGGCAGGCTCAGAAGATACTGGACAGGTAGATCTGGCACCAGAGGAAGTGGACAGTAGGGAATGTGAGGAAATGTCCAGCACAGGCCAACAACCGGCTGGAGATCCGGAGCAGAACCTTGAAGAAACAACTCAGGGACCAGGTGAGGTACAGCAGGAAGGGGTAGAAGACATTGCTGCTTGTCCAGATGAACCTGTTGGTTTAAGTACAGGTGAAGAAGCTGTTGTGGAGGAAGGAGAAGCCCCAGAAGTGGAAGGAGCCACTGGCTTGGAGAAGACAGAAACAAGAGAAGAAGGAGACAGCGATGGTGTGGAAGAGCCATGTTCTCCGAGAATGAGAAGCATGCTAAAGCGACAGGCCATGAAGCGCCGGCCATGCTCCCTGCCTGTGTCGGAGCTTGAGACAGTCATTGCTTCAGCTTGTGCTGAGCCCGAGACACCTCGGTCTCACTACATCCGCATCCACCACTTGCTGCACAGCCTACCTTCCGCCCACCAGCGGTACAACATTCAGGACGATGAAGAAGCGCTCGATGTCGAAACTTCTGAAGAGGTCACCCTGAAACCTGATGGGGACAAGGAGGAGGAAGTGGAGGAGAATGAAGAAGATGCATCTGAGGCTCAGTCTCCATCCATAGTGCCAGAATGCCCTGGACCATGTTGCCGAAGGACCCTGCCCCGAAGCCTCTCTATCGAAAGGTTATCTGAACTCAACCAGCTGTTAGATGGTGAGAGCTCCTCACCCCCAACACCACGATGCCCAGACAGTGAGGACGGGGAAGTGGATAGTGGTAGAATAAGAGGCCCCAGAGAGAGTGAGTGTGACCGTTGTGACACTTCATGCTATAGCACCTCCTGTTACAGTACGTCCTGTTACAGCACGTCCTGTTACAGCAACTCAGGCAACGAGGGGTGCAATCGCTTCTGTAGCCACACACGCCTCTCTTCTGTGGACAGCACACGTCTGTCAGAGAGCACTGTCTTCTCCTCACAGGAAGAAGAAGAGGAGGAGAACAGTGCTTTTGAGTCTGCAACAGACTCCCAGAGCCCAGAAGTGAGAGAGCCAGGAGACGGTTCACCCCAGTGGAGGGAAGAGCAGGCTGAGGGAGGTAACAGAAACGAAGAGCTGGGAGATCAGTCTCCAGTAGCTGGACCCAGCGTCAGGGCTCCAGGTAAGGGAGAGATTACCTTCAAAATGTCCTTCTTGTATGAAATATGGTTCTGTATGAAGGTATTAAGTCTCATTAACTTGAGCAACTGTAACCAGTACAGCTAAAAACGAGTTAATGTGCATTTGCTGTGGCCTCTTGTCCATTAGTAAAGGTAAATAATGGTTCTTTATCAAACTATCAGAATCTCCACATGATACTATTCCAAATTAAGGCTTTTCCTAGGACCATGTGTTTAGGAACCCGTTTTTAAGAGCATAATTATAAAATATAGTTTTAGGTAGGGGGTAGGCAGGAGCACAGAGGGGTTAAATGCTTTGCTCAGGAGAACAGTGGTAGGTTAATGTCATGTTTGTTGACTTGTTTGTGACTCATTCACACATGCTGGGTGCTGGCCTGAGGCTGTGAGCGCCTGTCTGCTAACCGTACTGGAAATCATGGAATGTGCTATCTCACACCCCAGTCCTGTATTGGTCACAATATGATGAAATGTGGGGGAAAAAGGTCACTCACATATACATACAGTATATATATATATATATATTTATTTTGCTGAGCTAATCTGACTTGATTGGATATACCATCGCTGAGCTTTCATCATTAAAATCATATTGTGTATTTGGATGAGTAAGTAAGTAACTTTTGTGATTTTATAACCAATGATATATTATTAAAATAAATAAATAAAAATAACTGAGGAAGTTAATAGCAATACATTTATTTAATTTAATCGTTTAGTAAAACCACCAGAGGTCCTGAGTGATTGGTTCCTTTTAATGGATTTTTAGTTCAGTCCATCCAGCCAGCATGACTTAAACACCCCTTTTCTTTTTCTTACCTCTGACTGTAAAAATAGTTCAGTTTTGGTTAAAACTGCCAAAGGAGCCACTTTGAGGAGCCATTATCGAGGTACTAAATAACATTCATAGATCTGTCACATGAGATTGATGCCTGAATTCAACATACTGGGTTCTCTAGAACTTAAAATCTAGTTAGGATAGGTTAGGGCTAAAGCCAGTTAAAGAGTAAATGTTGAGTGCACTACATTCTGAAAGTTATGTTACTACGTCCAAGAAAAACAATGTTTTTTTTAAAAATTATAGACTTTCCTTTCTTTATGTTGGTCATGCACTGAGATTTACATTTACCTGAAATGCTTTAGATTTGATTGCAGATATCTTTATATGTCTTCTAATACAAACACCCTCAGGAGATGTTAATCATAGTAATCTCAAACTAGTCTGATGTAGAAAGTATATCTTTAATGTATGGAGTCCTGCAAGTCACTTTACTCAACTTCATTCCCACACCACCTCTGCTTCTTTATAGATTACACTCTGCTGCAAAGTGTTTCTATAAAATACCAGTCATAAACCAAACTCTGCTGTAGAAACCATTCCTCCCCATGATGTACATATATCTTGTGTCATATCTTGATATGTACCTCAAGATATATATGTGTACTTTATGAGTCATTGCCCTCCATTGTTTCCATCACCTCCATAGGCACTAGCCCATTGCCATGCAGTCACCATTCAATCAGTCAGCTTCCTGCTTTGAGAGCCAACCCCCAGAACTATTACCCAAGTGTTGATGAACCATTGCCACCAAGTAAGCTTTCCTTTGCCATTCCTTACCCTTTCTCCTTCACATGCTACATTTGAGATTGTGGATGTTTCAGCATGTTACTGTATGAGTTTTGGTGTTTGCATGTGGCCAAATATGACCACACTGTTCAAAAAAATGTGGTACAAACAAAGCTATGCTGTGTTATGCTGTGTTATATGTGGCCCCAGTGAGTGGTCATGGTGACATTAACCAGAGTTAAAGACTTCTTTTTTTCCCACAAACCCTCAATAAAGGAAAAATCTGTGTTTCATTCAGGTGAACGATCTCCTGGCTTCATACTATGTTGTAAATACATCAAATACAACTTAAAATACTCCTTAAATGCACTCTAATGCACTCTAAGATTTTAGAGTTTTTATTTTAGAACATTTTAGATTGAAATGAAAATTGTGTTTAACAGCTGACAGTGAACTGCTTACATCTACGACTAACAGCTTGATGTGCTTGCCTGGGTAGAGAATCAAATCTCAGACTACCACATGAAAGGGAGGTGTTTTATCCACTCTGGCAGTGTTTCTCAACCCTGGTCCTAGAGGCACCCCTGCTCTGCAACCTGAAACTCTGAAAGGGCTTGATAATTAGCTGATTTGTTGAATCAGTTGTGTTGGGAGCATGGAAAGTGCTAAATTGTGCAGGGTAGGTTTGCCTCCAGGACCAGGGTGGAGTAACTCTGTATGATGGTATACGAGTCTTGGTCTAAAAACAAGAAAGTCAGAGTTACCGTTTCCACTTTATCATATGGCTCTGCTTGAAACCATGTGCAGTAACTGACAGTCCCATGGAGCCATGTGACCAAAATGGTGCCGTATCCACTACCCCTTATTTTCATATACACATATCCCTATATAGATCACTATTAATCGGAACAGAGTTTAACAAATTATTGAACAATTTCTGACACTTTTGTATGTGTTTGAGCACACTGCTGTATGACAGCGTAGTGCATTGCATAAACAGTCTGACGGTCTGAATGTCTTCCTCAGAGAAGCTGAGCCAAAATCCTTATAGGCAGGTCTGTTCACTTGGAATCCATCTTTGCAATGCAGCCAGGCTCTTACAGGGAGAATGAAGAGAGACCAAAATACTGTAAACTAAAGGACAATTCCTGTTTCAAGAACATATTTTAAAATCAATTATAAAATCTGACAAATCTTCATGAACAGTATGTATTATCTGACTCAGTAATGCACAAAAGAACAGCATTTTCAGCTACTGCGCAGATTTCCATATGCAGAGGTTTTTCCAACTAGTGCAACAATATTCCAGACCCTCCTCCACTCACGGTATAACCTGCAAGCTGATTGGCTTTTTTTGTTGAGGGGTGGGACTTCCAAGGTTATTCTATGTGTGCACTACTTATTGTTGTGCACTGTGGGTTTTCAAACAACCAAAATGACAGAACCCCAAGTCTGAAAATCATTCTAAACATTTTAAATGATCTAATTTCTTCAAATTCTATTTGGTTACTTTGGTTGAGACATTGTGTTTTTTATTGAAAATGTGAACAATGATAACTTTCTTTTCTATAGGTTACAGTTGGTGTGGTGTAGTGGGTAACACTGCTCTTTTTCACAGACACCAATACAAACAATGATTGATGAGGGCATAATTGCATTATAATGAGCACTGATGGTCATGGTCCTTTCTGTGCCATGCAGTTTAAGACTTGTCACCTTTTCCAGGACCCTTGAGTCTGCAGTGACACAAATGAGCTCATTTCTCCAGAGACCAGCTATACCTCACCTGATGTCTCACATCTAGGAGCCTCTATGTCGTTTCCATAGTGACAACTCATTAAGGGGCAGAGTAGGCATGTTTTTTTAGCTGTTATGTGACATAAGATACTGTTACTTATCAAAAAGATAAAAAAAAACAAAAGCCAAACAGTTATAATACTGGTGTTTTGAGCTATATATATAAAACCATTAGTGGAGCTTATAGGAGAGTGCAATACTTTATAGTTAGTATAACTGCTTTTCCATTAATACTGCTCAGAAAAATTCAGCAAAATGATTTTATTTCTCACAATATTGACAATCAGTATGAATCTACTTCTGTGTTTACTTTCTCTTTATTGCAACATACAAATCCATGCGTCCTCCCTGCAGTGAATCTGCAGTGATTCAGTCCCCCTCTGGTCTAAACTGTGAGAATTGTTTGTCTCTAAAATCCTCTTTATTTTGCAGACCTGGCTTCAGCATTTCAGCATTTCAGTTTTGGACGCTGGCACTCAGTGCAGTAAAACACTGGCGGGAACAGTGCTGAGCTTTGGATTTTCCCGTAAAATGGGCACACATTCAATATGCTAAAAATAGCCTACAAAATGCGGCCCAACAAGGGGCTTCAGGAGGAATCTGTGACAGCCACACACACATTTCTCAACACTGCACTTATCTGCCTACGTATTCTACCCATCTCGGAGAGGAAATTTTAAGAGAAAAGAGAGAGTAGCAGATAACAAAATGACAGAATAGCAAACGTATGCTCTTCTGTACATGTTCAACAAAACAAAGTTTTAATGTTTTACTTTTTTATATTTGTGTATAAAGGAAACAAAAAAAAACATATGTAAACATAAGTGCAAGAAGCTTCTGCTGTCCACCAATGTTAGTATCTTTCAGCTGATGTTTAGCTGTCCAATGATGTAAAGAAGGAAGTAAGCACTAGCCCTCGTCCTCTGAGCACTGGTAACATTGTATGAACTCCTAGCAAGTCGGAACTCCTAGCAAGTGAGTAAGGACTGGAAAGGACTACATTAGAATAGCTTTATATTGCTTTGAATACGTCTGTAAAGCAAATTGTAATAAAAATACATTTTCCATCTATAAACACAACATTTTTGATATATACACTAAATGCACAGACGTATTGGTATACCTGCTCATTCATTGTTTCTTCTGATATTGTCTTGAAAAGAGGTTATCCTGCTTTTTTTGGAATAACTGTCTCTACTCTCCAGCACTGCTGTGAGAATCTGATTGCATTCAGCGCCATGTGAGGTCAGTTCATCTCCAACTCGTCCAAAAAGTATTGGATGGAAGTCCATCAGTCCACTGTCCACGTTACGTCCACTGTTTAGCAGCTCAATACCCCACAGCTTTATACCCCTCTAGCCCACCAGGCATTAGGCATGGTGCCAACAGGGTCATGTTTGTCACATTCAGAGAATCCTAATCTGTTGGCAGTACTTCTCTGCAGGGACTTGACCAGCTATATTTGAGTGCATTGCCACATCTGTTCAAGTAGATAGATCCATTCATTAGAAGGGGGTATCTACAAACATTTGGACATACAATGCATCTTTCCAAATGTTTGGATATTAAGTTACAGCCCTATTTCAGAATGAATTAACATATTTTTGCCCTCAGAATTTTCGTGTTTTTATTTTTAAGAAATTTGCAAAGAAATCAAAAACCTGTCTCACTTTCTCACTGTGGGGTATTGTGTGTAGAATTTTGGTGAAAGGAATGTTATCCATTTTGGTACAAGGCTGTAATATAAAATGTGCAAGAAATGAAGTGCTATGAATACTTTCTTGCTGCACTGTGTAGGATAGTGAGTTTTAGTGTGAAAGAAAAGTCACTAAATTATTTTTGGTAAAAACATTCTGAAACATCATCCAAACTTTTCAGCAGGTATAGTTCAGTGTGTCCCATAAAGAACATAAAGCTGTTTTCCTGTACTGGACTCTCCTTCATCTGCTTTGTCATTTCTTTCCTGCATCAGCAGCACTATTCCCAACCCTCAGCCCATATGCTGAATTGTTTCTGCCTGACATACTGGACAGCACTGTTCTTATTTTTGAGCTTCATTTCGCATAAATTGATGCTATATTAAATGAGAATGCGCCATACTGGATCTAGTTTAACAACAAAGCTATGGCTCATAAACTCCTTCTGTGCTCCCCCTGGATAAGAGACAGAGGGGGACAGACAGAGACAGAGCATGTGTGTTTGAGAGGAAGAAGAAGGGAGGGGGTGATTCATATGAAACAAAATAATGTTGGAAAACAACAACAACAACAAAGGGTAGATGTGTGAAAGAGTTGAAGCTTGCACGATGCCTCACGAGAGCCTGTAGCCGAGATTCACACTCACACTCCTTTATAGCTTTTTGGAATTTACTCCCAGAACGTCTCCCAGTTATACACCCAGAAATGTAAATACAGAAATATACATTTAAACTATAGACAGGAATTGTATAAAACACATGAAAACACATTAGAAGGGTGTACAGAATAACAGAAATCTCAATTCACACGGGACTGTTATAACCTGGGGTCATTTTAACAGCTCGTTTCACTGGAAGTAAAACAGTCCGGGGTTTTTACTGACGTGGGAACTCAGGAAAAATGACTGACATGGTTGTATTTGGATCTTGGCTGATTTTGATCGTGCACCCCTAAAGCATAGAGAGGTGGTCCAGGATTGTCCACAAGACAGACCCAAGGATGGACAGTCTAAACAGTTCAACTTCCAAACAATTCAGCCAGTCATTGAAGCCATGTTATATTGTTCAGGCAGATGGGTGGAGTGTTGTCAGTAAAGGCAGTGGAATTTTCCCATATGGCATAGATCAGTGATTTATGAGCACATGACAGCTTGTCTTACTTCCTGAATTCATATACAGGCTACTGACTCTAGATCAGATTTGGAGATAAGGCATGTCTGCATGCTTGGTGTGTAAGGTGGTTTAGGAATACTGACCTGAGTACAGCTACAGTTTCTGTCTCTTGAGCCACGCTGTTCAAACACACTCATAAGCAGCTGCCAGTGTGACAAAGTGTTTGGCTGCTTCGCCAGATAAATCAGCCTGCACACACTTTCCTCTGTGCTCCGGCGTGCCACAGAAAATGCTGCTCATCTCTTTATTTACGACCCTACTACTGCAGAATGTGCATAGGTGTGTGTGTGTGTGTGTGTGTGTGTGTGTGTGTGTGTGTGTGTGTGTGTGTGTGTGTGTGTGTTTGTGTGTGTGTGTGAGTGTGTGTGTGTGTGTGTTTCTGTGTGTGTGTGAGTGTGTGTGTCTGCATTTTTTTTACAAACCTTTTACGATTACATAGAAAAAGAAAGAAAAAGGTCAGGTAAGATCTCTTTTGCTGGTCTTCAATTTGAAGAAGTGAAAGCCAAGCAGTTATGTTATGGTTGGGAATAAATTATGACTGAGCCAGTATTTACGTGATTGGACACTATATGGACAAAAGTCTTGGGACACCTGATTATTCATTGTTTCACAGATAGATGTTTACCCTCCTGTAGTTGGAGCAACTGTACTTTCCAGAGAAGACTTTCTCCTACAATGTAAAGCATTGTTGTGGGGATATGATTGCTTTGAGCAACAAGAGCTTTAGTAAGGTCAGGATATTGGATGGTCACCATGTCTCCAGCTCCAAGTATTGGATGGAGCTCCATCATTCCAGAGAACACAGTTGCACAGTGCTGCCGAGCTTCACAACCCTTTAGCCTTTTCCTGGCATTAGACATGGCGTCAGTAGGTTCATGTTTATCTGCTCCAGGGAGTCCTATAATATTGGAAATACTTCTCTAAAGGGATTACAAAAGCTGTGTCAGCAATGGGTGCAACTTAAAGTAGCTGAATGCATTCATTAGAAGGGGTGTCCACAAATATTTAATATATAAATCCAGGTGCCTAGTTTTCATCAATTTTATCACTTTTCCAAATAAAATTACAGACCCTCTGAAAAAATCAGTGCACTTCACCAAGTTTGTGTATGTGTACAATATGTCTAATCTCTCTTGCTCTCGCTCTCTCTCTCTCTCTCTCGCTCTCTCTCTCTCTCTCTCTCTCTCTCTCTCTCTCTCTTTTCCCGGTGTGTGTATTCAGACTGGGAGGCACGGATAGACAGTCATGGTCGTGTGTTCTACGTGGATCATGTGAACCGCACCACCACATGGCAGAGGCCCAGCCATGCAAAATGCCCTGGCATGCACAGATCCAGCTCCATCCAGCAGATGGAGCAACTCAACAGGAGGTACTGCTCCCTCAACCCTGAAACATTTCACTCTGACAATAGGGTGACATACCATGTAAATTTGGTTCATATGCAGATATACTGGTCAGTCATAACATTAGTACTGCTGACAGGTGAAGTTAAAGACACTGATTATCTTCATTGGCAATGACTTCTGTCAAGGGTGGAATGTTTTACGCAGTAAGTCAACACTTTGACTGAGACACTTTGAAAAGGGCCAAATTGTGATTGTTAGATGATGAGGCAGGTCCCGGTATGTGGGGTGTTCCTCGTATGCACTAGTCAATACCTACCAATAGTGGTTCATCTACAGGGTCATGGACATCCATGGCTCAATGATGCAATCCATGAAGGTCACACCTCACAACTTATAGGGCTTAAAGGATCTGCCACTAAAGGGCAACCTACTTAAAATCAATGTATATGGTACTGTACTTTTTAAATGGATGCCTTAGAACTAGTCTTGGAGATTGTGAGATTGTATCATTGAGATACTCTTCAATGATCTTCATAGAATAGGTAATACAACTGAAGAAGTGTCTTTACGTGCACACCAGCTGCAGATGATCAGAACATGGTTCAATTTTTGAGGGGGATGCCTTATTTAAACCTCAGACTTTAGTTTGGTTTGCTATGGATTGTTGAAGGGAGTAACATCACCAATGGCGAGATCCAACAAGCTCTCTGGGGCCTTCAGAGAGAAGTTCATAGATGCATAAATATTTATGTCCATTTGTACATAATGGTAGTTGAATGCCAGTTAAATCACAAGGTTAAAATGTAGCCTTGTCCTAAAAAAACACATTGGAATTGTTTACTGTACCACACTGTACTAATGTAATAGAGCAAAACCCAGCAGGATTCTCTGAAGAGGCTGTTTTTTTGCATGTTAGATCACCATCTAGAGGACAGTGGTGTAGTTGCACTATTTTTGCATCCATTGCATGGTGTTTCCATAATGGCAGACTGTGGTAATCTGTTTATCTTAAAGCCTAAGTCTCTACAATGTTTGTCTAATTGCTGTCTGTCTGAATCTATAAGCCATTTCTGCAGTGCTCCAACCAAATCCCTTAGGACTGAAAAGTTCACCGAGTAAGGGACTGGAGGATAAGATATGGGAGAACATGATTAAAGGCTTTTAGCCCCATTTGCTTCTCAGTGCTGGTCCCTATGAGAATGTGATGATGCCTGAGTCCAGTTTTAAAACGGACAAGCTTTTATAGCATGATTTAGAGCCCAGGTGCAGGAGAGCAAACTGTGCTGTGTTTACACATCAGAAACAGAGCGTGGATTTGTTTTTCTTGGCTTTGGCTTGTAGATGCTGCACGCCGCTGTCGGCTTGTCAGCAGGAGGCATGAGCCAAGCATGAGAAGAGAAACAGCAACCACCTCAAATTACTGTTTTTGTTGTAGAATATAACAGCGGTTGAGGTTTAAAAGCAGCTGAGTGATGAGATGTTACAGTATGTGTTTGAACTTAAAGATATACTACTATAAATGATTATGTAGTATATTCTGTTGTGTTATGTTGTATACTGAGGCCATGTAATAGAAGTGCATTACATACTAATACATCTAAAAAAAAGAATACAGTGGAAAAATTTGTATTCTTAATTTTACTCAAAGTGTCATATTTTATATTCATTACATGTAAAGTAAATATTTGAGACATCATTTTTGTCTGTGTGGCTTGAAGTCACGGTAAATGAGAAATCCAGAATCCAGAAACAAAGCCATTATGAATGAAGAAAATGAATGTCATTCACTTCATCTGTCAATGTTATGGGTGATCAGAGTTTGATTAAATTGGTAATCAGACTGTATTAACATGAAAAATGCTTTAAATGTCACATTATTTATATGATAGTTTACCTTTTTGTATTAAATTATAAACAAAATAAATTCACAATTAAAGTTAATGGCTTAACGTTGTTAAGCCAACTGGTCTAAATGAATAAGAATGGGTCAGTTAAGTCTGTATTTAAAAGGCATCACATGAACTTCAGTGATGATGAATTGCTTGATTTTAACTGGTTTAACGGCTTGTTCAATATAATCAGTTTCAAATGTCATGCTTGCTAATGTACATAATCACTAATTCTTAAGGCCTTTGTACACTGTACACACTATCCAGCACCAAGCCAGAAGATTCTGTACTCGAGCTCCTGATCAAGTTCAAACTGACGACAAGCTCAAGTTCAAGTTTACTTTAACACTCTTTCTTCATTGATTCACATTATTTAAAATATCATAATTTAGGGAATGTATCAACTACGCTGGTGGTCTCCCCTTTTGAATTTTGAGGTACTGCATTCGGTGTATGATAGTCTTTACAGTACACACACACACACACACACACACACACACACACACACACACACACACACAAATTGCAATATGCTTATTTCGCAGGAGTAAATTGTGTCTTCTGCACTTTCAAACATAAAGGTTCTGCAAAGGATTCTTTGAGCAGTGCCACTGAAGAAGAGTTTTAAAGAGATGTTAATGTAAAGAACCTTTACATCGACTTCTCTAAGCTTTCAAAGGTACTTCACACATATATCTCTTTTACAAAAATGGTTCGTTATGGAGCCAAATGTGGTTCTTTTACGACATCACTTGAACAGCCCTTTTGGGTAAGACCTTTATTTTAAAGAGTGGAGCTCTCATGTCTGTGTATGTCACAGTCATAGAAGTGTGGTATGTGAGTAAACAGAGTCCTCCATAGTACACTCATGGCCTTGAAAACTGAAACAGAATGTCTGCCCCAGTGCCCTCTGTGTCATTGGCTCCAGGCATTCCTGTGTGTTTTGGTCCTCACACACTGGTTGTTTCTTCTATTGTTAGGCTCTTTGTCCCACACTGGCTGACCACACTGTAATTACAGCAGGCATTATGCAGGAACTCTTCTGTTCTCTCTATAAAAAAGGCTATTTCGAAGTGGAACAGTTGTACTGAAACAATTTACTAAAAAAACATGCAAAGAATAAATCAGTCTTTAGTATGTGTGAAACGACGCACTCCGTGTGTTCTGTTTGAAAAGTCAGGGTTTAGTTGAGGTTTCCAATCTTTGCAAACCTCAAAATATAGCAGAAATGTTGGAGAAATGTCTGTTACTGTGAATAGACTGGTTTCCTGTTTATAGACATTACTGGGTGCAAGCGCAACGTGGAATGAAAAGCGTTTCTTGGTATGTGGGTTAGACACATGCTTAGAGGAGCCCATGGCTGCTGATTTATTTAGGACCACATTTGAGGGGTTTTTATAAAGCTTTGACATTTGAGACACCCTGTCTGGTTCCTGTTCCAAAGAAGTCATCACTCTCCTCTTTCAATGACTTCAGAGCGGTGGCCATCACATCCCACGATCCATATTTAATATCGGTCAACCCCTCATGCTTGGGGAGAAGATGTATAAAATGCATGTGGATAAACCCATGATTGCTTGGGTCCTGGACTACCTGTCTGACAGGCCCCGGTTTGTGCAGATGGGAACTAGCTGGTCTAACCTTGTGGTATGCAGTACTGGAGCGCCTCAGTATTTCTTCACCCTGTTCACCAGTAAGTACAGGTTAGACCTCTGCCACCTTCAGACATTTTCTGATGCATCAAGGATGGACAGGAAGGTGAATTCAGAGACCTAGTGAGCAGCTTTGTTGAGTGGTTTTCAAGAAATCACCTGCTCCTTAATGTGACAAAGACCAAAGAGATGGTTGGGGACTGAAGAAGGAAGAAGACCACAATCAGGTCTGTTACCATCATGGGTCAGAATGTTGAGCTGTTTGGTGCCAACAAATTTCTGGGTGTCCTGCTTGACAGCAAATTGGACTGGAAGGCAAACACTGAGGCGGTGTACAAGAAGGGGGTGAGCAGACTCTAGGCTTTTCTGAGGAAGCTCAGGTCCTTGAATGTGTGCAGCAAAATGTGGGCCATCTTCTACCAGTCTGTTGTTGTGGGTGCTGTCTTCTTCACAGCAGTTTGCTGGGGAGTCTGCATCAAACGACACCAAGAAGCTCAACAAACTGATCAAGAAGGCTGGATATGTTCTTGGATGCTCAGTGGAGAGCTTAGGCGGTGGTGGAAAAGAGAACTCTCAACAAATTGACCGCTATCCTGGACAAGAGATATCACCCCTTTCAGCCACAGACTCATTCAGACTATTATATATTGAGCCACTAACAGGATAAACTCCTTAATCCAATCATTGCACAGACACTTTATCTACACATACATAACTGACAGACTGAATGGCTGGACATTACTATATTCATAGCTTTTGCACAGATTTTACCTGTACATGGACACAACAGACACTGTTACTGAGCATTCATTTGTACTGTACTGTTGTTACCTGCATGATGTTTATGCATTTACATATTACATACTTAATGCTCATAATGGCATATTCATATTTGTTCTGTAGCTTATTTATTATATATATATATATATATATATATATATATATATATATATATATATATATGATATACATGCATACTTCATACATAACATACCACCGTACCACCACTATCCATATTGTTCACTCTTTCACTCTTACCATCAGTTTTTCTGTGTTTGTCTTGTCTGATCAGGTATCAGAATGTCCAGAGGACCATGGCCACCGAGGATGACTGCAGTGGCCGAAGGCTCGAGGGCAGCAGCAACACGGAGACAGACAGTGACCTCCCTCCTCAGCCAGCTGGTACTGTACTGTCCTTACCAGATTATGCTATTTGGTTTCAAGCCAACAGTGATTGTCCTTAGTGGATTTAACGTCCTGGCAGCCTGACTATAGATCTTGGACCAGAATCATAAAATGCACAGCCAGAATTAGTGTGACTATCAGAGCATCAGTAACAGGTTTGCTCATTCATAAATAAGCATAACTGGCCTGTTTTACTGTTTGTTTGTATGATATATGACACTTCTACTGTTTTCCCTCATTTGCATAAAATGCAATCTGAACCAGACTGACAGAAAAATTTAAAGTAACAACCAATCACTTTTCCCTCTGTTTGGATTCAGTATAGCATAATCTTTTTACATTCCATTTATGGAATTTTTATATATATATATATATATAATTTTTATTTATAAAATAAAGAATGCCATAGATTAATAGTCATAATCGGTGATGCATTTTCCTTTTGTTATATTAAAACACAGATACAGCAGAGATTCTTTTTTGAAGTCATACTCGAGCTTTAATATTTCATATTATTTTATACTGTCATATTTTTCTCGTATCAGATATGAATGCTCCTGACAGATTCTCCTTTAGGCATTCCATTTTAGGTAGTTTCTAGGCCACCTTTTGCATATTTTATAGAATATAGTGCTCCCTCTGCTATGCATAGTCAGCCTATCCATTCATTCAACATGTCTTCTTTTCTGTGGAAGACTTATGCCTTGTGTTTTTTATGGTATTGTCCTGTTTTTCAGATTTAAGAAGAGATGGGCCCTCCTCACCCATTAGCAGTCAGAAAGTCACAGTTCTGCTGCAGTGTCCAGCAGTTAAGTTTGTCACACACCCTGAATTCTTCACTGTCCTCCATGCTAACTATGTAAGTAACACCTCAATATTAAGTCTGGTTATGATACAGTTTATTCTTTATATTCTTTATGTTAAAGTTGTGGATGTTCGAGTACTGGGATAATAAAAATATGAGGTCCACTAGTTATGCTCTTAACTGATGTCACCAGTAAAAGATCTTTAGCTGAAGGTTGATGTTGATTGATGATCTATTTATAGAGCTCCTTTTCTATTGATTAGATGAGCACTCTTCTGAGTCTTCTTAATGAATGGACAAAGAGACTGTGGACATTAACTGTTCAAAAGAAAGATGGATGCACTTGCATGTTTCTGTACAATTACTGCTACACAACACTGGATCTGTGCATGTTGCCATTCATACTCAATACATCTTAAAAAAATAGCACCAAGATAAAATCAACCGATTAGAAGGCACAACTGCAATGGTTTCAGAATGGCAGCAGGTCATCTTCAGTGATGAGACACATCTTTGTCTTGATGGAGATGACCAAAGAAAATTGTGTGTGGAGGCACAATCCAAGGTTTATTGTCACATGTACAGAAGACCTGGTTTCGTGCTGTGGGGTTCAATTTCATGCAATGCCAGATTGCCTTTGATGTTCATTACAGGCACTTTGACAGTCCAATATTTGGTTAATAAGGTCCTGAAACCAGTGGTCCTACCTTTTCTGAATGCACACTCTGGTGTGCTATTCCAAGTGGACTATGTCAATTTGCATATTGCTGATGTCTAAAGAGTTTGCCTTGAAGACACAGATAACATGTTAGATAACTGAGTGAGAATATTCCAGCTGTTAGTAATGGATTATTGTAGGACACCATTAGGAACCTCCATGCTGGGATGTTTGGCATGTTGTATTTTACCCAATGCCATACTGAGACATTACTTCTGAATGTGTAAATCAACAAATATTGCTTTTTTTATCATTGATTGTTCCTGGTAGCCTTTATCTTCCTTCCCAATAGCACTGCAATGTAGATCCTTCTGGGTGCAACTTTTTGAAAATGAGTGTATTTTTATGAAAAATAAACAGTGATCTACAACATCAGAAACAAGGATTATTTCTAAAATAATTTCTTTATGGTTCATGATTACGTTGCAACACAACCCCAAAGCATGAAAAATCCACATTCATGCTTCACAGTTGACAAGACATTTTTTCATGAAACACAGATCCTGTTTCCTCCAAATGAACATTTGCTGATCGCAGCCACAAAGTTATAAGTTTCCAAAATGTACATGGCTTATGTCTATGTAGCATACTCCTGTTGCATACTTCAGATGTTGAGTTTTATGATGAGGTCTCGTTTAAGGCTTCCTTCTTATATCTGTTCACTGAAGATTATGTTTGTATGAGCAACACTGCACAGTAGAACAGTGCACCTACTTAATGCAGGTTCTTTAGAGTCATATGTGGGGGTTGATTTGTCTGTCTTACCGGTATAAAAGCAGCTCTTTTTTCTTGCTTTTCTCATTCTCGTCTTGCCCTGAACTGCCATTTATTATTAACATAATATCAGGAGAATCCACAAGCTGGAAACACTTGACCATCTTCTTGTACCCTTCCCCTGACATTGATTACTTTCATTCTCAGATCTTCAGAGAGTTTCTAGTTTCTTAGAAGAACCCGTGGTTGTTTGGGAATTGATTTCAGCTCAAAGTTTCTCAGTACAAGTAGTGACGTTTTTCAGGCGTGATTACTACGCTGCATATACAGTATATGTATTTATAAAATCAATACATTTGGAATACCCCACGTGAGATTGTGTAACAGCAAGTCTGTGTGTGGTTTTGAGGGGCATTTGTGGGTACTGCCCACCGTAACCACGCTCAAAAAACCATTATCACATGGTTGTGTTATCATTGAAGATCTATGTGCTTTATTGCCTGGGTCTGTGTTTAGACAAGCTAGGGTATGTGTCCTTGTGTATGCCACTGTTTGTACTCATGAAAATAAAGCACGGATTGATTTTCAGGGTGGTGTAAGTGCAGAGGTCTCAGCATGTGCCTTCTGAACACTGTGTGATAACCTTTGGTCAGCAGATGCCGACAACAGATTCCTTTGTTGCTGTGAATGTGACTATTTATTGACATATTGCCTCATGGTTTAAGGGTCTCTACAAATCCGCAGGGCCACGACACCACACACTGGCTCTGTGTTTACTGTCATTACACACATACATTCTGCATAAAACACACAACCTTACATTATGTGGTCTACACTTGCTTAAATATACTCATAAATTAAACACATATATACACACACATGCATCCAACGTGTTGTTGACGTTCTTCATTCTCAGGGGGCGTACCGGATGTTTACCAACAGCACCTGCCTAAAGCACATGGTTCTGAAAATCCGGAGGGATGCACGCAACTTCGAGCGATACCAGCATAACCGTGACCTTGTTACTTTCCTCAACAAGTTTGCGGACATGCAGCTGGAACTGCCCAGGGGCTGGGAGATCAAAACCGATCCACAGGGCAAGGTGGGACCTCAAACTCACCAGAACCCATCCAGCTGAGTTGTTAACCACTGATATAATAGCATTGGTTTTGTGAAGCTGAAACACTTAAGTCAAACTGGCCTTTCTCAAAATGTATGTTCAGCTTTTTGTTTGTTCAGGATTAGTTTAACATGGGGAGGTGGGGTAAAGTCATTTTACCGGAGGTTCTTGGTGTTCTTTGGGACTGGACACACTATGTTAATCCAGTGTGAACCATGATGTGTGTCTTTTATTTTGTTTTATAGTCACTTACAAGTGAATTTTGACTTAATGGATTTGATATAGCAGTGGTTCCTGTGTGAAATGGGAATTGAACCATGATCTTTAGTGTATGGGACAGTGGCATCATGAGTTTCTATGAATTGAAAAAAAATGCCTTGTACTTTCGACCACAAGTGATCTGTGGTTAGAAGCTATATTTCAGTTACTGACCAATAATATATCACCTGCTGATGATATATTGGGCTGTCCTACAAACGTTCCACTGACTGGACTCACTGCTTTGATCCTGCAGTGCTTAACAGAATAACGTGCTACGTAATTGTGACAGACTATTGTGCTCTTTTCTCTTCTAGTCATTCTTTGTGGACCACAACAGTCGAGCCACCACCTTCATTGATCCCAGAATTCCTTTTCAAAATGGACGGCTGCCGAATCATCTCACACACAGGCAACATCTACAGAGACTACGCAGCTACAGTGCTGGAGAGGTGGGTACACACACATGCACAGATACGCACACACTTACAAAGAGACAATGTGCCTAAGAAGCAGATGTTGAAATGCAAAAACAAGCAAGCTTTTCAAACTGAAAGGAAACCTGACAGAAACATGCGAGAAAAAAAAATGATGCAACGTGTTTCTGAGAGTTTGGAAACTGAATGTTCTTTTGATGAAAGGAGTGTTTCACTGCATGTCTGTGTATTGTTTTGCACAGGCATCTGATGTGTCCCGCAGTAGAGGTGCCTCTCTCATGTCCAGACCTGGGAACAGCCTGGTAGCTGCCATCAGAAGCCAGTACCAGAATGACTCGGTTCCTCTAGGTCAGTCTTCACACATAGAAACACACATTTTATAAAGTCATTATAAAGTAATTAATAGCCATTGTAACATTAGCCTGGGAGAAAGGTGTACCATATGACTGGACCAACTCACAAGTTCATAGATTCACACACTTACAGCGTGATGCACAAGCAAACAACCTCAAAACACAGAACACAACCACACAGTCTCCCAGAGTCTCAGGACGCCCTTGCTGGCTTTAAGAGCTGCTGGGAGCTGTTCCTTAAGCAACTGCAGCTGGCCCATAATCAGTATGGTCCACCTCAACAGTTTCAAAGCATTCTCCTGAAACCAAAATGCTTTTAATGAATCACTGATACATTCTAAGTTTTTATGTGACTGAAAGTGACCTAGCTAAACTGCTTGTTTACATTTACATTTACATTTGTGGCATTTAGCAGAAGCCCTTATCCAGAGCGACTTACAAAAGTGCTTTGCTGTTTACTTAGAACATCCTTAGCTAGTAGATAAGGCTGGAATCTAGAGATTCCACACATTTAGACCGTTAATCTGCTTGATGCAACATTTTTATCAGTCATTTTTTATTTGAAAGGATTGACCATTTTTACATCGGCGGCATAAAAGACCAAGAATCATATTCCTTAATTGTACCCTAGAATGTCAAACTGTGTTTACCTTGGCAGTGCTTAATAATCATTAATACCCCATCACCTTTTAAACCATTATAACCAAAAACGTTTACATCATTACCCAAAACTGATTTGTAACAGCCTTAGATCATTATATTCACACTCCTAGAATTTACATACAACCAGACCACTGGCAACGATCCTAGCCACAGCAGACAATAGAATGACAAACAGCAAGCGAAACCCCAGACTCAACAGGCATCCACGCAAGCCAAGTGGTTTTCATCATCTCTTCCCTCCATTGTGTGCTCCATCGAAAAACACCTGGCTTATTTTTTATCTGTATGATTTGAGAAAGACAACCTGGAAGAGTGAGAAAACTAAAAACTAACCAACTACAGTCTCTTCATCTCTTCAGCACAGAGCACTGAGAGGACACACTGATAGACCAGCAATCCAGTAATACCTGGGGATAAACTAGCCAATAAACAAAAAATAAAACTAGCAAATAAAAGCTCAAATGGCAAATGACATTCGAAGGCAAACATTTCATTCTAAGGCAAAAAAACAGGGTTATTCATAGACTTGTTTAACAACAGCTAACTAACTTACAGGTTACTCATTATTTCTATGAAGCACAACTGAAAATACTTAATAAATGCTTTTTACATTCCTAAAACACTTTTGTGGCACATTTGATAGTAAAGTTAAAGTAAACTGCAAAGCACGTCCAACTGAGATTACCCAAAGATTGTCTTATTTAGGTCAAGATGAGGCTGAAAACAGCCTTGTGAGCTGTGTAGGTCAGTGTTTTCTACATTTAAGGGCTTATTAATTTACATTTTAATCCCTTCCTCCAAATATTTCAGTCCATAAAAGGAGCTTAAGCACCTCTTCACATTCTGAAAGCATGTAGAATATTGACAAGACATTATGCTTCACAAATATTGAAGTTGTTATCAGCTGTAGTGGTAATCACATCTCTCAGGAACAGCTCTGACCACAATTGAGAATGCACATCAGTATTCTGTCTGTGAGTCTTTTAATTCACCTTCCGTCTCCTCTGCACTACTCAGTATGAGCATGCTTTATCTTCAGCCTGTAGAGCAGAAAGCTGTTATCTGGTGCCTCCCTGTGTAATGGGGGCTGGCAATGCCAGTGCAGAGGAAATGGCAGTGGGTTCGTTTTGTTAATGTCTTGCTGTAGGAATCCCTTTAGAGAGAAGAGTGAAACCCTACACTCTTAAAAAATAAAGTTGCTACAAATGGCTCTTTGAGCGATGCCATAAAAGATACACTTTTGTTTCCTTAAAAAACATATTCATAATAGAGATGTGTGGGATTTTTAAAGGTCTAAAAAATCTTAATGTAAAAGTTTTGTGTTTTTGTTTCCCAATTTAAATCTTACATTTGTATGACAAACAATGTTCCTTGTGGCACCAAATGTGGTTCTTCTTTGGCATTGCTCAAAGAGCCAGTTGTGCCAACTTTATTTTTAGGGATATAACTGGTGACGTGCTAAAATCTAAATAAGTGCAGAATGCAAAAGAAACAAAACAAACAACAACAACAATGGACAAAATTATTGGGACACCTGCTCATTCGTTTCATCAGAAATGAAAGGTATTAAAATGAGTTTTTCTGCTTTTGTCTCTACTGTCTCTACTTTCCAGTGAACGCTTTTATATTTTAGAGCACAACTGTGGAGATTAGACTGCATTCAACAACAAGAGCATTAGTGAGGTCAGGATGTCAGACGAACGCCGCCCTCCTTCATTCTTAACCGTTTTAGACATCCCCAAAGTACTGGATGGAGCACCATAATTCCAGAGAGTACAATTCAACTGCTACACTGCTCAGTGCTGGGGGACGCTGTACCCCTCTAGTCAATTAGGCATAGTGCCAGTAGGTTTATGTTTACCTCCTGTCCTGTTTTATTGGCAGTACTTCTCTATCAGGACTCGACAAGCTGTATGTGTGTTTTTGCACATCTGTGTCAGCAATGGGTGCAACTTAAAGTAGCTGAATGCATTCAAGAAGGGATATCTACCAATATTTGGATATAGAGTGTATCTCTGGAACAGATGATATGCTATGTGTTAAAGTCTACTGCCAGTGCTATAGACTAGAAACATTAGGAGCGTTTCATTACAACATGAAGAAGAGAAATGTGAACAAAGGGCTCTTATCTCCTGGTTGAAACCACTAATGCCTTAGGCTACATGTGTCCTCTTCAGATTCTGTAACATGCCATGTGACTTTACCAGCACTACGTTTTTGGCAACAAAATAACCACAGCTCTTTATTGTACTGTTATGTGCTGCTTAATAATGCTTCTCTTTATTATTGTACAGCTTACAATGAAAAGATTGTGGCGTTCCTCCGCCAGCCAAACATCCTGGAGATGCTGCAGGAGAGGCAGCCTAGTTTGGCCCGCAATCACACACTCAGGTGAGGATAACTATGGTTGTGGGGATCCTGTATATAAACTGGGTTTGTGTAGAGTAGTGGGTAACCAGCTTCCCTGTGGCAGACTAGGGTTGATTTCCCCAGCTCTACAGTGAAACCACACTACAACAAATCATTGAGCAAGACTCTTTAGACTACATTCTCCTGTCTGTGTAACATACGTCAGATGTTGCTCTGGATAAGAGCATAAGCCAGATACCATAACTGTCACTGTGTAGAGTGGTCCCACCAGTCAAGCTAGATTAAATCCTTGAAAATCTTATAAAATCCGATGAAAGCGCCCTTAAAAAGAAGATGTTTTCTCATGAAGCACGGTCAAGAGAAGCAACGGCCTAAACAATAATCATCAAAACAGCTAAAGCTGTGAAAATAGACCCAAAGAGGCAGCAGAACAAGCTGTTTTGCCAGGCCCTCCTTTTCCTCCTATACTGGTCAAAAACAAGACAGTGATGGATGACTGTTATAGCTGCCATACACAGTGCTGCTGGGTAGCCACCATTGAAAACTGTAACAAGCAAAGTTTGTTACACTGAGTCAGCATTTTCTGTCAAACTTACATATAGAGTTACATGAGCATTAAGACAGATCCTTATCTCACAAATGTTGACATCTGATCTTTCTCTTAAAAGCATTCCTGAATGCTGGCTATTACAGCTCCCATTCAGTAAGGTGAAACGTATTACCAACACATTAAAAACCAATTAACATTCCAAGAGATTGGACATTTCGCCAGCCATCTAGTACAGAAGATAAAGGCAGTAAGGAATTAAAGTGTTGAAACCCTCTGTATGTTCTGTTTTATATGTTGAGTGGCCTGTTTTAATCCTGCAGGGAGAAGATCCATTACATCAGGACAGAAGGGTCTCAAGGTGTGGAGAAGTTGTCTTGCGATGCAGACGTGGTCATGTTGTTAAGGTGTGTTTACTACACTGCCCTGAAAAGGCCTGGGCACATGGTGAGAGTTCATTCTGTCACTGATTCCATGCCAATCCCATTGCAAAGCCTTGCAATTGGCATGCCAATTGGATTACTGTTTCTTAAGAAAAGGGTACGTTGACTTATGCCACACATGGGCAAGCATGCAACCCTTCATTGAATAACATAATCCACGTGTATCCTCTGCCAAGACAGTGGCATCCAGCACTGCGCCTGACAACACACAGAGCTCTCAAGAGCACACACACACATGAGCTTTAGCTACTGCTTTTGTATGATTTCTGAATTCTAATTCATGTATAGCTGAATTTCTGCCTTTTTTGTGAAGCACTATTGAGACCTTTAACCATTTATGATGCATTTACATAAGATATGCTGCCAATTTATACTGAATATTTTTTATTAATCTATATACTAATGATATTCTGGGCTGATATATGTTTAATATTGTATAACACAATTGTATGATTTGTTTGGTTGAATGTGCTATGATTGCATTTAGGTTAGAAACAGTGACCTGCTCCTCACTTCTCCCTTTTTAACACATTCTTCAATGTTGATTTGAAACACCGCATGGCATACAGTGCTAAAACAGTTCCACACTACAGACATCTACAGTAAACTGCATCATAATCATTTGTCAGGGACCCTCACTGCTCTCAGGTTGGGATGATGACTGTTTATAGTGCCTCTAACACACTGGCACAGAGGCAGAAACAAAGGATTAGTAGTGGATTGGGATATATTTAGATTGCCTATACCCAGTCTAGTCAAATGTACCTGGATCAGCCCTTATCCTGATCCACTTGATGGGATCTACTACAGGGAATGAGAATAGTGCATATTCATTAGATGTAAATGTAATTATTTCAGACTTTTTTTGCTTCGTCTGTTGATGAGTATGTCTTATAGCTCATGATAACAAACAAATATAGAATATCAAATGATCAAAACTGACATAATACAGGACAATGGCAAAATCCTGCACCTATCAGCTGGGGCTATACATAGGGCCCAACCCATTCCCAAATCAGATCACCTCAGAGCACCTCCATTCATCTAATGTTTATGTGGCTGTTTGTGATCCGATCAGCAACATTGCTGCAGAAACAGAATATTTAATTATGAGGTTAAATAAATTAGTAATCAGACATTATCAACGTTAAAATAAATGCTTGAAATACATATATCGAATATTTGAATTACTGTTGCACTAGTATACATTCCTGTAAGCCACATATACAATGGACAAAATATTGAAGGCCTTTATTTACTGTATATTTTCACATTGATTCACTAATGCAATTTATTACATGAATGTACAATAGACAAAAATATTGGGACACCTGGTTAGTCACTGTTTCTTCTGTAATCAATTACATTAAATAATTATTCTTATTTTGTTGGAGTAACTGTCTCTGAACTGTCAGTGTAAGCTTTCTATTGAATTTTAGATTATTGCTGTGAGGATTTGATTTGCAAATCAAATTAAGCCCCAATATACTGGATGGAGAACCATCATTTCAGAGAAAACAGTTCCACTGTTCCACAGCTTACAGCTAGGGAACTTTAGAACTTTAGAACTCCTCTAGCCCACACCTGCCATTAACATGGTGCCAATAGGTTCTTTTTTTATCTGCTCCAGGGCACTTTCCATTGGGGGAACTTCTTTACATGGCCTAGAAATGCTGTGTGTGCAATTGCACATATATGTCAGCAATGACTGCAACTTAAAGTAGCTGAATGCATTCATTATAAAGGGTGTCAGTAAATGTTTTATACATATGGTGTATCAGCTAATCTGACTTACATGAATAACTGAAGATATTTTTGGTGAGGATCAAATCATTTCGTTTGTTTAAAGCTTAAACATTTTGACCCTCTCTTCTGCAGCTTGTTTGAAGAAGAGATCATGTCGTACATCCCTACCCACCCCTTCCACCCCGGCCTCAGTTTCTCCCCAAGATGTTCTCCTGGGTCCTCACCTCAGAGCTCACCAGGTTTGTATGGGTGCACGTGGTGTTCTGAAGTGTGTGGATGTTTTAAGGAATGCGTTGCAGATATTCTGTATTTGCATCTAGTTTGCATGTAGACATGCCGTATTTGACTACATGGCTCATATTCTGGCTGACAGACTGCGATTCCAGAGTCTGTCCCCTGTGATTATTCACCCAGACTCACAGTTGTGATGATTGCCAATCAACATTGTAATCATTTTAATCTCCAGTCATGCAGTCATACGGACCTATCCACAGATCTTCAGTCACCACCCCAACTCAGGCTGCAGTTTAGTCATCTATTTAAAAAAAAAATGCAGAAATACTGAAATAGCAGCTAATCTCTAATGTGTGGCCTTGCATAATAAACTGCAAGGATATCCCTGTAGGCACTAAAGATATTATACTGTGCTTGAGCACTGACTTTTTTTTCTATCACAAACACACACACACACACACACACACACACACACACACACACACTGCACAATAGTTCCTTCTCTCAGCTCTCTGAGAACACTGGCCTATTTGTTACTGGTGTGTATTTGTCATTGCAGCAACCAAGCCATGTTCCCCTGATGCTGAAACAAATTTGCTAACCCCTTGCTCGTTCACCCGCCGCTCGGAGTTGTGCTTTTTGATGTGGGGCCTAATATATGACTCACATCAGCAGCATCCTGCTGTGCTATAAAGAGCTTTCTGGCACAGTTGGAATGAACATGTACAGTGTGTTAGTTAGAGGGGGGTCTAATGAGTTTTTGAGGATTTCATAAAAGCTTTAACAAATGGAATGATATCACAGCTGGGTGGCAATGAGCTCGCCCAGTCAATAAGTCATTATAGAAAGAAATTCTATCCATGAATATGGAGTATGTATCTGAGTATGAATATTTTATTTCTGATATAATTTATAGGTAGAAACTGGACACGATTGTGTTTCTTTGTGTGTATGTTTGTGTGTATGCCTTGGCAGGACTGCAGAGAGCCAGAGCGCCTGCACCATACCGCAGAGACTTTGAAGCCAAGCTACGCAATTTTTACAGGAAGCTCGAAGCCAAGGGCTATGGCCAAGGGCCAGGAAAAATCAAGTGTGTATATGCATGGGCTGGGGGCAATTTGTGTATGATGTGCATTATAAAAAATAAAGCAGATATGAGGAGGGGCTCTCTGTGCTGAACCTTCCATCTGTGTGTGTTAAAGGCTACTCATCAGGAGAGAACATCTGCTGGAAGGCACTTTTAACCAGGTGATGGCCTACTCGCGCAAAGAGCTCCAGAGGAACAAACTTTACATTACGTTTGTAGGAGAAGAAGGGTATGTCAGCCTTTTCACCTAAAGTAATATCAGCATGGTGGTAGCTTCAGAAGCTTTTTTTTGTATTTAACTGGAGAAATGATTACTGTAAAAAATGTGATCCATTACATACATTAGTAATAACTGTCCATTCACACACACACACACACACACACACACACACACAGCTGGTCTAATCCCTGTAAAGAATTATTGCCAATAGAATAGGACCTCTATAGCAAATAAACATGAACCTATTGACACCATGACTAATGCCTCATTGACACCCTCTCATGACTTCTCTGCAATGATGGTGCCCATCCAATATTTTAAGATGAGTTGGGAAGTCGGGGTGGTGATCATACGACATTCTGTCCTCACTAATGGTCTTTCCACTGAATGTAATCAAATCTTCACAGCAATGCATCGCAATCTAATAGAAAGTCTCCCCTGCACGGTAGAGACAGACATTCCAATAAAAGCAGGATAAACTTTTTTTAAATACCAATGAAGGAGTAGACGTCCCATATTTTGTCCATATAGTTTATGCAAAATATTATTATACTGTTTTTCACAGAAAATTGAGGTGGTTATATCCTTCTTTTCTCAGAACAAGGGTGATATGTAATTGTCTGTTTTTTGTAGACATTTTTTGTACCTTTTCAAATGATACAAATTCTGTAATACTGTAGATGAAGCTACTCATAATCCTGATGCGTTGTTTTCTAGTATTTACCTCTTATTTTTCAAATATTATACCAGTTCTCCTCATATAAATGATTTTTTATGCATTTGACATTTTTGGTCAGTAATTTGTATTCATATTTACCGCTTTAGCTTGTTTTGTGATAGAAATGAGCTTCTAGCCACTGTGTATATGAGCTGTATCAGATGGGCAGAGCTGTAGTCAGCATGCCACACGTTTTGAGATTTTTATTGTAGTTATTCATTATTTTCCAATGTTGTATTTTTCTCTTGTTTTATTTAACACTTTTCATCTGTTTCATGTCTAGTCTGGACTACAGCGGGCCATCACGGGAGTTCTTCTTTCTGCTGTCTCAGGAGCTGTTTAACCCTTACTATGGCCTGTTTGAATACTCAGCCAACGACACCTACACTGTTCAGATTAGCCCTATGTCTGCCTTTGTAGAGAATCATTTAGAATGGTATGCTCTTAGATTCTCTCTCTCTCTCTCTCTCTCTCTCTCTCTACCACACACACACACACACACACACACACACACACACACACACACACACACACACACACTTTTCAGAGCCTTGTTGATACGAAAATGAATGAAAAGTCTTTTATCCTACAGTGTGCTTTATCTGTTGCTCTTTATCTTTAGGAAAAATTGTGCTTTTTGCGAATAAAATGACAGAAAACATTTGGGAGCAATTAGGTACACCTCAAGGTTTTGGCAAACCATATCATCAAGCTTCTTCATCCATCCGTAAAAATAAAATGGCATAAAATGCAAAAATGTTCGTCAAATGTTAAACCTCTAAAACATTAGTTTTAACTGTCTATACATTCAAACGTATCTCATTAAAATAGATCCAGGTGAACAGAAAACATAGGGATTTTTTCTGTAATATTAGTCTTTAAATAGTCCCAACAACAAACCTTGGGTCACTAAGCACCCAAAGGACCTTCAGACTTAAAGACAAGGTTCTACTAAGGTCTGTGTAGAAGCAGCTGAAGGTGAGACTGAGGCAGAGCTAGGAGGACTACAGAAGGAAGCTGGAGTACAAGCTTTTCTCCAGTAATTTGCTTCTTTTGGCTTTTAGTAATCTGGTCAGCTGCTAACAATAGATAGAGTGACCCTATATCCCTTTTCCCAGTCCTCAATGTGAAAAATACATCCAGTCCGGATTTCTAAATTGTGTTAAATGTCTGGGATTTCACAACTTCGGAACAACAGCATTAAGGAGGTCTGGGCTGGCATGAGGAAAATCACTGGCATCAATGCCAAACCACAAACTGTGGGGGATGGTTTGCTGAATGTGTTTTTTTAACAGGTTCAGCAAGTCACCACCCACTCCCACCCCTACCTCTAGCAGCAGTACCCTTAATTCCTCACCACCGCTGCTGTCTCCACACTCCTACTCAAACACAAATATCCCAAGAGCATTTCTATTTGTCCAATCATTATGCAGTCAGGACAATGGGCAGTGTCACATTATATGAAATTTTTTTTTAGCGTGACAGTAAAGAGACAGTGCATCCAGAAAGTATTCACAGTGCTTAATTTTGTTATAGCCTTATTCCAAAATGGATTCAATTCATTTTTCCCCTCAAGATTATACACACAATACCCTATGATGAAAATGTGAGCAAAGTTTGAAATCTTTGCAAATTTATACAAAAAATAAATAAAAAATAAAAATATAACATACAAGTATTCACAGCCTTTGCTCAATACTTTGTTGAAGCACCTTTGGCAGCAATTACAGCTTCAGTACTTTTTGTGTATGATGGTACAAGCTTGACACACCTGTTTCTGGAAAGTTTTTCCCATTCTTCTTTACAGAATCTCTAAAACTCCATCAGATTGGATGGGGAGCATCGGTGCACAGCCAATTTTAAATATCCCCAGAGATTTTCAATCAGGTTCAAGTCTGGGCTTGGCCACTCAAGGACATTCACAGAGTTGTCCAGAAGCCCCTTTCTTTTACCTTGGTTGTGTGCTTAGGGTCATTGTCCTGTCCCAGTTGTCCCAGTCTGAGATCCACAGCGCTCTGGAGCAGGTTATCATCAAGGATTGCTCTGTACATTGCTGCAGTCATCTTTCCCTTGACCCTAATTGGTCTCCCAGTTCCTGCGGCAGAAAAACATCCCCACAGCATGATGCTGCCACCACCATGTTTCACTGTAGGAATGGTATTAGCTAGGTGATGAGGTGATGAGCCTGGCTTTTCTCACTTTGTCTTTGTGGGGTATTGTGTGTAGAATTTTGATGGGAAAAATCAATGGAATCCATTTTGGAATAAGGCTTATATATATAATGTAAGTGTTATAGCCGATATAAAGTTGGTGCTGTATTTTAGAGCTTGGCCAACAGTCTAAACACTATAGCTAGTGTGGAGTGCACCACGTGCAGCACTTGAGTTATATAAGTGATATTTGTACTGTAATTGAGTTCACTGTTACACTGTTCTTCCCACAGGTTCCGGTTTAGTGGGCGTATTCTGGGCCTGGCGCTGATTCACCAGTACCTGCTAGATGCTTTCTTCACTCGTCCGTTCTACAAAGCCCTGCTCCGGCTGTGAGTTTTTCTCCAGTGATTTTGGGTATAGATTAAGCCTAATCTTAGACTAAATCTCAAATAACAATTTTGATCTAAGCTGTGGCTGAAAAAAACATTATTAACTCACAACATCCATAGACAAATCAACATGTACTGTGGTTTGAGCAGATGAATCTGAATGAAACCCATTATCTGCAACAAAGTAAAACACACTACACTGCTTTATTGTGTTTGTATATCTTCAAACGCATGTGTGTGCTTTGCGTTGTGTGTGAAGGGCGACTGATCTGAGTGATTTAGAGTATCTGGACGAGGAGTTTCATCAGAGTCTCCAGTGGATGAAGGATAATGACATTACAGACATCCTAGACCTGACCTTCACTGTTAACGAGGAAGTCTTTGGGCAGGTACTGCTCCTCTCAAACAGTACATCCTATTGGCGTATGAGACTCAGCATAAAAAGTCCTTGATTCATACAAAATTTGACCTTCGTCTCTATGAACAGGTAACAGAGAGGGAGCTAAAGTCAGGAGGATCAAACATCCAGGTGACAGAGAAGAATAAGAAGGAGTACATTGAACGAATGGCCAAGTGGAGGGTGGAGAGAGGGGTTGTGCAACAGACAGAAGCATTGGTCCGAGGCTTCTACGAGGTATGCAACAAACCAAACTGTCCTCAGTCATTCTTGACACCTTTTAAATAAATTATCTTTTAAAAAGGCTCTTTAAGTCTTTAAGAGGGTCTCCACCCTTACACATTGGTATTACAAACATCTTGATGGACCCAGCAGCGTTTTTCTATGGTTCTTCTAGGCTCAGTCAACTGATATATGCCTATTAATAATACAAATGGTTCTTGACTCAACAGAGTATGTGATATTGACATTATAACTCTAATATGGGAATTTCTATGGATGTAGTATGTATTCATTGCATCCATTGTTCTTCTGACTAGGTGGTAGACTCACGTCTGGTGTCGGTTTTTGACGCTCGAGAGCTGGAGCTGGTCATTGCTGGGACAGCGGAAATCGACCTCATTGACTGGAGGACCAATACCGAGTATAGAGGAGGTAAAAATGTGTGGACATGTAAAGGGCAGTGACCCAGGGGGCTGCCTGCATTTAGGTAGTCACTTGAGTACAGAGTAGTATTGATATTAAATATGCAGGTAAATAAATGTGTTTTGCAACAGCAGCAGGTCTGTCAGGCAGCAATGTCATTGGTATTTAGTCTGGTGCAGAGGTCTGTGTTAGAGATTCTGAGCCTCTCCCTGATGTTAACATCTGCAGTAGATTCCTTGCTGTGCCAGAAATATCCACAAATGACTGTAAGTCATTAACCTCCAAATGTGCTGGGCTGGACCAGAACACTCGTCTGACCCTCATTAAAGCCTAAGCTCTTAATTGCTCAGGATAATCCTCGAGCCATTTGACCTTTCCCCCCTCAAAAAAAAGTCAACTATAAATCATTCTGTAAGTCCAGCTGAGTCTGCAGCACCTTCTCTCACCTCTGCTGCCAAAACAAGCAAGCCATCAGGTCTCTCTTGCCGTTCCATGGCACGGATGGAACTTTTTTATATCAGAAGCAAAACATGCAACCTTTGTGGGATTGTCTTCACCCCTGTGGTTTTGTGGTTGCATGGTTCTGGAACAGCCTCATTCATAAATCTGCTGACTTTGTTGACTTTTCATGCACAGTTTGGAGGTGTTCAGGTCATGTTTCAGCCTGTTTCACTCATGCATAGAGAGATGTTTAAATAGAGTTATTTACACATACTGTTGTATTTGTAGAATGAAGGACAGCTGAAAAATAATAAATCCTCCTCTCTCCTCCAATCATCCCCCTCTAGGCTTTCATGATGGACACATAGTGATCAGGTGGTTTTGGGGGGCAGTGGAGCGCTTCAATAACGAGCAGAGGCTGAGGTTGCTGCAATTTGTGACGGGCACCTCCAGCGTGCCATATGAGGGCTTTGCGGCGCTTCGTGGAAGCAATGGTCTGCGGCGTTTCTGCATTGAGAAGTGGGGAAAGATCACCTCACTACCCAGGTATGAAATGTTGGTAAATTGTGGTTGTGTTGAACCCCAGCCTCTGCTTCACATTCCAGTCATTTAGGTACAGGCTCAGGGTAATTATTTATTAGTCTGGAAGTTAACAGCAAGAGCATTTTCTGGAGAATACAACAAGTTTCTCAACTCATCATATATGGACATTTCAACAATGTTTAAAGATGGAGTCACATTAAGGAGGAGCACAGAAAAACAAGGGCAGGGTTTATTTATGTGGAAAAAAAAACAAAACAAAACACTAAAGCTAACATGAAATACAAGTATTAGTATAGAACATGAGGACGTGAAACTAAACAAACCCGAAAGAGACTAGGAAACGACAAAGTGTCTAAACATAAGGACATGAAACACACAACAACAGACAGCGGGAGACTGGAACAAAGGGTCTGCAGACACACAGGAAGACTAGGCACATCTTGAGCAGATAATGAAAGAGCAGAGTTACGAAGGAGGCACAGGTGAGACCACTAATGACAAGGCAGGGCAAAGGTGAGGCAAAGGCGGAGACAGAAGATAAACACAACAAAGACGCGCAATGAAGCAAAAAAAAAAAAAAAAAAAAAAGGAAAACAGGCAGGCAAGGAAAGCGATGGAACTAATCAAATAAAATAATTGGTCAAATGTAATGAATAGACAATCATTTTTCTTTTGATGAAAAATAAAATGGTTAGAATTAGAATCAGGTGCTTCATCGGCTGCAGATCATTAGACCATATTTAGAGATCATATTATTTTGTTCTTATTAAACCTCATTAATTTGGTAGGCTCTTGCAGTGAGTTGTAACAACAACATACAAAGAGCTCTTTGATGCCCTCAAAAAGAAGATTCTAGAGGCAAATGAGTCTGGGAAGGGATTAAAAACACATTAAAACAATTGGAAATCTTCCTTTTCACTTTGTGCAAAATGATTTCTAAGCAGAGAAGATTACATGCTGCATTAACAATCATACAAACCTACAAGTAGCTCTTCCTACAGTTCATGTCAAAATGCAGCATCTACCATCAGAAAAAGACTGCACTTGCTGTGCTCTCAATCAGCTACTCTCTCTGTGTAAAAGCGCTTGCCCTCCCACTCCCTCTCAAAAAGAGTTAACGGAAGCTCTTACCTCGGCTGTGTTCAAGTTGACATTGTGTGTGACTCACTGACTCACATGTCCTAACTGCATACCTCATTCTGAACTGTGGTTGCATGTTTAAATAGAGTTAAAAGATCCAGGTATCAGTTGCACACATCAAATAAGAGTAAGATACTGACATAACAGGTGAAATATGATGGGGAATCTCCTAGAACTGGGTTGCATGTCCTGTGCTGAACAGTGAAACAGTCTGTATCATTTCACATCATATTTTTGAAGTGTAAACATAGCAGACCTATCTGACAGAGGGCAAGTCCATTTGTTTATTTAGCAAGAACACTTTATAAAAGAGCATGTTGTCCTAGTGTGTTAACTGCCATTAGCAAATCAAACAGAGAAACAGACAAATAAACCTCTAATCTTTCCATTAGTTGCTGCATAATAGCTGCCCTTTTGTCCCATGTGAACTGAACCTAAAGTGCTAAATCAACAGGGCACCTACTGTTAAATGGAACAAGTAGCACGAACAACCCTGTTTACCCAAGTCACAGGACCAAGGGATGCTGATATTGAACCGATATTTTCTTAAATCACTGTGATTCTTTGTCAGTTCTTTGAGAATGCCGTTCGTCTCTTTGACGCTTCTTTGTTATTTTATTTAGACTTGTAAAAAAAAGTTACAAAGTGACAAATGCCATCTAAAAATTGTGTGTTTGAAAGGTTTTCACTGTCACTTCTAGCTCTCCACCTTGAAATGTCGTTCGCGCAGTGTCACGTTGGCAAATGGCTGAGCCAGTGGATCAAAGGCTGGCACTGTCAGCACTTAAACTGCACTGAGTTCCTATTTCGCTGTCATAGGGAGGACAGGGCTTGTTTTTGGCATTGTCTGGAAAAACATCAGCACAGGCTGAGCTCAATAAGGGCAAGCTGAGGGAACGCTCAGTGCTTTTGATTACTTTCCTGCACACCAAAGAAAGATAGAAAGATGTTCACCAGTAGATATAGATATATCTTCTGATCATTCAGTACAGCAGGAAAGAACATTTGAAACAGTGTTTTATAATGCAAAACTGTATCAATTGTAGTCTCTTCCTGTGGGCCTTTCATTTGCTGTCTTTTTTAGAAAGTTCAGTGTGACTGGGAGCTGCATCATGCAGAACGACCCACCCAAAACATTGTCTTGCATTTCTTTCTGCTGCCTTCAATAATATAATTTATCACTGTTGCTGCATTAAAGAAATAATTAAAGTAGATCAAAGAAGGCTGACTTAATACTAAGGTTCCCCCACTGATAGTGGAAAGGGGATGCAAATTTCCAAGGCTTATAAATCTCTGACTCCTCAAACCTTGTCCCAGGAACACTGGCACAAGCTCCTCTAAGCAACTAAATAAAACAAGAAATACAGAAACTATACTAAGACTTATGCTTAAAATATCAATTAAGGTGTATCTTTAACTTTTGGAAATCAGGTCATCTTTTACTCAATTTAATTAAGTTCACTGTTCAGAAATGTTGTGATGCTAAAGGGTTGCTATCTGTCAAAGCTGTTGTGTCTCATTAATTGACTAGCCACAGTGTCTAAAACGGCACTTTACACAAAGATAATTTCTATACCGTCCTAAATTATTACAAAACTAAACATGGTTTTGATCTTGTGTTTATAGATGTGAAGGGAAAAAGGGGTTTGCTGCAGGAAGCCGCATTCATGAATGCAGTCTTATTAGCCCACAGTAACCAGCCCAAAACATTTGGGAATATTTTGTCCATTTGTCTGTGTGAACACCACATGACCAGCTCATCTGATTTAACATCATTAAGCATTGATTTACCAAACCAGTGTTGGACAGTAACTATATATAATATAGTGCTAATATTACTTGTTTTTATTCTAATTATAGTGTTTTCCTGAGTAAATAAACTCTGTGTGTAGTAAACGTAACTCATACAAGTGCTTACTCAGCATTTTACCTAATGTTTTGTTGTGTTTCTTTATTTCCTTCAGGGCCCACACATGCTTTAACCGTCTGGATTTGCCTCCATATCCTTCATACACCACACTGTATGAGAAACTACTGGTTGCTGTGGAGGAGACCAGCACTTTTGGTCTGGAGTAAAGAATTGAGCAGCCACTGACAGACTGTATTTTCTAAACGTACTGTAACTTAATTTTCAGTGACTCTATCCTCAAAAGACTGCTATTTTTTACTGACATGCCTCTGAGGATTTATTATGAGAGTATGTGAAGTTTTATTTGAGATTAATTGGAATTGCATGAGTATATTGTACATATTGTACTACTGTGGGGTTGGGAAAGGGACAAAAAAGATGTGTAGTTAAAACCTGCGTCCAGCCTACTGACTGTTCCCCTGCTACTGTTCATCTGCTGTGCCATTCTTACTATTTTCCTGATATACTGTTATTGTGCATGGGGGACAAAGCCCACTTGACAAGAGCTTCACCAATGGCCTGCAGCCAAAGCCAGGCAAAACTTCATACTTAAAGTTTGCTCTTCTGTGGCTGTTGCGTTCAGATGATCATCAGTGGACAAATGTGGATATATTTCAAATTGTTTCATTTGGCTCACTGAAATTACAACAGGGGAAGTTTCGGTTTTAGTAGCTCATTATATAAGTGATATCCTCCTCAACGTGGTACACATACGATCACTGTGATCAGAGCTCAATGGATGATTGCCTTAAGTAGCAGAAGCAGGCAGGACAATGCGGTTTCATCAATTAGGCAACACCAAGTATTCTTGCCTGATTGAAAACACTAAAGAAGAGAAGTGATGAAGCACATCCTCCTGTCACAGTCTTCTGTAAGTAGGGAGTTTGCAGAAAGCCTGTTGAGCCAGGTGATGTAAGCGATTTTACTGTAGACCCAGATTAGCAACTTAAATCACCCCACAATGCCAGAGCCTGTACTCTCAGCTCCAAAATACACACAAGGGAAGGCATGACATTGAGCTATGATTTGTCCCCACAATTCTGTGTCTAATGAGAATACCATGAGATAGCCAGATGTTTCTCAGAATGTCAACTTATTTTCCTGCTTGACATTGTCAGTCAGTGGCCAGAAGATCATGGCATTGGCAAGGTCTTTCAGTCTTCCTGTTATTTTTTTCACATTTTATTATGTTGTGGCCTTGTGTTTCTAATTGCCCCATCAATCTGCATCCAATAACCCATAATAAGAAATTGAACGCAGAACGTAAGGAATTTTTACAAATTGATTAAAAAGTATTCAGATTCTTTACTATGACACGTTGCATTTCTCCTTGTATTCTTTGAGCCGTTTCTGCACCTCCTGTGGTGGTCCTCCTATGACCACTGGGTTCTTGACCACCTTTCTTAACAAAGCCCTTCTCCCCCGAAAATCTGAGACCAGTGGGGCAGCCAAACTTCTTCCTTTTAAGAATTCTGGAGGCCACTGTGCTCTTGAGAACTTTCAGTGCAGTAGAATTTTCTTCAGCCTCCTGCAGATCTATTTGTCCACACAATCCTGTCTTTTAGCCCTGCAGGCAGTTCTTTCTGTGTATACAGACACAAAACATGTCCAATCAGTGCTTATGTGAATATGAAATTCCTTAATTTCCCTGAAGGGACCCTGACAAGGGATCAATAAAGTTCTGTTCTATTCTAAATTTTAGTTTTCCTTTTGTCATAAATTTGTAAACATCTCTAAATTTGTGTTTACATTGAACAAACTTTTATTTTAACACAAGGCTGCAAAATAAAGTGTGGAAACAGTGACAGGGTATGTGTATGTATATACACGCACACACAATCTCATATCTCGTGAGACAGCATTGTACATTTTTTACAGAATTATTTGAAGCAATATTCATTCCTGAGACATCTATATTAATATTAAACCCTGTAATTACTAAGAAATTTGAAGTATGACAATATACCCTGACACTAATCCAGCCTCTTATTTACCTGTAAGTATGTATGCCTATTGCAGATATTAATGTACTTATTTTTGTACATCCTGTGTGTTTTATATGGTTTAACTGGAAAGCTACTGTAATGTGTTGATATTTCTTTATTGAAGTGATTCTTTTCTGTTCATTGATGCTGTTTGAATGCCTGACTGTGATGTTAATTATTATTTATATTCTGAATGATTTGTCAATGCCTTGTTTGTGTATTTGTATACACAGTAACGTTGTTGTTATTTTGAAAGGGACCATTAATGGGGTACACAGGCATTGATAATGTTATACCTATTATTGCCTATGACAGTTTTTTTTTTCTCAACTCCGGTTCTGGGGCATGTCCCACACTGTGCAATGTCAGTAGTTTTTCTGCACCTGGATTGTATGATTAGTTAATGATCATGGCCTTCTTAAGCTGATTCAGGTGTTTTTGGAGCAAGAGAAACATGAAACTGTGCAGCTGGGCTACAGAACTGAAGTTAAATCACTGATCTAATCTAATGCACTGAATGATTTCAAAATGTAAAGACACTAACATATCCAAATTGTATTCCAGCCAGATCCTTATAAATGAACTTTCACCATTCAGCAGTACAGCGCTTGTCTATGCTTATTATGAGTTCACATTGATGTGTCCTTAGTTTTGTCTGACCCATTAGTAAATTTATAATGCTGTTCTTTCCACAGGTTCCACTCTATTCTGAATATATTTAGCTTTTATCACAGTTAAACAGAAATACTGTTTAGGGTTGAATATGTTTAAAACAAGGAGATAAAACTAGTTTAAAGGGCACAACTGTTGATTTGCAATTCCAGCTATATTACTGCTATTTTTATGCTGATATTTGCCATACATTTTTTTTTAATTCCCAAAAGCTTGGTATCCAATATACACTGTATCCACTAACGTCATAATGTTTGCTTTTCTTCCTTTTGTATTCTTCAAGCTGTTCCAAATGATTGTCCAGTCCAGTCCAGATGACTTTCCCTTCTACACAGCCTATGCTCACACATGTGTACCTTAAAGCAACTATATATGCAGCCCCACAGATCCTCAAAATAAAGCTCCTAAATGAAGTAGAAAACATGGAGCATTCCCTGGACAGTCAAGACAGTCTCTCCAAAGCAGAACACATTCTTTTACACCCCCATCATTTCAGAAAGAACCAGTGAATGAGCTGGTGACCCACCCTATACTAATTTTAATATTATTATCAAAAGTAGCATCATGTCAGCTGTTATACATTCAGTCAAGTGCCTGAATAAAGGCTGAAGCCTGGAGGACAGTAGTATGATGAACAGATTGCCTGTCATTAGCCTTCTGACCAGCAGGGGGCTATAACTGCTGCACTTCCACCATCAACATGTGCATTTATTATTATTATTATTTTTATTATTATTTTTCATTGTTTTAAGAGCAAATTACGGCATATCTTAAACCACGTTAAAGAATCAATTGGTTTAGGGGAAGTTTAAAAAACATCACTGTGCCTCACTTCCATCACCAACATTTGCATTTATTATTATTATTATTATTATTATTATTATTATTATTATTATTATTATTAATAATAATAATTACTATTATCGTTATTAGCAACATTTAATTATTATTTATCTTGTTTTATTATTTTTTGTATTATTAATATTATTATTATTAATAATAATAATAATAATAATAATAATAATAATAATATTTTTTAAGACCCAGACTAATTACGGCAGATCATAAACCTCGTTAAATCGTGAAATGTCTTTCGGACCGCGTTTAAAAACATTGTATTAGTGTGAGTTGAAGTCTTGGCTCGGTGCCTGCGGGGAAACCCCGAGGAACCAGACCCCGCCCCTTTTGGCCGCTCGGCTTGTCAATCAAGGGCGTTACCAGGGTGACGGCGGTGCGCGCGCGGCGCCGGTTGGACGGAGGGGCGGCTGGAGAAACGGTCGCTTTTCAAAGCCGAGAAGGAGGAAGATGTCCGGCTCGGCTGTGTGCGGTGTGTGAAGCCTGGCCGAGGGACAGCTGTGCTCAGCGCGTGAGAGTCGTTCTGCTGTTCGTTACTTTAGAAGAAGCGTTATGATTCCCGAGTGTCCGGCCAGGAGCCGAGCTCAGCCCAGCCGCTCTGCTTTACTCTGCGGACCAGCCTGCAGCATCCGGAGCGAACCCTTCTGCGACCTCTACAGCCTCATACCGGGCAAGGAGCTGGGCAGGTACGGACACAGGCCGGACCCTGCTCTGACCACTGCTGGACCTGGACTCGGGTCCTGCAAACTTCTGTCCGCGTGTGCTGGGCTACCGATCAGCCCTGGTCCCACCAGCAGGTCGAGATGTTTGCAGGACCTAAGAAGAGCTTTCTGAGGGCTGTCTTTGAGTCATTTCTGAAATCTAACCTTCAAAACCTGCTTTAAACCCTCTTCATCCGCACTGCTCTCAGTCATTCAACTCTTTAAGCCTTTAAACAGGTCCTGCAAACTTCTGTCCATGTGTGCTGATAAAGAAGTGCAGATCAGCCCTGGTCCCACCAGCAGGTTGAGATGTTTGCAAGCCCCGAGCAGAGCTGAATTCACTCCTGTGAAGGCTGTTTGTTTGTCATTTCTGAAATCTAACCTCCAAAACCTGCTTAAACCTTTTTAACACACAATAACCTCAATAATTCAGCCTTTCTTGCTCTTGCACAACTCTCTCGTGATAATTCAGAGTCAGGATGTTTGGCCGGATGAGCTGACTTCACTCGTTTAAAGGCTGTCTTTGTGTTATTTCTGAAATCTAACCTCCAAAACCTGCTCTCAGACATTCAACTCTTTAAGCCTTTAAACAGGTCCTGCAAACTTCTGTCCATGTGTGCTGATGAAGTACAGATCAGTCCTGGTCCCACCAGCAGGTCGAGATGTTTGCAAGCCCAGAGCAGAGCTGAATTCACTCGTTTGAAGGCTGTCTTTGTATCATGTCAGTACTTTCACCGGTGAACAATCATTAGAACCATGTTCACACACAGTAACCTCCATAAGTTGACCTTTGTCTTGCTTTTGAGAGCTCTTAGGCTGTTATCAGGTCTTACTCAGATCTTATGATACTACCAAGTCAGGATTTGGGTAGATGAGCTGAAATCACTCGTTTGAAAGCTGTCTTGTATCGTTTTAGAAGTGATTCATCCGTTTAAGCCTTTAAACAGGTCCTGCAAACTTTTGCAATCTTGTGTGTGCATGTATCCATGTGTATTGAGTTAATCAGTGCTGATACTACCAACAGGCGGACCCACTTAAAGGCTGATCTAAGTTTCTAAGTAAAACTGACTTTTACCTGTAAAACTGGTTAAAAATCCTGTTCACACGCATTTTTCACAATTCAACCTTTTCTTGTTCATCCAGCTCCTTTAAGCCTTTAAACTGGTTTTGTGTATTGTGGAATACAGATCGCTCCTCCTGATACTTTTAAGTGAAGCAGTTGGGGGTTTGTCTCATTGTCCATTCCGAGGTTGTTTAGTACTTGCTCGCATTGCAGTCAGTCAAACTGACCTGTCCACTTATGATATATAATGATAATGATATATTTTTTTTTTAGAAGCACATTCTTAGGATCTATTGGCTTAAAAGTATGTGCAGTGAACTAGTGGTGAATACTGTAGACAGGTAACACCACTACAGCACAAGACGTTCAGAACACACACAGTACAATAGCTGTGGTGTATGTTTGACACTCTTGGGTATTGTGCATTAGTACTAACTTGCATTAGTATATCTTTTAAAGGTAGTTACGAAGCTTTGGGGTCGTGTCTGTTGTGTCTGTAAATGTCATAAATGTGGGTTGTTTGGTGTATAATATGAACAATATGCTTTGTTTTTGGTGTTCACAAAGTCCAACCTTCTCCCAGGTCTGGTCTCATTAGAATATAATTTAACAACATGAATACAGATATTATTTTCATCATGAACCAAGTTTATTGTTACATCTACTTCAGATTCACACCACCAAGTGTTGAATCTGCTGCTGGGTTAGTATGAAGCTGTGGACCTCTAATGGCACTACATATCCAATCTCCAGGTGCTGGTACAAGCGGGTGCTTTGTAGACAGGGCACTCAGATAATTGCTCTTAGAACCTTCATTGACTCACAATGAGGTAAAGAACATTTCTTGAGGCATCAGATCATGACCCTAACAGTAAAATAGGCACGTACACCAGTGGTGTTTGCTTGCTGTTGAATTCCAGCTAAAATGTGTCAGTTTGTTTAATCATTTGAACCTGAAATGGTGCAAGAAAAGGTCTTCAGACTTTAGACCAGGTAAGGATATCTTCACAGCAGTATGATTCAGGAGCTAATGAAGTGACTGCAACTCAGGGCTGGCAGGTGTTTAAATGGTCATCTGAAGACTCTGCTCTTCCAATGACATTAGAGAAAGCCACTTAAACATTCGAGTTTGGGAAGTGAAACCCAGAACGTTCCATTTTCTATCAATGGGAAGCAAATCCTTCCAAAGACCTTCAAGGTGTCTTGTGGCAAAAAACCAGGCCAATTTGAAAACACTTCTGCTGAACTTCTGTGTAGTAACCATGTCCAGTGTTGAGGTTTAGTACGCTAATGCACTATTTTTTGTGCCAGATCAGTAATTTATGAATAGTTATTATGGTTATTTACTGTGTTACACTGAATCACACTGCAAGGCAATGCTACACTATCTGCATATTTATGATCCCTGCTTTCTAATTGCTGATATCAATTTACACAGCACATTGTATCTGTACTGCAGTAATGCCCAACCCCATCATCCTCTCTTCCCTTGAACAAAAAAAGAGTTTTCCATGAATGGCTTTTGAGTCTGTTGGATCATGTGTTTGGTGGGAAAAAGGCCAATTTTATAATCTCTCTGCTCAGATTTTAATTTTGTGGCTTTAATGGTGAGCTTTCAGCTGTGGATGGTTGTTTTCTGTGTCTGTGAGCTTTAAAAGGCAAAATCGTCATCTGTTTGAATTTCACGATGAAACCCAGACCATGTTTTTGTTTTGTTTTTACAGTTCAATATAAAGCTCCAAGGTGGCCAAGCCATGATTTAGTTCTTAATGTAGGTTTGAAGAACTTAGAACCTGACTAAGCTGATAACTGCATGATTTCATGAGCAAGAGTTCTCTGCTAAAGTGCTTTTTGACACAGTGGATGATAAAATTGAAGGAAAAATAGCACGTGCAATTTGCTCATGCTAAGCCTGAGCATTGCCTGGCTGGGCTGAAGACCTCCTGGTTTACCCATCCTTCAGTCCAGTTTCCCAAAAGTAAACTTGAGCAGCTAAAACAGGCTGTGAAGCAAGCATCCTGATTGGATCCCCTGGCTGTGTGTTTGTTTGGATGGCCATGCACATGTGGAGACAACCTCCTTCTGAACTTGAAGGCTGCAGTGTGGGGTTTCAGTGCCTGCTAAAGGAATTGGGATGGTTCTTTGTTTTCCCTGGAAAATAACATTTGCCTATTTTTAGACCATAAAGAATGTGGTCATATGTGAAAGCAATTTAATAATCGGTCATGTGCTTTCAGTGTAGGACTGAGCTGTTCCGCCAACAAACAGGTGAAGGTAAATATGACATGGAAAAGTTTCTAGTTGTTTGTTTGAGATTCTAATAAATGCAATTTTTTTACTTGATCCATAATCCAGAGACAGCACCACATTTAAAGGGAGATTCACCAAGCTGTGTTAAATTCTTTGACAATAGCAAGCCGTAATGTTGCACTGTGTTGACCAACTACACATCTGGTTTGATGATTTACTCAGCTAGTCCCTCACGAGAAAGAAGGAAGAAAATGTTAAGCTGTCTGGATTCTTATTGGGCTCAAGAGATTAGGCTAATTGACATATTTACTACCAGACTACAAAGGCAACAGTAACGTACAAACTTGGTAAGAAGTTGATGTTTTTGCCAATACTGAGACTCACTGCAAGTAGATTTATGGTGTCTTGAGAATGTTTGGTATTTTGTCAGGCCTGGAATTCACAAAGCATAGTGGCATTTTTCCCTTTGGTAAACCTGGTGTTGGGCTACAAGGCAACACTGCCAAAAGCTTAGCAATACTCCAAAAATAAGAACTTTTATTAAGATCATCACAGTCGAACCGCAGCTTTCAGAGGAACACAAAGAATAGCTTCAGGAATTTGAGAAGAAATCATTGCTAAGCTCCCTTTTTCTGCATTTTGTCATTGTCATTTCACAGGACACTGGTGCTACTAGTTCTGCTGGTGGAATGTTCCTACCCTTCCATGATGAGCTCCACTGAATGCAAAGTGTGAGGTGAAATGAGAGATTGTGGTTTCTACATGCTCAAATATGGATAATTGCAGGGCAACTGTACTGTGTTCCACTCTTAAGGGAACACCCAGTGCTCTGAGCTCATGCACAGGACAGTACTATTGAGTTGTCTTAAGGCCAAAGATCTTCCCAAAAAAAAAACCCGCCACATTAGTGCTGCTTGGCCTGACGTGTGTGGGAATGAGTTCTGTACGTCATAGGATAAATGGGAGATAATTTGAAGGAAGATAAATCTTTATTGTACAATGAGAAGGATCATTTTGTCTCTAATTGTTTTAGCAAAGCCTTATCCAGTCCTATCTGAATAGGATTTTATTTAAAAAAAAAAAAATTTCTCTTGAGTGCAGTATGCTTCTCAAATTGACCTTTCTTCATCCCTATTTTAATTAACACGACGGATATGATTATCACAGAAGTCATACATGTCAAGCATACTTGTATGACTTCACTTCCAAGTTTAAAGCGAGATGCACTCACTTAACACTTTATTAAGACTTTATTTGTCACCAAAACTAGACAGTTGAGGTCTGGAGAAACACTGTCTGTTCTGCTGATTTTCTGCTGAGGCACACCGATGATAGGGACAGAAATTGATAATAGCAGCTTGAATCCTTGAAGCCAACCTGTATAGACGTTCTAGGCTGGTGGAGGTGGTGTTATGGTGTTGGGAATGTTTTCTTGGCAGACTTTTGGTCTGCTAATATAATCATTCATTGCTTGAATGCCACAGTCTATTTATATAGTGATGAAGACCATGGCTTTCCCTTCATGTCCACAATTTACCCATTTTCTAATGGCTACTTCCAACATGAAGCTGACGTTGTCTCAGTGATTGGATTCAGATCCCGAGACTGGGAAGACCAATCTGAATCTGATTTTTTTTTTTTTTCCATTCATTGCTATATTTATTGCTTCATGGCAAATGATTAGTGGCTGCTCCATTGCCTACATGTTGAAGCTGCCACCAGTCATAACTATAACAGCCTTGATTTCCGCTTGACCGTACTGCCTAAGGAAACACCAACAGGTAGGTCATCCTTCTATTTGTGGAAGGGGAGTGAGTTTCACATACAAGTACCGATAGTTCTTCTCAAAAGCAGCGACAAGGTGCTATTTGCTGATATTTTCCTTTGTGTGTTGTCTGCAACTGATTAGCTTTCCGTGACTTGTTCTAAATTGAGACGACTTTGCAAAACCCATGACTGATGAATGGTTTTCGAGACGATGACTATTGCATTGTTTCACATTTCCAGTGAACCTAGTGCTGGTGACAGAGTTGATATGATTAGATTCTTCAAAGTGGGTTGCTAGAAAAGATTTGATTTCATTGAAAAATGAGAGCAGGCACAAGACTCTTAAAGAATCTGGTGGCAGTGACATATTGTCTAGATAGAATGTGAGGAATAATTCACATGTGTTCACACTGCATTCCAGAGGTCATCTGACCCCCCAGGCTATTCATAAAAAGAAGAATCTCTGTCATGTTTAATTAAGGTCAGACAGTTATTTGGGATCTTTGTTTACTGCGCATACTCCTCCTAGTCTGGCCATCATCTGAAGCAACATGTCAGCAGCTGAAAATGTCTCACCCTCCTCTCTAAATCTCAAGGCCACTGTGTGGGGTTCTGTCTCTGGATGGGGCTTGAGAGCCTGTCGGATGTGTATGGTGTGGTTCCTTTCACTTACACCACAGGCTCCCTTTTTTTTCTTCCCCCTGTTCCCCATCACATTTCGGAACCCCAGCTTTGCACCCTGGTTCTTAGAGAAAGGATCTCTGTCTCAGGCCTGACAACTGAGAAGGATACCATGACATCATTGCTCCACTTCTCAAGTTGTTTGGGTCTCAGGCCCCGATGGCAACATCTGAGATGCACCATGGCAACAGGGAAAGGGTGATTAAGGGGCGGGTAGCTGTGTGAAAAAGCCAAGTTTGTTTTTGAAGCCCATTGATGAGCTCCCCCTTGCTGAGGATCAGAAAAAGGGTATGACGCCCTTCGCTGAGAAGCTGAGTCTACCATGCTAAAGTTATTCTCCACAGACGACGTCATCCAATTATGTTTGTTCAGCTTCTTGTCTACAGCTGACCTTTAGACCAGTTGTCACGAAAATGCACATGAAGAAATCTGATATTTCTAACTCTGAGTCTGCAAAGTCTAATCCTTTTCATTTTATTTGAATTATTAACGAGAGTTTCAGCCTGTTTTTTCCACTCGAGGCAGCATAAGCTTAACAAGAAACATAAAATTGCCCTTACTTTTACTGTCAGCAGGTTCGCAGTGCCATTTACCAAAGTTCTCCCAAGAACAGAGGCAGCAAAGTTCACCTTTGAGACAAGGCGTTTGTGTGTCTCGGCCACTGCATAGCAAGCAGAGGCTGGGTCTGTTTTTTTTGTGTGTGATTACCACCATGTAACGAAGAGCGAGAGGTGCTGAAAGGACAGTCACGTCTGAAGAACTTTGTACAGGGACACTGATGAGGTAATGCACTTTCCCAAGGTATTCAGAAAATGTCTGCCTGTGTGCCCGGAGACCATGTGAATAGGCGCCTCTACGTTGAGGTCACATGTCAGAGTTCATTATTCCCTCATGTCATAGCTACAGAGTAAACAGGCCTCTGCTTTCCATCTGGGAGCCTTTTTTCCTCACTCACTGAAAGGGATTCTAGCCATACCTTAGTTATTGTTCTACAAATGAGGTGCTTTTGGCTCCAGTCACAGTGGCTGCTGTTACGTATCTCCAGCAATAAAAGCAGCACTTTAACTGAAATGCTCGGCTGTAATTTGTACTCCAGCAAACTACATGGCTGTTGGGCTAAATGGCCTTCTCCCTTGGCCAGCTGCCAGTGAAATTCCAGCCCTACTCGACTCTCTCCTTAATATTTGATTAGCTAGCTAAACATGATGGAAACAGATTTTGATTTGGACCTTTCCACAATACACAAATAAATTGGTATACATTTGATACCTCTTTGTATGACCAGGTCAGGCCACATTTACAGCCATTTAATGTGACTTGTATCTAGATTGGATCCTGTAGGATTTGAACCACATACATTTACAGTAGGTCGTCAAATGCATCTCTGGTTAGTTGGATCTAATTTCTGTGTGGGATGGAATATGCAAATCTGCTGCAAATATACCTTTATCATGTTCAGCCTCTCCCTGTACTGCGCTCATGCCGTGCTCGTGCATTTCATCAAACTTGGCACAAGGCAACATCTTTGGCAGACCATGCTGATGAGCAGTTGACTGTTTGTATGGCCTGGGGAGGAGTGAATGCATTTTAGACACATAGTGTGCGTAGGTGTGGATCAGTTATTTGAGTTTGTACTGTACAGGGTTAATGGTTGTGCATTCAGAGGTTCTAAAGTTGTGGTAAACGGATATGTTTAGATGTGTTGTGGTGTTCTGCTCCTGTTGCTGCTTCCCTCCCAGTGTGCGTGAATTGGACAGATTTGCCATTAGTAAGTACCCCAGAGCATATGGCCTTCTCTGTTGGTGAGCATCTTGAGAGAGCACTTCTTTAGATTAGACTGCAGGGACACTCAACCTCTTACAAAACACATATACTTGTTTTCATGGAAAGGGAAGGAATTGAAGTAGACACTTGATGAGAAACTAGATACAATTTAAATTCTGTAAGTCTAAACTCTGAATTCTTTCTCCTGTCTCATACTGCTAAGGCGTGTCAGGACAGGTCATTTGATAATTACTGTATATGTTTCTACATTGTTTAGTCTGTTGTGGGGTTGTAAGTAAAGGGAACAGGTTGTCTAAGGAGGAGCTCTTGAGCCAGGTGGATCAGTCTCCCACCTGAACCTTTTGTAGGCTTTTTTCAGTTCTGTCTTCAGAGGGTTTGGACTCTTATAATCAACTGATAGATTATTCTTTACATCCAACAGCTGTGCACCAGTATTTGCCATTGTTAATGAGTGGACATTGCCAGTATTTTTCAGGTGGTGGGGCCTTTGGCAGTCCCAGTTGACCGGTTGTTTGTCTGTGATCCACAGGTAGCATGCCCAGTTATACAAGATTTTCTCCAGCATGTGTGAATGAGAAGTCCTTCAGCTGGATGGTGTCAGAATGTCACCATCCTGACGTCAAGTTTCTAACACGTCCCTGTCAGAGGGTCCTTATCTAGCCTCAATCTTGAAGAGTCCATCTGTCAGGATACTTAAAAGTTGCCTTGAGATTTACTGTCACCTGTTGATCCCTTTTACCTAAGAGTAAGGGTCAATGCGCTTGTGTCCATTTCAAAGCTGTCAGGAGCCTTCTCAAGAGATGGACACTAATTGGAGGAGGGTTGATAGTAGCGGTTGACAGATGGGCTCCTTTTACAGATAAGAACTGTAAAAAAAGAACGGGTATGTACACTACTGGTCAGATGCTTTAGAACACCTCCAATTTTCCAGTTTAAGCAGTTCAGGTCCAGTGTATAACCTGAAATGGTACAAAGCCTGGTGACATGTAAGCAGTGAACTTACAGGACTTTTGAGGGAAAAAATACACTAACAATAATGTAAAAACAAATGTCTAACAATGGAAGTAAATGAAGATTTCATATTTGATGCGAATAATTTAGAATGTACAAAGCATTTGTCTGTATGAAAGCAAAGATGCATAACAAAATCAAAGATAAATTATTATGGCATTTTTTCACTTGTAGGTAATTTGCTTTGGTCCAAATCAGTTAATTGGTTTGTTAACTTGGATTGTTTCTTGCTTATAGGAAATATGATAGGATAGAACTTTATTGATTCGGAGGGTTCCCTCAGGGAAATTAAGGTTCCAGCCACAACATAAGTACAAAAGAATTAGAAAAAGACATAATTTAGTAAGAAAACACTATATAAATATAAAGAATATATAATATAGAGACTATATTACAACATACAATATATATATATATATATAAATAGATAAAGTAAAACTGGAGAGGTCTGGTACAGGAAGGCATCACTTTTTGTTCAGATTACAAAATACATCACAATCAAGAAGAGGTGTGATACAGTCAGTCGGTTTTCACTGGTGTTACTTCAATACTATAGTATTATATACAAAAACTGTTTCAAAAGAAACAAAAATCGCCAGGGTCAATATTATTAGCCACCTTAAGAACTGACTTTTTTAACTGAACCATAGCACAAACCACTGCTATGTGCTTTAACTTTAGAATGATGAAAGCTCATTAAATCGAGTCACAGCTGAGGGTTATATCCCAGTTTACACTCAGCATAAAAGCCTCAGTAAGCATTTGAGATGTCACTTGACAAAGAAATCAGTTTAGACTTGAGAAAAAGAATATTTGATTCTTACAAAACGGGAGAAGGATATACAAAGTTACCACTGCATTTCAAGTGTGCTGGGAGAAGTATTATCAAGAATTTCAAAGAGAGCCATACAATATAGGACAAGCCTAGCAGACATGGGGAGCTTGAGCTTTCAGAGACCCTGGAAAGAAAGCTAGTGACAGATATGTCCAAAGACCCCAGAACAACTGCCAAGACAGTAGTGAATGTATTGGCCAAGTTAGGAATTGTTGTCTCAAAAAAGACAATCATTAGAGCCCTGCACAGGAATGAATTGTGAGGTTGCAGACTAAAAAAAACCCCTTTGAGCCAGATGAGAAAACTAGAGCTCTATGTCCATAGAGACATTTGCTGATGTTTGGAGGAAAAAAGGAGAGGCTTATAACCCAAAGAACACTGTCCCCACAGTGAAACATGGTGGTGGGAGTGTTATGCTGTGTAGATGCTTCAGTGTATCTGGATTTGGGAATCTTGTCATGGTGGGAAAACCTTAAGCTGTCAGCAGCAAACTTAGTATGGGTCGTCACTTTCTCTTCCGACATGACAATGACCCGAAACCTACTGGTGAAGAACTACCGCCAAAAGACCAAAATGAATGTTATTGACTGGCCTGCACAAAGCCCTGACTTGAATTCCATTGAAAATCTCTGGGGTGAAATGAATATTCTGAATGGCACATGTCATAAGGCCATCAAGTCTGGAGGAGCTTGATAGATTTGAGAAGGAGGATGGGCTGGGATTCCTCAGGAGATATGGTAGAGACTTGTTGAAACTACAGCAAATGACTGCACGCTGTTATCATGGACACAGAACTGACTATTAGCAACAGGGCGGCTAATCATTTTGGCCATGGTATAATAATTTCATTTCAGTGGGCAAATTAAATTTAATGTATTCATTCAAAATTAAACGGGGATGTTTGGAAAAGCAGTGTTCAGTTCTTAGCTCTATTTAACAGCACTTGGGACATATATTTAAAACAATGAATTTTTCATAGAGGGGCTAATAGCTTTCTCTGGGGACTTGTGCCTTTTCAACATATGCGCGTGTTGTCTTCAGAACTTGAGCCAGCAGCTTAAATGGTGCAATTCCCAAACAAATGTGCCCAGACCAGGCTTTATGGCTGGACAAAGTTAGCACAGCGTGGCTTGTACACTGCCATAAGTGGACTGAATTGCTTTTTCCAAAAGCATCATAACAGAAAGATCACGCTAGTGCCACTTTGAACACTTCTTTCTCCCCCTCCTCTAAAAAGATGCTTTTGGGCAACTTACCGCAGACCATCTGCTCTGAATGCGACGGCAGTCTCACATAGTCTGTGACCCTGCCATCAACCCCAGAGCTGCACATGAAAGCCATCTTTTTCAGGGTGTTGTCTGTGTGAGGCCACAGGCTTTGCAAATGTGCTGACGCCGCTGCAGAGCAAGGCTGTTGGCCATTTTCAAAGGCACCAGAGGCACAAAGTCTCAGGCTCAAAATCACAGACCATCTTTCCAACTGTCTTAAGCCTTCACTTCAAGTCACTCAGTGCTGGTAAACCACAGTTCACATAAGAATGTGCCACGAAAATGCAATCATATCTGGATAAACATTTACTGCCTTACAGTGAGGGTTACCTAAGATTTCACTTATGATCCAGATTTGATTAAAGGGCCTGTATCCTAATTTTGTGGTCCCATTTTTTTTTTTACGCTACAACAATAAACGGTTACATACAGAAGCATTCTGTTTCAGTAAAAAACAGTCCCTCGTAAGCTATTTTTTGTCACTGATTTGTATTTTTGTTGTATGTAGTTAATCATGGATATCATGGATTAACATGATGTGACCTGGCGGCCATTTTGCTATAGCATTGACATGATTGAGCATATTCATGTTTTACTGTGTTCGTAGTTCCTTTTTATCATTGTCATTTTTGTTATGGTAAGTTTGGACCATTTAAAGTCAGTTACATTTTCCAAGTTTACAATAAGGCCAAAGAAGTTACAGAAAATCTAACCAGGCCCATCTAGTTGGCTTTCTTCAGGTTTTATTGTTAAATTGTTTATTTTTATTATTGTTTGTTCAGAAGTATTCCACAAGTTGCATCAGTTACAAATTTTGTTGCGTCAGTTACATTACGTTTTGTTTGTTAATAAAAAATCTAAGCAGAAATAACTGGTTCTTTATTATCTGTAGGACACTTCATTATTACCCAAGTAAAAAATTGTTTCCCTTTAAGACTATGACTGCACACATTCAGAGAAATTTGCCATGTTTTATAGTCGCATCTGAAATTGATTCCATTTTTCATTGTGTCAGTTACAGCACTCATTTGAAGCCCAATAACCAAGAAGTTAAAATAAGACATGTTTTTTTTTTTATATAATATATCTTAATACTCAGCCAAAGTAATCTGGAGAAAAGGAGAACTGGAATTCATCCCCAACTCTTTTAGAGAAATAGTGTCTTTAACATGCTTATAACATCTCTGACTGTTGCGTCAGTTACCGTGGAATTGCCCTATTGTATTTGGGTATGTTACACTCAGTTCCTGTGATTTTGTGGTTGGGTTTCTGTGTTGATAGTGTGTCCAATAGCATCCTGCGCATTTTTAATCTTGGATAAGTCTGGTGATATTACTGGCCATAGCATAGTATCTGTGTTTTCAAGGCTAGCATTTGAGATGGCAGCAGTATGTGGGTGAGTGTTGTCCTGTTTGCATGGCACACTGGACTGTGTTCAGAAAAGGTACGGCCACGGGTTGCAAGAGCTCATTTGTTAGTTGTCTCCACCAAGACAAAAGTGGGACTACTCATTGAAGGTGACCTGCTGCCATTCTGAGTGACCCCATGACCGTTTGGCACAACATTATTGCATTCATGTATTGCAATCGTAGCATCTGAAGTGAAATAGTCATGTGAACTGACACACTCTGTTGCCAGATTTTGCACAAACTATATATGGAGTGAGAAAAGTTTGGTAAGTATTAAAGCTTTAATGACATTTAGAGATTACTTCAAGCATCTTTATTTCAATAAAACGAATGGAATTCAGTTTTGAATGATTGGGGGCCCTTTAATGCTTGGTACGTCATATGTGAGCTGCATTGCTTTGTTGGTAAAGCTTAACATAAAGTATTAGAAACATTTCACACCAAAGCCAAATTACTCTCACTTGGTGAGCAATGAGTTCCGCATAGCAGTTGCCGTGCCTTGAACGGTCAGCCGAAAGCCTCTGAAACGGCAGGTTTTATGTAAGGAGATTAGAGATGCTCCTTTACTACATTGAGGCTTGGCATTCATGTTTTTAAGAAGCCAATCTCGAGCGGCAGGGGCCAGAACAGGGCACTGCTATAGGATTGGCGGTACTCCGTAACAGTGCAGTCAAGGGCAGTGAAAGCCTATTAGATTTACAAAGGAGCGGAAGGTGCAATATAGCTTTTGAGTCACTTAGTCTCAATCACAGTGATTTGGAATGATCTGCTCAGACTACGTTATGAATGCTGACTATAATTAGCCCATTCTGCTTTGTTCTGCCTGCTGCTGTCGGGGCTACTTGTACATAACTGGATTTTGTTGGAGCCTATATAAATATACCTCACAAAGCAAAGTGTAAACACTCAATTCTGCACTCGTGGGAAGGTATGCCCCCATGTGAAAAGGGTTTAGTACAGTAGTCTTCAGATTAAAAATATTTATTTAATTTGGTTTCATTTAGCAGTTGTTACTTGTCCCACAGTATAAGATTCCTACATTGTTCCAACTCCTGATTGTTGGGTCTGATTTTGTACGATTCTGGCTTTTTGAGTGTGATTTGCACAAATGGAGTGCAAAAGTTTGTACATCCTTCTTATGTGCGGGTTATACAAATACAAGTAACAGCCTACCAACCAAATGTGGTACCACAGCAACCACTTGGCAATGCCCAGGTAACCATGAGATACTGTAGCATCCATCTGAGATGTCACAGCACCCACCTAGCAATCCCGTAGCAGCACCCTAGCAACTGCCTAAATACTGTGGGAAACCTCTTGCACTGTAGCATCCATATAGCAACACCTTAGCAACCACTTGTAGCAGTCACTTGGAGACACCATACCAAGCACCAGGGGTACCATAGCAACTGCCTAGCAAAACATCATAGCAACCACCTGGGATGGATTGGCAACCATGTAGCAACTACCTCGCAACAAACAAATACTTAAGCTGCACAGCCTTCCTGTTTTCCCAGAAAATGTCTTTTCCTAGATTGATATATTTCTTTTGAAAGCTTTGAAACCTTTTAAATTTCTTTTAAAAATTTTTTGTTTTTTAGGAACAGTGTGTTCAGGTTAATGTTACACATTAATACACCCAAATGTTGTGGGTCCAACACAAACTTGAGCCTTTTATTTCCCCATTTCCTTCCCTTTTTTTACCATTTTAAGAAGTGTTTTTGAAAGGGGAAGGCAACCCCAGCTGTATGCAGTAAATCTGTGCTCAGCTGGACAGAATGGGGCTGAAAATGGGAAAAAGCTTCCTGTGGTGCCTGAAACCCACTCCAGATCTATGGCTCTCATATGAGCGCTGTCAGCAAACCATGGCTGCTCAGAGGCTTGCTTCCAGAGTTCAGAGAATGGATTACCAGTATGAAGGGACATAAAGAGCGATAGTCTGTACTACCGTATAATTAATGTTGTTTCTAGGGATGCATTAATAATTTATTTTCACAATAGTGTTTTTTTTTTTATTTTTCTTTGTGGACCACCATTCATCTGAGCCCCACACACTGGAGAAGGTCCATGTGTAGCGGTTCTGTTTGCTTTCATTTCTGGCTGTGTTTTTTAAAGCTCATGAGAATGCTGGGATGCTCTGTTTTCTGTACTTTATTTGTAGTGCCATGCAGAGGTTTAGTTACCCTGTTAAAGTTTATGTGCCTGTGTATATTTAAAATAACACAAATGGAAAAGGACCTGAATCAAAGGTTTCTGCACCTTGCATTATCAGTACTCCATAACACTTTTGGCAAGTTTCACAGCTTGTAAACTGTTTATAGGGAGTTAAGGGTCAATCATTCTGGGTTGGGTGTCCTTGCAAAAGGCCCCTAGTTCTGTGGGATTCTTTTTAGCCTCATTATGAATATTATCACTTTTATGGTTTTCATCTCAGTCAGGGCCAGATGTAAATCTCTGCAGTCAGCTGGATTTACTCTTCCTTTGGGATGAGATGGAGGGGAGGTACTGGATTCTATCAGGCTGGTTGTTAGGAATTCACCCCACAGATCTGTGTCAAGTGCATGCTGTTCCACTCAAACACATTCTGTTGAAAGCATGTACTATAATTTCAGCTTTCCAACAAGAAAGGACTGTCATAGCCTTTATCCACAGGCCTTTGAGGACAAGTATTAGTCATGATCACTTTACTGAGCTGGGACTATGCCGAGTGAGTGTGTACAAGAATGGACTGGGTATTGCTGGCCTAGGGCCAGGGTGAGAAGGCTAGCCCAGGGCAGGACTGTGCGACTTGGGATGTCCTGTCTGTCATTTACCTGAATTGTCCCAGCAGCTCAACAAACCCTTCCAGGAAGCTAAATCTCCTCCGTGCTTCTCTTGGCTGCTCCTGTGTTTGGACTGAGTCTGTGCTAAAGCCCTATGAATGCAAGTGGCTGTGTGCATGTGGGTGGAGAATCATTCAGGCAGTGTTAATAGTGTGCTGAGACTCTGGCTTGCTGCATAGTAAATCATTCCTGGACCTCTTTAAGTAGGGATTTGTCCAGTGACAGCTTTCATCCAGGGTCACCTTCCAGTTTAAAGGAAGTCTTTTGTCTAGATGGACATGCAGGGTATCACAAGGTTAAATCAACAGCATTTGAATGTAAAGGTCATCTTTCATTCTTGCTTTGATTTGGCTCAGTGTGTTTGTTCTTTTACTTGGTTCAATTATTAAAAAAAGATGATGACCAGGAACATTACTGAAGAGCACCAAAATCCTTGTTAAGTTCATGAAAGTTTGTGATTGGTACATTGTCATGTAGGTAGTAGTCATTCTCTACCCCATTACACCACCTCCATTAGCCTGGACTGTTGAAACAAGATAAGTTGGGTCCATGGATTCATTTTGCTGGTGCCAAACTCTGACCCTGCCATCTGTGTGCCCAGTAGAAATGGATATTCATCAGACCAGGCTACATTTCATCAGTCATCAACCGTCCAGCTTTCTGTTCATGTCTAATAGAATTGAAGTCTGATATGATCTTCTGCTTATTTATCGATCGTTCAATCTATCTATCTGAACAGTGTGCATTATAGCCTGAGGTTATGTATTTATCAAGTTGTAAAGTTTTAAAATAACCTTCTGTTTCAGTCTTGTAGAAACCTTTTTTTCTGATTCCTCGCCCCCTGCTCTCAGCTCCTCCTTTACTCTGCTTCCCTCCGCCCTCATTTGTGCTTTTACACACCTTGGAGGGGGCATAAGTCTGGCATGAGGATGACTTGGTGTTTAATTTCAATAAGTTTAAATATAGTTTATAGTTTTTTGTTATATATTGTATATCGCCAGCTAAAATATATTAGAATATGATTTTTATGTCCATATAGCTCAGCCCTATTCTGAAATACCCAAACCAGCCTACTTGTCACTATCAGTCATGCCACGCTTAAAATCACTGACATTGCTATTGGCTAGATAATTGCATGAATGAGTAGGTGTACATGTCTTAATAAATTTCTCTGTGAGTGTATATACACATTTCAATGGGGCTGTTCTCTCAATAATGCCATGTTTATGTAAGAGGTTCCCCAGTTACAAACTGTGTGCTATTATCTTAAAAGTGGGTCACACCACAAAGTGGGTGCTCAGTTGGGTGGAAAAAGTGAGGACTTTAGCTGGGGATGATTTCATTCTGTAAAAATGCCAGTGGGACAAAGAATGTTCAGCCCTCATGATAGCAAGTGTGCCATCCTTAGACGTCTATCAACCCCCATCTCAGACACCACACACACACACACACACACACACACACACACACACACACACACACACACACACACACACACACACACACACACACACTTTCATCACTCACAGTCTTTCCAGTTCAGGGCCCTTCTTTCAATGACATGAAAAGAAACCTTGAACAAAGTGTGTGTGTGTGTGTGGATGTGTGTAATACACAATAGCTAATGGGATGCAAGGAAATGCTATTCCTGTTACTGGCCCACTCTAAGAGCGGTTACTTGTATGACTGCATTCAAGATAAGGAAGGATTGTTCTGTGTATTTTTAACACCATTCTTTGGTTTCTAAGTTCCCAGTTCCTCCCATTTGCATAGTACATATTGCATGCAGTGTCAACTCCAGTCCTTGACAGCCACAGTATATTTAGCTGACAATTCAAACTGCAGCCAACCAGTTTATTCTTCACTGGTTTTGACTTTTTTTTTTTCTGCTGTGCACAGAATGTTTTATGAATAGAAAATCTCAGTGGTTTCCTTTAAAGAAACTCCTAATTTCTCTCTGTCTTCTCAGGGGAAAGTTTGCAGTGGTGAGGAAGTGCGTGGAGAAAAGCACCGGTCGAGAGTATGCCGCAAAGTTCATGAGGAAGAGGAGAAAGGGTCAAGACTGCCGAACAGAAATCATTCATGAGATTGCTGTGCTGGAGCTGGCAGCTTCCTGCCAACGAGTGGTCAACCTGCATGAAGTTTTTGAGCTTCCCAGTGAGATGGTGCTTGTTTTGGAGTTGTGAGTATATGCACACACTGATGGCCGCTATAATATTTTAGCTTTGAATTCACACAGTGCTCTGCTGTTGTAAACGTACTGATCTATAGGTGATAAAGTCACCAAGAAAAGTCAAAAGTACAATGCTATTAAAAAAGGTCCCATTCACAGTTAATCTGTCTTTAGATATTTGTCAAATTTAAATGTTTCAGATTATCGAGCTAATTTTAGTAGCAGCACTATAGGGCTGCACTATCTATCATTTCAGCATAGTCATCGTAATGTAGATATACACTGCAATAGATACATCACAGGATGTCCAATGCCACATAAGGCAAATGAAATCATAGACTTAATGTGCATAACTTGCACAAAAGGAAAATTTACATTGTTCTCATTTTCCAATATATATGTAGATTGTATCTACTGAATATCATGTACTTTACTCCAATTTTTTGCATACTGATTACACTATTCAATCATACTGTACTATTTGCACACTTCAGCAGAGTTACATATTTCACTGGCTGCTGTGCCGAACTCAGAGTATCTATGATAGAGATGCTATTCCCACCAATACAGTCAGTGGACCATCACAATATCATTAAAGCTAATCTATTTAACTATAGGATTATAGGTCATCAATAGACTGACAGTCACAGTTCAGTGTTCAGTCCTGTGCACACACAGTAGGTCTTATCAATATAGTTGACAGAAGGAGAACACAAAATGAGAAAGAAAAAACAAGTTGAGGGGAAATATTGATGAGAGTGAATCACATAAGACAGCAATAAAAATGGCAAAAATAATACACTGGAGAAGGAAGTATTAAAATAAGAAGAGAAAGAAAGAATTCTAGATTCCTTCTGTTAAGCTCAGAGTGATTACGAACACGCCTCAGTGAGCAGTTGATATTCCAGTAACGTGCAGCAAGCCTTATGTTCCAAACCCCCCCAACCACACACAAACCAATCCACTGCCTTGTACTCACTTAGCTCACGCAAGAGTGGGCTCAAACTGACAATGTATGATGAGGAACTGACTGGCATATTGGGTTCCCCCACAGCCACAAACAAACATTTTGAGCTGTTAAGTGTTTCCTGCCTAGAGGTAGGAAACAGTGTTCATCATGTTAAATTGCAGCTGTTGTCTCACTCATGCCTTATACACTAGGAACATTTGAACATCTTACTTTGCACAATTTCAGTAAGGAATGCTTTTTTTTTTTATTTTTTTTTATTTATTTTTTTTTTAATTTTATGTGATGCGTGCCATTTTTTTTTTATCAATTTCGATCTCTCTCTTTTTCGGTTTTCTTGCATTGTGCTCTTCAACACTCTAAACAACTCGAAATAGTTCAGAAAGAATAGAAATAGGTTATTAAATTATTTAGGGGGACTCGTATGATTCACCACGGCAATCCCCATTCAGAGAATAATAATCGAATCCGTCAAACTGTTTTTAAATGTGTATTTATGCGTTATGAATATATACAACTAACACTGTATATCTGATGGTACAATAGTTTGTGCAACATTCATAATAAGATTTTTTATTTCATGTCCCCTCAGCAGCTTAGAAAGTGAAAAAGGCCCAAATATAGATCCTTGGTGTACATCAGAGATAATAATGGGTTTCCATTGCTAGATTTTTACTGAGACTTATTATTAATAACCTTTTGTTCATATTAGTGTGTGTGTGTGTGTGTGTGTGTGTGTGTGTGTGTGTGTGTGTGTGTGTGTGTGTGTGTGTGTTGACTGACCTCATTCCCAGTGTCCAGTGAGAATGGGTTGGCCCTCTGTGTGTGTGTGTGTGGGGGGGGGGTCACTACAGTCATTTTAATCTGTTTCAATTCAGAGACCCCACAAAGCTACACTCAGCTATGATTAGAGTCCCGTTTGCTGTGTAGAGGACATGAGAGGTAGTGTCTCTCTCTGAGGGAGAGCAAGATGATGATAGACTGAGAAAGAAATGGGCCATTCTCATTAATGAGCTCATTTGACCAGTGTGGAGGACAACTTGCTTGTGTCTGCCGAGGGTCCTGTCTGTTGTGTGTAGAGAGATGTAATCAGTCCTGAAATTGTGATCTGAACCAGACTGTCGCCTTGGAATTTAAACCCAACCAGAAAATGACAAAATTCAACATAACACAACACAATGGAAACTGCATGAATTCTCAACTTTCATGACTGTAGTGCATGTCCCTACAGTATCTGAAGTTACTTCATCTTCTTCTTCTTTCGGCTGCTCCCTTTAGGGGTCGCCACAGCGGATCATCTCCCTCCATCTTGCCCTATCCCCTGCCTCCTCTACTCTTACCGCAACCATCTCCATGTCCACCTTCAATACATCTATAAACCTTCTCTGAGGTCTTCCTCTTCTCCTTCTGTTCGGCAGCTCCATCTCCAACATTCTTTGTCCAATATATCCACTGTTCCTCCTCAACACATGTCCAAACCATCTTAACCTGGCCTCTCTGGCTTTATCTCCAAACTGCTCCACCTTTACTGTCCCTCTGATCTGCTCATTTCTAATCTCCGCCACCTCCAGCTCAGATTCCTGTCTTTTAGACAGAGCCACGGTCTCCAATCCATACATCATAGCAGGTCTCACTACTGTCTTGTAAACCTTCCCTTTCACTCATGCGTCTATCCTTGTGTCACACATCAGCCCAGACACCCGTCTCCATCCACTCCACCCTGCCTGTTCCCTCTTCACCTCTTTTCTGCACTGTCCATTGCTCTGGATGGTTGACCCAAGATATTTGAAGTCATCCACCTTTATGACCTCTACTCCTTGCATCTTCACCTTTCTAACAGTGAAAAATAAAGGAGACAAATAAGACAAACAAAATAATGCAAAATGGTCACCAAAAATGTAGTTTTTAAATGCATTTAACAAGACTGCAATTACATACATCTCAAACATTTTGCTCTGGATGACCCATCCATACACTCTTAAAATTTAAGCTGCTACAAAGGGTTCTTTAAAGGAAGTGTGCAGGGTTGACATTTGAATTCTACACCACAATCACACGTCTCCCTCCCATGTTCCATTAGAAGCTCCATCCAGCAAGACCCCATCTGTTTACACTAGCTATCTAGTGAGATAATGGTACCCAGCATACCCTTCATCCTTTTGTACAGTTTTCCTCTTCTGTGGTTTCTCTGCCATCGTTTGCCATTTCTGCCATCTCTATATAACATTTTCTTCCACACTAACCTGTCCACCTGTCCATGAAGAGGAACGTCGCCTGCTGGAATAATCGGATTGAGATGCTTCTGATTTTAATAGGACAATGTGCTGCTTTCATGCTGTGCTCATGGACCTCAGTGGTCCTAGCTATGGACAACATACACGTGCACATACATGCCATATTGAAAAATGTTTTAGGGTTGAGTAAAACAGGACAAAACTGTTACGAGATCTATTCAAGCTCTAGTTTACAGACCCTTCTCCAAACCCAGTGGCCCCTGTGGCACTGTAGGCCTGCTTCAATAAGCAGGATGAGCGAGGTCATTCTCATTTCCTTTGACCCACCATGAATGGCATGTGCTTGTTTGGCTCAGCTCCAAGCCCATCATCTGCCCACCCTCATAATCATCCCCCGGCGGCAGCTGGAAGTCTGATGAGAGCCGTTCATTCAAATGGAATTTGGGTTGCCATCTAGGGTGTCATTGATGCAACTGACTGTATGGCCACAAATCAGCTTTTAGCCTACATCGAGAGATTGGAGTTATTCGAATATTTTCAAGCGTGAGAATGCTGTCTGATACTCATTTGTCACCCACTCGTTTTGTATGTGTGAGACTGCGAGAGCTAGTGGGAGTGGGAAACAGTGCCTTGAAGTATGCAGTACATGAGAAAGGAGAGTGCTAAAGGGTTTTTGATACAAGCACATTTTGTGTGATCCTTCAAAGATATTTCTATTGAAATGTGATTTTTATATAAGACTAAAATGCAGGATTAGACTTTGGAGACTGTTCTTTTTCTTCCACAAATCTTTCTTTCCTTTTTTTTCTTTTAGTCTACTCATTAATATTTAATTTATTTTAGATGCAGTGTTTCACACAAAGCATTCCTCACCACAGAAGCCAGACACCCAAACATTAGGTTAATGTATCCTAATGTATCCACTGTTCCACTCTCTGGAACCGTGATCCTGGGAATCTACCTCCAACCTCAATCAATCCCACCTGATCCAACTGATTTATTTTTGTCTGATTGAGGCATGTTCATTTTAGGCTGGAGGTGACGCCTGTAGGAAGGTAGATCTCCAGGAGTTCTAGGATGTTTTCATACACGGTTCTGAAATGTTCTTTCCAATGCACATTCTAAATTGTTTACCATTTATACACCTTTGCTCATTTGACTTGTTTTCTGTTATGACGGAGCTGTATAACCCCCCTGCATCATTAGGTTTGGTATTTGTTGGACAGTATCGGGTCAGTGTGCCATAGGCTTAAACTTTGCAATGTTTGTGACGATGCTATTGAGTGCAATCTGGATTAAAATTCTCTGGCTCTTTATTAATGAACTCTGGCAAAGCCACATCATTAAACATGTTAAACCAATGCTAAAATACTTGGCGAATGTAATAGTGGGTGGGACACATCATTAGTTTGTTGCCCTGACATCATTAATCCTGGTCAGATCAGGTCAACTAAGACTGTATGAAAGGCTAAAGTTACTTATTTGTCTGGTTTAGCAGAGACAGATCTTGACGCTCAACAGGGGTTTACCTTCAAAATCCCCCAATTCATTCATTCCATTCATTCTTACACATTCTTTTCTTTTTATCCTAGAAAGAAAATGTTCAAAAGTAACTGCATTTACTTAAGTTTCAGATCATAAAATGACTGTAGAACTTCTCTGTTGTCTTTTGGAATATCGTTGATTTAATACTAATTACTATAAGGAAACACAGTATGGTTGTGCAGGCAATTGCTGTGGTTGCTATGTTATTCCATGTGGTTTCCATGGTGTTGCTATCTGGACGCTATGGTGTTGTCAAGTGACAATCCCAGGTGGTTCCAATAGCTTTGAAGTAGTGGCCTTATGGTTGCCAAAGATCTGCTAAACAATTGCCGTTGTATCCCAGATGGCTGCCAAGGATGTGCTAAGTGTGCTTGTCTGATACATAGGGTTGCTATGGTGTTGCTAAGAGATTACATGGTCCTTTTTTTATTTTGGTAAGGGCTTGTTGTGATATCCCAGGTAGTTGCTTTTAAGATACTAAGTGGTTGCCAACTGCTTGATATGATCTCCCAGGTGGTTGCTATGGTGTTGGGGCTTGGAAAGAGACATTACATGGGTGCTATCTGTTCCTGTGTGTAAACCATGTCTGATCAAAAAGCTGTATATCAAACAATCAGACCAAGCAAATTGGAGGGATGTCGATATCTTAAACTGCAAGAAATTGACAAGAAATAAAATAAATAAATAAATACATTTTATTGAACATGCCCAACTATGCATAGAGTAAATGTTTGTTTTTATGTTCAGCCTTGAGCATTTTGGGGAGCTAACAGTTTGAAGCCCTCCTGTAATGCAGTAAATCTGCTTTGGATTGAGCCTTGCAAAAACCCTAGGGGGTCTGGAGGCATTATTAGGAGGATAACTGATTGCCTCTGCAGATTAGCATTTTAAGCCAAAGCCAAGGGCAGCTCAACTCCTGCTATTATATCCAAGTACTTTCTTAATGAAATACTAATCACTGGGATGTTAATTGCTAATTATTAAAGGTTAATTTGTTGTTTTATATTTGGAATGAACTAAAAATGTCCAGCTTCAAACCAACAGTTTAGCAAGAGGCAGGATCGGATGGCCTTAGAAGATGCATGTTGGATTTGGTTTTAAAAGGAATCTGACAAAGCTGATTTCCAAATGACCGAAGTGCAAGTCAGCACAATTGTGATGGCTTTACTGCAGAGCTTCATCGCTTCCATTGGATTACGTTTGTTGTGTATGTTTTGCATTCGTATACGGTGTTGTGAAAACATTCAGACTCCTTGAAAACCCTTTCTAACATATTTCAACTTGAATATTCAGTCTTCATTTGAGCAGTATTGTTTGGTGGTGGTAACAAATATATATATTTATATATAATATATAAGATTTGAATTAAAAAGATGATCAGGTGCAGCATGTCAGATATGGATGAATAGAGCAAGGGTTTTGGAGGAGCCTGTCTTATTTATATCTCAGATTTTTAGATTGGTTTGCTCTTGATTGTTGAAGTGAGTGGTACCAACTACATATTAACTTTTTAATACATTCTCCTTCTCTACTACTACTCAATTTCAGAATCAACATAGAACTCTAGTATTGAGGTAAATGGAGCGGAATGATTCTTTTTCACATTCAGTCTCATTTTGCTGGCTAGGTCTTCACAGAGACAGAAAGGGGAAGCATCTACAAGCATCTCTTTAATTCCTCCCTTTTCTCCCCCTCTTGTCTGTTTGATATTTTGGGGCACTGGGGCGATTCGGGGGGGTGGAGTGGAGGCGAGAGGATATGGCTTTGGATGGGGGTCAGGCCACAATGATAGAAGGCTATTCATGGTTAGCGGTGGCTGGCTGGGGGGGAATGGGTTGGGGTGGAGGGGGGTCTTTATCAGGCTTGGCTCAAGAACTCGCCCTCATTGCACTGTGAGCTCCAGCTGGGAGTTCATAATGTCAATGTGCTCTACAGCAGCACGTGAGTGCCCAGACCGTGGCCGGCAGCCGACTAAATGGAGGGGGGAGTAAGGGAGGGTTATTATCCTGAGAGCTGGAGGGGGATAGCCCTACTTCAGAGTGTTCATTTTCTGTGGCTCTTAGCCATACTCTCAACTTGTGAAATGATGGTGTTCTATCTTGTTTTCACTGATGGTGCTTTCATACCTGCAAGAGTCTTTTGTATTATACAGGGTGTTTTTAGAAGTGTTTGACATTTTTAGTAGGTATTTCAGGCCCCTTTTTATTGTAGTGATTTTTTTTTTTTTGATTTTTTTGACTTCTACTGCTTTGTTGTTTGGAACAGTATATTATGTGAAGCAAGAAGTAATAAAATAATTCACGTTTTGCACTACATTTATTTATTTGGATGTTTTTACAGTGAAATGTGGTCAGTGGGTTGAGATTTGTTTCCCCTCTGCTGAGTGTGGAAATGGTGGCAGATCAAAGATGGGTCAATTTTTCTGTCACGCTTCTGCCATTGATTTATGAACACTGGGCATGATGGATTCTTTAACATCTGTTCTGAACCCTTGGAGAGCTTTTTATGATGCATTCCATTGTTGAAGACATTTTAAAGCTGTTTTCATGGATGCAAGAAGACTGGTGCTAGACTTTAAGCTCAGAGCTGCAGCATGGTGGTTGTCTATGAGTGGATGAAATTCTCATTATACAGCTGGAAAATCTCAGAAACCTGGGATGCATTGAATATTAGGAAACTTTCTTGTTCATCCGTATAAGTGAAAGGAATGAATAATTTATACTCAGCTGTGGTGATTTTTATAGTGTTTTTTATAGTGTTTGTTATATATATTTATTTATTTATTTTATTTTTATATATATATATATATATATATATATATATATATATATATATATATATATATATATATATATATATATATATATATATACAGAATACATAGTATATTTCTTTATGCGTTGGGGGGATGGCAGGATTTATTTTAAAAATGTTAGTATTTATAGTTTAGTATTTATTATTAATGTTCAACTTTGTTCATTTTTAATGCTTCACTAATAGAAACTATACCTGTAACAGGTTGAAATATGTGAGCTTCAGCAGAAAAGTACAAAAGCAAGCTGTTGATATATTGGTGAAGACACAGCACAACTATATCAAAATACTATATGCTTCTATATTGAAGGTATGGTCACCACAAATGAAAGCCATGCTGGAACAATGCAGTAGTTTCAGTAGAAATTTATCCTCGACAAAAAACTCACACCCTGACATAAGGCAGATGAATTTTTAAATTTCAAATTATCTTCACCCTTACCTAATGTGAAGAAAACGTGTAAGAAATGGATTTATCTCAAACATGGACCCCAGTAGCATGAAACGACCTTCTCATAATAAATAAGTTCTGTTGTAAATCTGTACTTTAACACACAATTCATTTTCTAAAACAGTCATTTCTTCCTATAAGTCTGTTTCCACAGGGTTTGGTATGATTTAATAAGGTTATGGAGAGAATTACTATTGATGAGGTGCTGGAAGCGGGCATTCTTCTGCCTCCTCTTTAAGGAAACACTTGGCACTACCTTAAGTACACCATTTCAGTGGTTAGGAACTGCTTTGAGTGTAGCTGTATGAGATGAATAGTCTGAGAAGGTCCCAATTAATCATCACATCTCCTGTTTTAATGTCATCTACTCCTCAAACCCTTATGCACCTCGAACCCTTATACTATAGTATCCCTAGGTAATAGTGCAATTATAGCATGTATAGACTTTCACAATTACGTTTACGTTTGATTAGTCATTTAAAACAAATTTTTAAAATGTACCTTTGATTTCAATTCATAGACCCACTTTTATGCCTGATTTGACACATTTTTCCTGCATTTCAGCAGATAATAAACAGCAGTATGCACATACAGCTGTGTACAGCCTCTCCCTCAGTCCACTGGTGTTGGGACATGGGGTAATAAAATCACTCTCCTTGAGACTTGTTTCAGCTGTGTCCTCCTACACAGTGAGAAAACGGAGCAACTGCAACCCATAGGTGATATCTGAGCCTTAAGAGAGGCAGAGAAGGCCTTGCCCAGAAGAATGCAGTGGGTGTACAGTCGAGGAGATTTGGCTGGATGGGGAATACCCAAACATGGGCCACACCCAGAAACTGTGAGGTTTTGCCCCGACTACAGCTGCCTTTAGTCCAGTTCTGTTCTAACCGCCTGCCTTGTTAGCTGATTTATTTGGGATGTTGTGAGGATGTGGTGCAGTGTAATGGTTGCACTGTTCCCCATGAGATTTGTTTATTCTCATGGACGAATTGGAGGCTGTTATTTTTCAGTATTACAGACTGTCTTAATTACAGAGGTCCAGTGTTTGACTTTCTTCTTAAATCTTTTAATCTAACACATTCTCACATTGCTTTGATATGTAAAGAACATGATCTAACAAAGGCATAAAAAAACAAACATTTAATTTAGAACAAAAAAGAAGCAGACAAATGAATGGGAATGTCCTTCCCACTTCAATGGCTACAAATGGGCTACCTTTTTCAGGGTTGGGCGGGTCTTCGGAAAGTAATCATGGGCTACTGGTGCGTTACCGCGCTGGCTAGGGTTTTTATCCAGCATCGCTTCTCCAACAATTGTATTCTAGCTACAGGCCTCATCCAACTTCGCAATCATGGCATTAGCACACATTAGTCCACTCAGGTAAACATAAAACTACTGGTGGTATGCCTAATGCCAGGCATGGGCTCGAAGGATATGAACTCCCCCCAGCATTGAGCTATGGAGCTGTTCTCTGGAATGGTGCTTTATGCTTTATGCAGTACTTTTTGAGTTGTGGAGTCGAGGAAGAGGTGGAGTGGATATCATGCACTAATGCTGTTGTCACTGAATGCCACCAAATGCACATTGCTTCCTCCATCTAGTAGAAATCTTTCCTGGGACAATAGACATTAGAGAATAACTAACAAAAGCAGGACAAATGCTTTTTAATACCCTTGATTTCCGGAGAAACAATGAATGAACAGATGTTCTAATATTGTAGTCCATATAGAGGAAAGTGGTGGAATTTTGTGGGAGATTTATTTATTTATTTATTTATTTATTTTCTAATGATTTCAGTACACCAAAGACAGTGCAGTTCCTTACAGTCCTCTCAGCATATTCTAGCTGGCTTACTCATTGTGAAACCCCATGCTGTCATGGCAGTGTCCTTCGTGTAGCAGTCATTTGATGTAGGCCTAGTTCTAATTAATTACTCAGGCCGGCTCAATGTGCTGTAGTCATTTGCCAGTAAGCAACAAGTTCTTGAAATAGATTGGCTTGTAAAAGACATATTCATTCCACAAGAACAGCCCTCATACTTAGAAGAAAACACAGACGAGCACCCGTGTGTGTGTGTGTGTGTGTGTGTGTGTGTGTGTGTGTGTGTGTGTGTGTGTGTGTGTGTGTGTGTGTGTGTGTGTGTGTGTGTGTGTGTGGCAAGCGCCCTCAGATTAGTGAGGGCTAACCCCTCGCTGCTTTCGTGTTGTAAGTGTTCAGACATTCCCTCATCCAGCCAAAAACGTGACCTAGTTATGAATTGGACAGATTTTAGGCTTTTCCTCCCCCCTCGTTTCCTCTCCTTTCAGTCTAGTGTTTCAAACCTAAAGGGTATGGCTTGGCATTTGTGGACTGTAATTACTACAGCCACACAGTAGACTCTTTGCCTTTCCACATATTTAGAGGGACAGGAGAGCCAGCCAGTTTAGAAACCCATCAGAATCTACAGCTGCCCCTGGTGCTAATGGCTTCTCCTCGCCAGCCCAGGCTGTCGGGTAGGGAGGGTTACATTGATTGTTTTATTAAAACAAAACAAAACCAAAAGAAAGGTTACACAGAAAGGTTACGGTGAGTTAACTAGTGTTTGAACACAGCGTGTTTTAAACTGATCATGCCATAGACAGCTGCTTTGAATTACTTAAGATTAAGCTGATTAGCAAGTTCAGCCCTGCATACTGGTGGACCTGAGAAAGTACAGGGATGGCCTAAATATTGTGGCATGGGCTGCATGGTTGACTCGAGCTCCATCCTTATTCACATGAATCCGTATTTTCAAGTTTATATCACCCACCAATGACGCTGATGAGTTAGCGGCAACTGAAGTGTCAACTTGTTAAATGCACAATGTTAAATGTATGTTATTAAAATGGGAATATTTTAATATTTTAAACCAATTGTTTGATTAAAAGATTCAACATGCACTTCTGTCTTAATCCATAAGATTGTGCCATCAGTGGACTAAGATCTGCGTCTTAAAGCCTGGGCTGCAGCAGTGATGGACTGCATTTCTTGCCAGCTACTACACAGATGGCTGTTTTAAAATAAAGGATGCTTCATATACAGCCAGGGAATTCTTCATTGCCCTCAGTTACTCACAGTCCTCATGTAGGAGTGAAAGAAATGTTGGACAATGATGCCTCTGGAAGAAATACATATAGTTTTGTTCTTAAATGTTTAATGGTTCTTATACAACCGTTAGTTCTGGCTGTGCTCTTATTTCACCATAATAGCATGTTTCTTTCACAAATGCTATCACACAGCTAAATATTGCTGCTAAACATAATGAATGAAGTAGTGTGAATAATCAAGAATAAGCTAAAAGTGAACCTAAGGATATTCTAGTGTTAACAAAAAACGGTTATGACTAGAATATCTAATAATGAAAGGACACAGAACCTGTGAGTAGACAATGTAATGTGTTGGTTTATGTCTTACTATGCAGTGAGTGACTTTTTAGTGTGACTTTAGTGACAAACTGCTAGTAAAGGAACTAGTAAACACTTCATTCAAGACCCAATTTATTAAATCAAAATGGATTTGTACATCAACTGATATCATCACAGAGCAGCTTTACAGAAATCAAAAATAAGAAGGTGAAGAACACATGAAACAAAGGCTGAAGAGCAAACCAAAGGGCAACTGTGGCAAAGAAAAACTCCCTTAGAGCTGGAGGAAGAAACCTTGGGAGGAACAAGGCTCACAAGATGGGACCCGTCCTCCTCTGGTCAAACAACTCACACAGAGTTGATAAAGGCACACTGGATCTGAAGCCTTCTGAATTCTGGGAACTAGTAGGAAGTCAGCACCCTATGGCTTGAGGGATTATGATGGCTCATAATGGGACATTAATTCTTGCAGTTACTCAGGAGTGAGCCTGTGAAGGGCTTTGTGTGCTAGTAAAATAATTTTATAATCAATATGAAATTGGACCAGAAGCAGGTGCAGTGTTAAGATTGGACTGAGGTGCTCAGATTTTCTAGTTTTAGTTAGGACCCTGGCTGCAGCAATTTTGAACTAACTGAACTCTATTTAGGTTCCTGCTTGAACATCCTGATGAGTGCATTGCAATAATCCAGCCTTGAGGAAAGGAAAGCATGCACTGTTTTTCTTTATTTCTTTATTATAGCAATAGAGCACTCACCTTTGACTCGTGTCTGCTTCATCACAGCTGTGCTGTTAGTTCATAATAACACACTCCCTCTTGTGTTTTATTGGGGTTTTTTTTGTAGTGTCATATAATAACATGCACATTATTTATATTATATAGTATATAAAAAAAACAGTCAAATGAAAAAGTAATTAGTAGTTTTGACCAGTTAGAAATTGTCATAGCCTTTCATTGTCAAATCAGTATGAAGCTTATGATACATATTCAATATAGTGTTTAAGACTCGTTAAGAAGTTTTAAAGATATTCAGTTTGATTACCTCATTTTCCCCCATAGAGTTCATGAAGTCATAGTCGTGTTTAGAGGTTCGTAAATAGGTTATTTTAGCATTTGAAAGCTTTTAAAACAAGGTATTCTTGTGTGTTTACCAGTTAGAATCTACACCCATGTTTTCCTTGTTCATTCATTTTGAGAATGGCTTTCCCCTTAGTTAGCTTTAAGCTCAGGGGACATTGGTACAGAACTAAACCGAATAAAGGAACTTAAGCTTCAACTTGCAGCTTTTATTTTCGTCCAGTTCACTGCTTCAATCATGGTAGTGGTTCTCCATGACCTGGGATCAGCTTGCTGGCTGTTAATGAAAGTGAAGGGTGGATCCTGAGGTACAGAATACTACACTGGCTTTTTTATCATTATAATCCATTACAGAGAATTACTCTGTTACCTCTAGAGCATCACTGTGCCTCTTGCTTTCACAGCCATGGCTGAGGTTAGGGTCATGGAGAGAAGCCTGCGAATAGGATTACAGGCAGTGCAGGAGAGAAAACAGGCGGCTAATGTTATCAAGCACTCGGTGTACGTTTAATGTTACACACAAACACATGCCTGAACACATTTGCATAATTTACACACAACTTACAACTGTTACCCATAGAAGGATGACTCTTAAAGTTCTGGAGCTCAGAATGTGATTAATTGAAACCATATCAATTGCATTAGAAAGCAGTGTGTAAGCCCGCAGCTACATTTCAGTTGTGTGTTTTGAGGTCAGTCATTCTCCCCTGGCCATGGTGTAATTGAATTTGACATGCTGACTGCTCTGCAGGCAAGGAAAGGAGAATCATCAGCAAACATGTGACTGCCTGGGTTTTTTTTTTGTGTGTGTTTTTAGTCAACAGTCTATAGAATACTGGTCTGATGTATTTTAATCTTCAGCATTGAGAAACTTAAAGTAAAGTTGAATAAAATGGGAAAAAAATAAAATATTTTGTAAAATGTGCAGAATAGAAATTTTCTTGCCGGTGAAAAAGCTAGGATGCCCCCACATTTGTATTACCTAAGATGCCAAAAATTAGATTTAGATCATTAGAAAATGGTCAGAGAGGATTTTGAAGGATTCTTACTTAAAACACAGACATTAATTTGGTTTAAAGTGAGTGGGATCTTCATGATTTGTTCCAAAGAGTCTTTAGAAGGAAATTTTTAAACAATTTGAAACATGTCAGACTAATAGAAATCAGCTGTTCCACTATCTAGAAAATGATGTACAAGTGGAGAACATTTTAAACAAAATTGTCAAATTAAAAGAGAAAACAAATACCCCAGGGCAAGACTGAAGATTGCCAGAGAACACGTAGACAACAAAGACTAGGATGCCTACAACAGGGGTCACCAAACCTGCACCTGGAGAACTACCTTCCTGCAGGTTTCAACTCCAACTCAAATTAAACACACCCCATTCAGCCAATCAAGAACTTCTGATGGCAGTAATTAGGGGTGAATTAGGGTTAAATCTAAATTCTGTAGAGAGAGCTCTGCAGGAGCAGGATTGGCACTCCTGTTCTAGAACAGTGTGATTTGGACACATGAATCTTGAGTCTTGCCTGGATTATATTACACTTACTGTATCTTCCTTTGCATGTTATGATTGTAACACAGTTTGCTTTTAGACATTTGAGGAAACATTAATTCTGTCTGAAGCTACTGACCCTAAAGTGTGGTTATATACATACATTCACATACATTTAGGCAACAGCACAAGACATCTGGTATCACTTTATCCTTGCATTTGCATTTGCATAACATCCCCACTCACTTTCATCTAAGGACACACACACTGATTTTACACTGAGGTTGACTTGGGTGGTAGGGCAACAGATCTGATAACAGAGAGAACAGATGAGCGTGTGCCTTCTCTCTCATTTTTGAGGTAATAAGTCATGTTAAATGTCAGTTTGAAAGGGTTATCACTAAACAACTTGCATATTTCTGGGTGGGAAAACTACCAGGTGGTCCTGAAGCAATAAATTATCAGGAATAGAAATTCACCACATAAAGCTTGAGCCATATTCAAATATCCTCTTAAAGCCACTGCTTACTTCACATGAACTGGGAGGACAAAATGTTCTCCCATTCCATTTGCAGAGAAATGCTTCACTTTGCATGTGGTTATGCATATAGACAGTGAATATTAATCAAAAGAGAAATTGTTATTTCTGTGTGGTGTGGTATTTGCATGTATAGTGCTGCCGGAGGGGAGATCTTCAACCAGTGTGTGGCAGAACGGGATGAAGCATTTAAAGAGGAGGATGTGAAGCGGTTACTGAGACAAATCCTGGAGGGTGTCTCTTTCCTTCACAAGAACAATGTGGTTCACCTGGACCTAAAGGTGAGGAGTTCATTATATAATTAAGAAAATATCATTTTGGACAACTACATTTCTTTATTTGCACATGGATATATTTGCAGGAGAAGGGGAAAACACTTTACTTTCAGTAAAAGTCAATCTATATACAGGGCATCTGGAAACTTTTCACACAATGCTTCACTTTTGCACATTTTATGTTACAGCCATTTTCCAAAATGGATTAAATACAATTTTTCCCTCCCTGACTTGACTCAGGAGTCCACCTAGTGGCCACCTGTGAATAGTGCAATGTTTGACACAACATTTCATTGCAAATGATATTAACCACAATATTCATACGTGAAATGGCCATTATAAGTGGAACTTTTATAACTTTTTCAATGTTTTTGAGCAATCACTTTCAATTGGAATTTATAGAGTGCCAGATATATAGTCATTGACAAAAAATGAAGGCATTAAGGATGAATGATCAAATTAAACTATATGTGTGAATGTAATAATGATGTGATTACTATATGTTTGTTGAGGAAAACTGTAGAGTTGAAAGGAGTCTCTAGTAGCCTGTTGGATCATGTCTTACTTGGATACAAGATTAGATGTGGTTGGGCAAGGAGGCATACAGGTTCTTGATGGTATCCTGTGGCACATTTGCCTTCAGATGTTGCAGCTTGATCCTATGTTTCCAAAGCTGGTGTCCCAGCTGATTCCATAAATGCTAAATTGTTAATAAATCTGGAGACTTGGAAGGCCAACAAAGTGCAAACTGTCAGAAACATTCCTGAGAAGCCCTTTCTGTGTGTGGCTGAGTATTATCCTGCTGAAAATGCCAGCTAAAAGCCCTGCTATGAGAGGCGACACATGTAGCCACAGGATGTTCTGCACATGTTGCTGAGCTGTTCATGTCCCTCGTAGCACTACTAGGGGTGACTGACTGTCGTATGCAATGGCTCCAAAAATCACCACACCAGCAGCTGGGGCTGTGTGTCACTCCACAGCAAAGACAGGATTGATGTGCTTGCCACAAAGTCTCCATACTTAATTCCAACCATCCTTGAATCTCAAACAAAACCTAGATTCATTGCTAAAGACAATGCTGTCCCAGCCCTGTTCCAACCATATGGTCAGAACAGCCTAGATGGCAGGCAATTTGTCAAAACGACCATCTTGCTTCTCTCAGTCTGATGGAAAAATTTGGAAAAATGTCTTCAAGCTCATCATAGTGGCATGTATGGCAGTCGGCGATCTCTCACCAAGATGTACACTATCCAAATGTCCCTGAGAACCTTTTTACACCCTCTTGACCCAATGTCTAATCTGACCACACCTGTAATTATTTATATATGTGGCTGAGACGCAACTGCATGCCTTATTTAGCTGCAGAGCACAAAGTGGAGGTTTGGACTGACAAATTATTTGCTGTTTTGTTTGTTTTTTAGCCACAAAATATTCTCCTGACCTGTAACAACCCTCTTGGAGACATAAAGATAGTGGACTTTGGCTTGTCACGGATGGTGAGCAATAACCATGAAGTCAGGGAGATAATGGGCACACCAGAGTACGTTGGTAAGTCTCACCGTTGGATGTAATTTACTGAATGTTGAAAGTAATACGGCTGAAGAAGATAAACACTAGAAAAACAGCAGTGCCTACACTTTTCCATCAGTTTTTTTTTCTTTCCAGCCCCAGAAGTTCTGAGTTATGAGCCCATAAGCACAGCCACCGATATGTGGTGAGTCATTTTTCTGTAGCTGTCTTCAAGTAGTCATCAAAATCCACCACTAATGGTGAATAATTGATACCACTAATGATACATGATGTGATTTTTATATAGTAACCTTCACAATAAGAACTTACTGAGAGCATAATTACCAGTACTCATGAGCAGACTGGAATCTTCAGTTTCAAAGATGGAGGAATAAGAATGAGCTAGTTTTTCTTTTCTCTCTTTAGGAGTATTGGTGTCCTTGCCTATGTGATGCTGACTGGTATCTCTCCGTTCCTGGGAGATGATAAGCAGGAGACCTTTCTAAACATCTCTCAGATTAACATCAGCTACACAGAGGAGGAGCTGGAGCAGTTGGACCAGGCTGCCATCCAGTTCATCAAGTCTCTGCTCATCAAGGAGCCTGAGTATGCAAAATGTCTTGCATGTCAGAAATACTGTTTAAGGGTGTAATTTTTATGGCATTTGATCAGCTGACTCCTACAGAAGTACATGTGCAGTTCCCCAAATTACCATGCATTGATAGAATTTTTTTAATCTAAATGATACAAATATATTAAGTACATTTTAGATAGATATACACCAGAGATATATGCCTCATCTTGGCCACCAAAAAGAGGTGATGGTCTATCTTAAGGTGTGCCCATTACTTACACAGAGGTTCAGCTGCAAAGACAGCTAGTATAATCTCCATTGAAAAGCATTTCCAGAGGAATGAATCTAAGGTAAACAACCCAATGCAAAAGACGTTCCATCAACCACTATTGGAATGAGCAAGATTGGCTTTTGTAATCATCCAACATCAGGTGCTGCTTTAAAGGGTTCTGTGAGCAATACCATAGAAGAATTACTTTTAGTTCCTTCAAAAGCCACGAGTGTGTGTGCGTGCATGTATAACCTTTTGTAAGTTCATCACACTCATTTTTTTTTTCACAAAAGTGTTTTTCTATGGCATTCTTCATCTAATTCTTTGAAGCATTTTGTGTGGGGCTGAATGCAGTCAAATTCTCACAGCAATGTCCCAACGTTTAGTGCAGCTGCTGCAGGGCAATGTCCTTTTTAATACCTTTGATTTCAGAAGATGAGTAGGTGCCTTCAAACAGTGTTTCACAGACAAATCTCATATAGCTTGGATAAAGCTCTGTAGGCTCTACAGTGACTTTAAGTTTTAAAAGATTATTTCAGTCAATACATCCTTGTTTACACAGGAACCGCGCCACTGCTGAGGAGTGCCTGAAACACCAATGGTTACAGACACAGGAGAAGAACTCTGTGGAGGAGCCAGTGATTCAGAAAAGTGCCTCCACCTCTGTCTCCGAGCCTGCCAGCCCAGATATCCCCTCCGAGCAGGAAGAAGAGGAGGGAAGAGTGACTGAGGAGCTCATCGTCATGGCCGCCTACACTCTAGGCCAGTGCCGGCAGTCCTCAGACAAAGAGAGCTTGACCCCAGACCAGAAGGCCATCTCCAAACGCTTCAAATTCGAAGAGCCCTTCCCTGCTCTCCAGGAAGTGCCGGGAGAATTCATCTACTGAACCACGTGTTGGCCATCCAGCTGCTAAGCTCCAACTAACGCCGCACTTCAGACAAGACAGTCTTTTCTTTTCTGCTTTTAACCCACCTCATTATTTGACCTCGAAAGCCAAACTGTATTCTTGTTTATTTTTTATTTTATTTTTTCAATCTAATGTTTGTATTGCTTCACTTATAGATGGTTGTTACTGAAGACTAAGCCTTGCTGTGGTACTGTGGTTGTTCTCCCTCATTTCTCTTTTGCTTTTTTCCCTTTTGGTGCCATGCTTACAAATGTATGAAAATGTGGGCCATGAACTGAGTCTCATTTATCTTTCCCTCCATTCATTATTGCATTTCCTTTATTTCCATTTTTGGTTACCTTTGTAAACCTGAATGTTTTGTTTAAGGGGGAGGGAGGGGTTGAAGGAATTATTTGTAAATTAAATAAATTTTAAGAGTTGTGTCTATTTTGTGTCTATACATTTTAAAAGCCATTTATGTGTTTGCAGCTCGTTGTTTGTGATTGTCAGGCCAATCCTGGAGTAAAAATGTCCATCAATAATCGTTTGGTTTTTTTGTATTTCATTGCTGTGTATATTTTCCTTTAAAAAATAAAATTAAAAAAAAAATTGATAGGTCAGAGTATATCTTTTGTGACTGGCCTGGTATTGTAAATAAAATTCCTCTAAGCTTTCTGTGGAAGTTAATTGGGAAATCTGGGAAAACAAAGTGCTTGACAATGGAACAACTATGTAAACAAGAAAGGAGCAAAGGAATTTAGACCAAAATCAATGTGTATTAGGCCAGCTGTTCTAATTAAGATCAAAAAATAAAGTGTAACTCGAGTAGGAGACACTCCAATCAGAACATGTGACATGGCTCATGGATGCAATTTAGCCATCTGTGGTTGTATAAACACCCTAAATGGTGGACAGCTACCTCAGCACACAGATGCTGTTCCTTCATTTCCCCGTTCCCCACTTCCTGCCAGTCCAGGGGATCAAGCCATTTATCTTCCAGTCTACAAGGTTGCCATGAGCGAGCTATTATCGCAGTAACAGGGAAGAACTAAATACCACCTCTGTGCAGTCTTGAATGTAATTCTTGCTTGTTATAGTTCTCAGATTTTCATGCATATTGCACTGGCCTACGAAGCTCAGTAACTGAACGTTTAGTAAAAATACAGCTCAGTGGGTGCATTTCCCAAATGTCCAAGAGATGGCACTATTGAAACTAATCATTCAAATTGTTTGGACTCCATAATGTATATAAACATCCGGAAAGTTGTTCTTGTTTAACAAGAAACTAGAAAACAGCTTCTGTTTATGAACGTGTTCCTGAAAAGTATAGTAAGCTTTGGATGACTGGAATACTACTGACCCCATGTGGATTTGGGTTGCATTTCTGTTACAGCCAGTAGCACTCACAGTAAAATAAATAAATATATATATATATATATATATATATATATATATATATATATATATATATATATATATATATAAACTTAAAACTGTATTTAAATTAATACACTAACAAAAAAATATGTTTAACAAATATATATGCTAAATAGTAACCAATCAGAGCGCAGACTATTTACATACACGAGTCTTAAAGGTGCAGAAACAAAAGAAGCAAAAGCAAAATGAGTAATATTTTGTGTCAATTATGAAATTTGTTGTGTAAAATTCAATTACATTAATTATACTATGTCCAAAATGGTCAAACCGAAAAATAAATAAATAAACAGCCAATCAAAACAGAGGTATACCTGTCTAAATATTTAGAAAATATTAGCTAAATATATATATATATTACATTTACGTGAACAGTATATTAATTTTCGTTTATTTACATTATTATTATTATTAGTAGTAGTAATAATAATAACTATTATTATTATTATTATAATACTGTTATTATAATATTTATATTAATCTGTGTTAATGATCGCTAAATGTCAGCCAATCAGAACAGGGGTTATTTACATACAGTCTTAAAGGTGCAGAAACAGGAGAAGCGTTTAAATTCATCGTGATTTTAGGAGGATGTTTTTAATGTAAAGAAGAATGAAAACATTTCCGATCCTAAAATAAACATGACGGATAAAGACAGACGGAGCGGATCCCGATCCAGAGAGTCAGACTCCGGTCCGGACTGGGGTCGGACTGCAGGGGGGCTCTGACACGAGGATCTGAGCGGAATCCCGGAGCGGACTTCAGGGACCGGATCTGGACTTCACCAACGCCGCCGCTGTCGCTCCGAAGACCGGGAACTGAATGTGCTGTGAGGAGAGTCCACACGGTGGACTGAGTGATACACACACTCTCACACACACTCACATACTCATTCACATTCACACACACACACACACACACACACACACTGGACTGTCCGCAGCAGCAGCGCTACATCCATGTCGGAGCTTTTCCCGGTGAACTCTCTCTACAGATCCGGGCAGCGAGACACCACAGGCGGCTAACGATGAGCAGCGCCCGCGGACTGCGCTGAGACACCCTCTCCTCTCTCCTCTCATCCTCTCCCCTCTCCTCCTCTCTCCTCTCCTCTTTCCTCCTCTCCTTTCTCCTCACCTCCTCTGCTGTCCACTCTTCCTTTCTCCTGTCCTACACTCCTCCTCACCTCTCTCAACCCCCCCTCTCTTTTTTATACTACTCCACTCCTCTCTCCTGTCCTCCTCTCTCCTCAACTCATCCTCTTCACTCCTCCTCTCTCCTCCTGTCCTACACTGCTCCTCTCTCTCCTCTTCACTGAAGGAGGAGAATGGAGGGTGAGTGCTGGGCTGAGTGTCTGGAGGTGGCGGTGCGGATGGCGCGCGCAGCGGGGCAGGTAGTGTATGAAGGCCGAGGAGCCTCTAAGCTGGGTTTAGAGTAGAGCCATCTTACCTGGATGTGTGTCAACAAGCTGCTTAAACTGGAGACTAAGAATAACCAGTGTGACCAGTAAAAGCCTGTGTGACCAGTAATAACCACTGTGATCAGCAATAACCAGTGTGACCAGTAATAACCAGTGTGACCACTAATATCCAGTGTCACCAGTAATAACCAGTGTGACCAGTAATAATCAGTGTGATCAGTAAAAAACAATGTGACCACTAATATCCAGTGTAACCAGTAATAACCAGTGTGACCAGTAATAGTCATTGTGATCAGTAATAACCATTGATCAGTAATAACCAATAATAATCAGTGTGACAAATAATAACCAGTGTGATCAGTAATAACCAATGTGATTGATAATAACCAGTTATAAACAATGTGACCAGTTATGATGATCAGATGATCAGTTATAAACAATGTGACCAGTAATAACCAGTGTGATCAGTAATATCCTGTCTGATCATTAATAACCAGTCTGATCAGTAATAACCAGTGTGATCAGTAATAACCAGTGTGACCAGTAATAACCGGTGTGACCAGTAATAAGCGGTGTGATCAGTAATAACCAGTGTGATCAGTAATAAGCGGTGTGATCAGTAATAATAAGTGTGACCAGTAATAACCGGTGTGACCAGTAATAAGTGGTGTGATCAGTAATAACCAGTGTGATCAGTAATAAGAGGTGTGATCAGTAAAAACCAGTGTGATCAGTAATAAGCGGTGTGATCAGTAATAACCAGTGTGATCAGTAATAAGCGGTGTGATCAGTAAAAACCAGTGTGATCAGTAATAAGCGGTGTGATCAGTAATAACCAGTGTGATCAGTAATAAGTGGTGTGATCAGTAATAACCAGTGTGATCAGTAATAAGTTGTGTGATCTGTAATAACCAGTGTGATCAGTAGTAAGCGGTGTGATCAGTAATAACCAGTGTGATCAGTAGTAAGCGGTGTGATCAGTTTTACTAAAGTATTTCTAATATTATAACCTGGGAACATGAACATATTTCATATTCCGCCAGTGTTGTGTGCAGTTCCAGTCTGTGAGCAGTATCTCATATGAGGTGTGAAGTGTTACAGTGGGCTACCACATGAGATAAGCCTGCATTACTGACCTTTTCCTTGTGGTTAACCTACTGATATAAATAAGCCTCTTTTTCTGTTGATAAATCCAGACAGAGTACACACACAGTCTGACTCCGTACACACTCATGGCTGACTGGGTAGTCTGTGGTTTTATTATTCACTCTTCTTGTTGATTAGTGGGATCAAAGACTGTGAGTGATAGTAAATGTTAGTCCGTGTTAGACCTTCTATTCACAAGGCGGATTCCCTAAACACAAGGCTGTGGGCCCAAGCTTTCACCCAGTTCTCTTTACAATTGTGGGGAAAATTGTTTGGAAAGTTGAAAAAAATCTGTATTTTTTTATTGAATATTTTTCTTCATAATATTCTGAGGACGTATTTTAAAATGTAAGGCATTGTAAGGTCAAAAGAGGGGTGCCAGTGCAAGTTAAAGAAGATAAGGTGTTCTAGTAGGAGGGGACAACAACACTAAAGATCCATAATTCTGCACAGCGTGAACCTGAGGACAGCTTGAATTATGGCTGCAGAATTTTGAATGCAAGTGTTTTGATGCATTTAAGTGTAATTATGATTTGATAGACTTACAGTACAGCGTACAGTGCACAGTGTTGTACTCTGCATGGTTTAGTTTATATACTATGTGTTAAAACCAAAGTGTTTATATACTCCTCTAATTGGTAATTGCTTGTCAGTGCAGCCATTGCTTAAACATACTTTAAACCGCCAACACACAGCCTGTATAATCATCCAGTACCCTGTGGATGTGTTAAAGTGGCATTTAGAATCCAGAATTCATCATCCAACACCTTCCTAATACTCTAGTGAGTAAAAGTGGAAGGCTGTTACTCTCACAGGGCCTCCCTATGAATACCCTTGATTTCAGAAGCCATGTTTGTACTGAAACATCGAAGTGCTAACAAGTTGTATAACTTAATGTCAGCTTCTTCTAAGGGTTGACCATTGGTTTTAGAATCATTCATTTGTGAACTATTTAGTGTCCTGAAGTTATTTTTGCATTGGGTCCCAAAATTGGTAAGCTGTTTCTCTCTTTTCTGCTTCAGATGGTCCAGGAAGCTGTAAAACAGGAGAAGAGTGTGAGCAGTAAGAGCACACCCACAGACCTGGTGACAGAGGCTGACCAGCAGGTGGAAGACCTCATAATTTCCACCCTCAGGGAGAGGTTCCCCTCACACAGGTACCAATCAGAAACCCCTAAGAAACTGAAACAGACCATCTGTTAATGCAGTTTATTAATGCAAAAAATATCATTAGATGTTTTTAAAGTCAAAGGTTGTGTTTTTCAAGGACATCCCTGAATCCCAGAGCCACACTGGGGTGATTGTGTTAGCACCCCCTTCAATTATAAGAACTTATGAGGGCCCAAAATTAGCTTCCAACTGCCACTGATGATATTTACATGTTGAAATCATGGTAGTTACTAACTGATTTGTAGTAATTGCAGACTAAGTAGTTTTAGGATTTAATGTCTAAAGGGGTTAAACACACCCTTGGTGGTTTGCTTGCAGATTCTATGATATTTATTTATAAGCCAACCAAGGTTTCTTATAACTGCATGTTTACGTCTCACTGCTTCTTAAATACGCAGTGTGTTCACATTACACCCAACAAATACTTTGACATATCTGGCACAAGAGCAGCTGCACTTGGATTTAATATTCCCTTGGAAACAAATAGTTGAGTTCTGCTGGAATACTAGTGATGCAGCAGACATATAATCTGTTACCTGCATTGAAGTGAGAATTAATTCAGAATCACCCAGTTTGGGATATTTCCTAGATAGACTGACAGCAGAGATGGAAAAAGTGCACGTGTCCATACTTAAGTCAAAGTATACTGCAGTGAGAGAGAAAAAAACTTAAAACTGTTGAAGTAGGGTGTTTTTTTTACTCGAGTAAAAATTTGGGTACACACTCCTTTGTGTACATAAAGTATTTCTTTATAATTCTTACTTTATTTATTTGGTTTTGAGTGATACAGGTGAACTGTAGGCATTGAGCATAAAAAAGGTTTATGTTAGAAATGCAGCATCCTCTGCAAAATCATACAAATGACTTTCTAATTCCTGCTTTTTGTTTCCTAGAAAAAGCTCAAACTAACGTAATTAAAATACTGAGTTTATCAGTTTTATATTCCGTTTATTGATGGTGCTCAGCTCTAATATCCTGAACATGTGATAACCACCGACTAGCCTGTTCCAAAACACTTTGTTAGTAAATGAGCGTATCTAGTGTCTAATGTTGGGTGCATAATATTTACATCTACATAGTACCATTTTATTGAATTTAAAATAATAACTATGTCTTGATATGATAAGTTATTACAGACCTTTGAACAGAAGTGTAGCTCCGTCCTCCAGTGAATTTGTGACGGAAAATGAAGGACATTAATATTCAAATGATTACAGGTTACTGTAGTAACATGGTTTGCTGCTGGTCATTTATAGATATGTACAGTTTTACAGACTGTTTATCTGTTGTGTTTTAGGTTTATTGGAGAGGAGTCTTCTGCTGCTGGGGAGAAGTGTATTCTTACAGATAGTCCTACCTGGATAATAGATCCCATTGATGGCACTTGCAACTTTGTTCACAGGTAGAGAATGTGTTGTTTATTTGTATATACTCATTTCTCAGAACATTATGCTATTCTAACATGTATATTTATTTCATATATAATCTCATTTCATTTGCAGTTTTCCCATGGTTGCAGTCAGCATTGGCTTTGCTGTAAAGAAAGAGGTAGATGAGTGCCAAACCCTTAATAACACACATTGTCTAAGAGATAACAGATAACTCCAACTGGTCGCATGTACTTATTTAATTGATCGTTATCATGATTGTGTTATCATGATAGTATTTTCTTTGTTTTGTCTATTCCTCAAAATTCACATTTACCTTTTCCTCCTAAGCTTGAGTTTGGAGTCATATATCACTGTTTTGATGGAACTTTGTATACTGCCAGAAGAGGCCACGGGGCATTTTGCAATGGTGTACGGTTGCGGGTTTCACAGGAAAAGGGTGGGTGTTTTTAATTGCTTGAATGGTTGTGATAAACAGGGCTATGTTGTGAAGCTAAACAGGGCTATGTTTATACTATTTGGATTGTTATGCATATTATACTGGCCTGAATTAAACTGGGATTTTGTAAACCTTTTCAATGGCATTTCTTCCTTATGTCAGATGTGTCCAAAGCCCTCATTCTGACAGAGATTGGGGCAAAGAGGGATCCTAACACTTTGGACATCTTCTTGGGCAATATGAAGAAACTGTTGAGTGCCCCCATCCATGGGTGAGACATATGATTAGTTTCACTTTCACACATGTACATAACAGACACTAACTTAACAGCTGGACATTATTACTCTTCTATTCATATCTCTTTGCACAGACAATATTCATATCTTCTGCCCATTTTGCTCAGATATTATACATGTGTACAAGAGGACATGCTCAATGAGCCTTTGTTGTTACTGTGTTATTCCTGTATAATACAGTACTATATACTTAATATTCATAATGGTGAAAGTTTTTTATTTTATTTATTATTTTTCTTGACAAGGGTTAAGTATTTGTCCTCATGCTCCTTGTGTTCATTGTGCTGCTGTAATATGTGACTTTCCCTCTGGGATTAATAAAGTTCTACATACCTACCCACACTCCTACCTACCAACCAACCTGTTTAGCTACCTATATGATCGCCTGTTCTAATGGGCGGCTTATGGGATCAGTAGTACCATATTTAGTAAAGGGCTTGGATTTTCAGAATCACAAAGGGAGTATCATCAAGATTAAGCAATATCTACACCATCTTATTTGAATAACATTTGTCCAGGCTCTAGGGTTCATTTTCTTATAGTAAGACTATACAGTATCATAATATATTACAGTATACTTAACCCCTGTAGTGTGATACATATTGTATCGTCAGGTTCTATACACAAGCCTGCTGTGCAGCCTTATTTCATAGCTTTACAACGTAATACATTACACGTATGAGGGAGAAGGAATGACCTCAGATGTCATTCTATTTTTGGGGAAGCCAAACCTGTAGCTGTCCAGATCTGTTTTCTTACACTGTGATCTTTCTGTGTTCTCAGGGTGAGAATCATTGGCAGCTCAACTTTAGCACTGTGTCACATAGCCAGCGGAGCAGCCGAGGCCTACTACCAGTATGGCCTTCACTGCTGGGATATCGCCGCGGCCGCGGTTATCATCAGGGAGGCAGGAGGCTGTGTGATTGACACCACAGGTTAGCTCTGCTTGCATTTTCCTTTGCACAAAGGGATTAAGTAGACTTTACAAGCAAACACTTCCCATTATGTTTAAATGACCCTGCTGACCCTGGTGATAATGGAAGACGTAATCAGGACCTCAATCTCAGCCAGGAAAAGAAATATTTACACAAAAATGTCAGATTGGATAATTCATTTCAGGAAGATTGTTATTTTTTTATTGTATATTTTTTTTTAAGGAAAACATAAAATTCCACTGTTATGGGATTACCATGTAAGGGTGTTGGGTTTAGTTAGAGCCTTGTGCACATTTACGATAATACCATATTTGGGCAGCACTCTTACAGTGATGGTGCATGATTCACTGATAATCTAAAACATGATGGAGAGATTGGCTCAGTGTTGCACATATTACTGTTATTCCGAGAGAACCTGTGCTAATCCTGTCCTATAAGGACAAAAGCAGTGGGAGACGTGCTCATTCACTGTTTCTTGTGAAAATGGTATTGGAAAAGTGAATCCTGATCTTATTGGTTTGACTGTCTATTGTCTAGGGAAAGCTTTGAAAATCTTCACGCAATATTCTGGAGCATTGCTATGAGGATCTGATTGCATTCAGCCACAAAAGTTAGTGAGGTCAGGATGTTGGATAATCACCACTCCACCTTATTCTTAGCGCCGCGTCTCATCCCAAAAAGTCCTGGTTGGTACAATGCTGAGTGCCTTTGTACATCTCACTGCTGGGGGGCATTAGGAATGGTGCCAGGCGAGGCATGTTTACAGGGACTATACAAGCTGTATGTTGGCATTTGGACATCTGGGTCAGCTTAGAATCTATGCTGACAATCAGACTGAGAGAAATAAGGTTCTCTTGGCCGCATCATGCTGTGGAGTTGTTTTTCAGCAGTTGGGACAGGGAGACTAGTGAAGTGCACTCTGGACCTCAAACTGGGCCAAAGGGAACCTTTTAATAAGATAATGTCCCTAAGCACACAGCCAAGACAGCATTGAGTGGCCCAACCAGAGTCCTGACTTGAAACCAGTCCAACATCTCTGAGGGACCTGAAAATGGAGGCCCATCATTGGTCCTCATGCAAGCTGACGGGGCTTGAGAGGATGGCAGAAAATCCACAAATACAGGTGCAGACACCTGAAGGCTTCAGCTGAAGCTGATTCAACTAAGTACTGAGCAGTTGATCTGAATACTAATGTCAGTGCAATATTTTAGATTTCCTGAAATTCTGTCTTACTTTTTTCCCCGGATGTGATTCCACTTCACAGTTCCACTGGTTGCAAAAACACAATGTCCAGGAGATACAAATAGTAGAATGTCATAATAGTTTCTAAGCTTTCTGTGAGTTTTCCCAGTTTACTTATTGAAGACTTACATGTTTAACAATGCTAAGTATGGTAACTGTCTGCTTATCTAGCAGAAATCAGGGGTTGTGCACCTATGCTTACAGACCAATGCGTATGAATATTCTAAGTCTCTTCTCTAGATTTACAACATTTACTCCAGCCTATGTCAAACTTTCAACCTCACTATGTGACTAAGAATAGCCCTGGCGGTAGATATGTGTTATCATACCACTTGCAGTTTTGTGAATAAAGCCTGCACACACTTTATGAACTTGTAATATAAAGGCCATTGTGCTCTCATATGTTTGCACAGCACACAAAGCCTCTCTTATATTCCCTTTTTGTAGTGCCTTGACGCATACTTGAGCTGTTTGTGAAGTCGTATGTGTGTGTGTGCATGTGTGTTTAGTGGAAGGTGGGCAGCAGGCGTAAGTCATGGCAGGCCACTCTGTGTAAGAGTGCACAAAGAGGCACTGTTGGAAAGGGCAGTGAGGTCATGATCATGTGGTTAGCCAAATGCTTCCTCTCTTTCTGTCAGAAACAGAGAGAAATAGAGAGAAAATTGAGGGGAGAGAGTGAGATTGGGGAGGAAAGCAGCAAAATTCACTGAATAAGCATTCTTTCACTATTGTGTGAACTGGCATTACTACAACAAATAACTGTCATCTCTGCCTGCATCACTGCTTTGGTAAAGAGAGACGTGAGCTGCCCTTAGACTCACCCTGTTGCCATGTGAATGTGGCACAGCTTAAAAAAGCAGCCATTGCACTCTCTATTCAGCTAGTACTGTGAAAGACATGACTGTTCCAGGAGATACAGCTATTACTCTTGGACACTTGGCACTATTGTAAATCTGCTTATTCATTTATTCATATTACACTCATCATCATCAAAAACAAATAGTTGCACCCATAAGGAATCAATCAACAGGAATAAATTCGGCAGTGAACGACAGTGAAGGACTCAAGTCTCATGCTTGGCTGTGCATGTGACATGCGACAGGCCTTATCACTATACCTGACCGACTATATAAGGTGATACAAGGTATATAATGTGTTGTGAGTGCTTTCCATTCTGTTCCAAGAAGTATGCCTTGGAGAAGACATCGAAAGTAATTTGAGCAATTGGAAAAGTTTGAGAGAGGTTGCATCAAAAGGCTTCAGGAATTGGGATGGTCTTATCAACATATCACATGCCATACCAGTCGTGCAGCTGTGACCAATAACATGCTGTTGGCTGCAGTGCACAGAGAGGGAGAACCAGTGGATTGTCTGACGTGTGGACTGACCCAACGGCCATGCTTACAGACATTCAATGAGCAGTGATGCCGTCCATGAGTCACCTTGATAGTGTCAGCACCACTGGCAGATGACTGTACTATATATGACTACATTTCATAAGCAGTCTAATTGCAGTCTTGGAAATAGTGACCCTGCAAGATCATAATCTGTGAGTAGTGACAAACTGTCTTTAGATTTGAGAGTGTATCAATCTCATACTTTAGAAGTATGCTCATTGTCAAATAAACAGTCGCCCCTGGGTGTCTCAAAATGGTGTTGTAGATGTTACTAATTGATAATCGATCCTGTGCCGTTTGAATATTCTCACTCAGTTCCTGCAGATTGTGCCGTGGGGTGGAATGTTGATAGCTCATCCAATTGCATCCCAGACATTTTCAGTCAGGGATAAGTCTGGTGATGTGACATAGTATCTGTGTCTTGAAGGCGAGCTCTTGAGACCGCAGCAGTATGCAGACAAGCGTTTTCCTGTTGGAATAACACATCAGAGTGTGCATTCAGAAACATTAGGGGTACTAGTTCCTAGACCAATGATCTTGCATTGTAGGAATTTGCGCCCCATGCCATGACACCAGGACTTCTGGACGTGCGGCATGTGGCGACAAATGATCTTGGCACTGACCACGATGCCTCTATTTACACACACTGAAAGCCAATATGTTACTTCAGCTTCAATTCGTACTGTGCCCTGTGGTGGTTATTAAATAATTACATTCTGTTTTAATGATGTGCTCTATCTCACTAATAGAGAGTATTGTGCTGCCACATACACCGGGCTGACCCACAAACTGCTAACGTCTGTTATGCCAGATTAAGCTGTGTGTGTGTGTGTGTGTGTGTGTGTTTACATGTGTGCACAAATGCTAAGCTCTGATGTGCTTCTGTCCCAGGGGGTCCTCTAGATCTCATGTCCCGCCGAGTGGTGGCTGCTGGGTCTCGAGAGATAGCGGATTATGTCGTCCAGCAACTCCAGCCAATCAGCTATGGGCGTGATGACCATGACCCCTGACAACATGGTCTGTCCTGAGCCATCTAACAGCAAATATCAGCCTTTTACCTCAGCACCCTACAATCCTGCCATTTTCATCTGCAGTGTTCTTTATGCAATGTTTTCTCTAGGTTTTATGTTGGTTTTTGTTTGTTTTGATTTTTTGGTCACACCACACAAGAAAGGCCTTATATTACAGCACATTTTTATTCCTGAATAAATATGACTAAAAGGAGTAAAATACCATAATTAATGACTGCATCCCAGTCTATACATATAAATTTGACATTTTCAAATAATTTCTGATGATGTCCAAAAATGAGAATTGTGTTATGGCACTGTTACTATTTTGGTATTATAAAGAAGCTATACTGACAATATTTACTCAGGAATTAAACGATACATGTGTAATTTAAGGCTTCGGTTTATGCATCCCTTTGAAAACTTATGAAGAAAATGTTCTACAGATTAGGAACAACTAAGTGTCTGGAAAAACATAATATTGACACTAGACTGGGCATATTTGTCAGATGCTGATTTAATTAATTGAGATTTAAGTTCATTTCTGTTAGATTTAGCCTTTTCATTTAGGCAGCAGTAGAACTTGGACATTGCAGCACCAATCTAGAATCACTCTGGGAAAGGGAGGTTACATTTTTTAACACAACGATTCCAGCCTTTTTTCCATAGTGCATAATGCAGACAACAATCTGAGTGCATGCTTAAAATGGTCTGTTTTTGATGCCATAAAAAACAAGTTTGGATCCCAAAATACTTGAAAGTTTCTATCAAATACCTTGTACTTCAACTGTAATCAACTGGAGTGAATACGATATGACATGCCAGTCAAGGTGGTTAAGATGGATCACAAGCTTACTTTTTGACCAGCATACGGAATGTTTTCCTTTTTGGTTTGATGCTTTAACTGGACTTCTAGCAGTTGATTGACCAGCTGACCATTCTGGTCCAACAGTATCACCAGCTTGGAAGGTTTGGTTATACTGATAGAGCTTAACCAGCTTGCTTACCAGGATTGCTTGCCTGGATGACCAGCATTTCAACCACCTTGACCATTTGAAGGATATAGTTCCCTAAAGAATTTTGTATCTCAACTGTAACCAACTGAAGCTAATGCAGTATTGCATAAGCTGATTAAGAAACAACTGCCATTGTGGTGCAACATCTGCAGCTAACCAGTTTAAATGTAAGATGAAAGATGGTTAGAATCAGTGATGATGAGAATAACATGAATACCTTATGTGTGCACCTACTACTGAAAGCTCTATGGGTAAATGTGCCATTTATCCAAAGATAAGAGGAAGATGTAGACATAGTTTCACATTCAGTAAACCTTGTACAGGGCCTGTTTTCCCAAACTTAGCATTAAAAGGAACAGTTTAACCAAAATGTGCAAAGTTGTATAATCATGTGACAAAGACGCCATTCACAGAATCATAAAACTATTCATAAACACGTTTAAATACATTAAAATGGTTACATTTTGCAATGAATTTACATTAATTAATGGTAATTATCACAGCAATAAACATTACTAAATAGTTTAGTAATGTCTCAATTATTAATGGACACTAGAGACAGTATTAAGCATTACTAAATAATAGTATAAATGAGAAATAATTAAATAAAATTATACTTATAAAGTGCTTTTCTAGATACCCAAGAATGCTTTACAACCAGCACTCCTCACAGTCACACTCAGCACTCTTTAATTTTAGAAGAAACAAGCAATGTGCAGGTGTCCCAGTACTTTGTCCATATAGGGTAGGTTACTTATTATTCCTCCTGTTTGAGAGTACACTCTCAAATATTTTCTTACTCAGATGTTTAGTGATGTTTAATAATTGAAAGTCTTGAGCAATGTTAATTATTAGTTGAGATATTACTAAAGTATTTAGTAATGTTTATTACAGTCTAAAGTACTGTTAATGTACCCTTTGTGCAAATTGTTACCATTAATATAAATGAAAAATCCATCTGTTTTAAACAGTGATGCTCATAATATTTCCATGCAGTGTTTGGCTATTATGTTAAAGCTCAGTTTTGAAACCAGGCCCTGGAAATCGAGAGTCTCTTTGTAAACAAGTCCTAATCTAAGTCCAAGAAACCAGCTTTTACCAGTCAGCGCTGCTTTAATGTATCCAGTACTTGAGTCTTAATTAGTGACAAAGACTTTGTAGCTTTTCTTTTAAGAGAATCCCTAAAAACAGGTACACGTTGCAGATTTAATATCCATATTTGACCTTTTTAATGTTTTTATGATGGACTACAATAATTGTAAACAAACTATATACTTTTTTCCACTGATGTTTTTTTTTTTTTTTGTAGTTTTTTTTTTCCCTGCCGTGCTGGACTTCAGTGTGTGTCAGGTCAACATTCCTCACTGATCCCTCACACTGTGAGTTAAAATAAATGCAACAGACTCTCGATGACTTACATGTTCTGTTCTCTTTATTTTAAATTTAGTAGTTTAGCACAAGAAACTTGTCATCTAGTCACAATAAATACAAAGACAGTTCGACGAGACCTTGCTTGTGTGTTTAATGGAGGTGGTGAGATCATTAACATTGTGAAGGAAGTAAGCAGTATTGGGTATGGATATAGAGTCTTATGGTTTATCTGGTGTACCACTATGTCTTTGACACCATCACACTGTACAACTCCTCTCTTGGGGGGGAGTGGTAACAGGAGGACAGAGGATAAGAAGCAGCAGTAACCAGTAAGTAGTAACCAGTAACCTGCAACCTGCAAGCCAACCACCACAACACAACCAGACTTTGTGCAATAATAATGTGCAATATCCCCTCCTACAGGACTCTTTCATGCAGTATATTGTATGCATGCAGGATCACTCTTCTCAGCCTCCCCGGGAAAGTCTACGCCAGGGTACTGGAGAGACGAATTCGGCCGTTAGTCGAACCTCGGATTCAGGAGGAACAATGCGGTTTTCGTCCTGGCCGCGGAACACTGGACCAGCTCTATACCCTCCGGAGGGTGCTCGAGGGTTCATGGGAGTTTGCCCAACCAGTACACGTGTTTTGTGAATTTGGAGAAGGCATTCGACCGTGTCCCTCGGGGTACTCTGTGGGGGGTGCTCCGGGAATATGGGGTCCGGGGCCCTCTGTTAAGGGCTGTCAGGTCCTTGTACGACCGGAGCAGGAGCCTGGTGCGCATTGCCGGCAGTAAATCGGGCCTGTTCCCGGTGCATGTTGGACTCCGGCAGGGCTGCCCTTTGTCACCGGTTCTGTTCATAACCTTTATGGACAGAATTTCTAGACGCAGCCAGGGGCCGGAGGGGGTCCAGTTTGGGAACCACAGGATATCATCTCTGCTTTTTGCGGATGATGTTGTCCTGATGGCTTCTTCAGGCCAGGACCTTCAGCAGGCATTGGAGCGGTTGGTAGCTGAGTGTGAAGCGGCTGGGATGCGAATCAGCACCTCCAAATCTGAGGCCATGGTTCTCGACCGGAAAAGGGTGGCTTGCCCTCTCCAGATTGGTGGAGTTGTCCTGCCCCAAGTGGAGGAGTTCAAGTATCTCGGGGTCTTGTTCACGAGTGGGGGTGAGAAGGAGCGTGAGATTGACAGACGGATCGTTGCTGCCGCCGCAGTCATGCGGTCGGTGTACCGGTCCGTTGTGGTGAAGAAGGAGCTGAGCCGAAAGGCGAAGCTCTCCATTTACTGGTCAGTCTACGTTCCCACCCACACCTATGGCCATGAACTGTGGGTAATGACCGAAAGGACAAGATCACGGATACAAGCGGCCGAAATGAGTTTCCTCCGCAGGGTGGCCGGGCGCTCCCTTAGAGATAGGGTGAGATCCTCGGCTACCCGGGAGGAACTCGGAGTAGAGCCACTGCTCCTCTACATCGAGAGGAACCAGTTGAGGTGGCTCGGGCATCTGTTTCGGTCTCCCTGGGGGGGTGTTCCAGACACGTCCTACCGGGAGGAGACCGCGGGGTAGACCCAGGACACGCTGGAGGGACTATGTCTCTCGGCTGGCCTGGGAACGCCTCGGGGTCCCTCCTGGGGAGCTGGCTGAGGTGTCGGGGGAGAGGAAAGTCTGGGCTTCCCTGCTTAGACTGCTGCCCCCGCGACCCGGCCCCGGATAAAGCGGAAGAAGATGGATGGATGGATGGATGGATATTGTATATTGCAATATAGTATCTCTATTATACATTATTTATATTTCTATAGTGTTTCGATACTAAATTATTATCTGCACTGTCTACTCTTTGCTGTACTGTATTGATGCTGCTGCTGGAACCTTCCCTGAGGGAACCCTCCCAATGGATCAATAAAGTTCTATCTAAATCTAAATTTAAAGTGGTTGTTAGGAAAGTCATTGGATGGAGCATCTTCATTGGAAAGAATGATGCTGGGGGGCTTTAAAGCCCTTAATCCCATTTCGGGCATTAAGCATGGTGCCAATAGATTCAGTAATTCTATTGGGAATACAGGGACTTGACAAGTTTTGACTGTGCATTTGCACATCTCTGTCAGCACTGTGTTCAATTTAAAGTTACTGAACACATTCATCGGAAGGGGAGTCCACAGACCTTTGGACAGCCAGTGTAGAGTGTATCTACCACCCATACTAACAGGAGTGGGAGTCAAACTGGGGTAAACTGGTCAGCTTTTATTGTGTAGATTAATAGAAGTAATTCCTGACTGGTTCTGCTGGCATTTCTAATTAGAACTGTTTAGAAGAGTCTGAGCGCAAAGCCACAGCTTTTCATAACTCATAACAGTCTCTCTGAAAAGCATCCTCTGCGTCCTCTCCGGAACCTTATTTGGTAAGAAATGGTTGAATGTATTTCTCACCGTCCGCTGTGCTTTATTTGGTCATTTAAGACGTTCAGGCTGAAGAATCCAGTCGATTGTAGTGGACTATTTTACTGAAGTGCTCAGTCCAGTCCCTCTGCAAGTCAGAAGTCTCTCAGGACGAATAACAGCTTTTCGTTCACCTCCATGTGCTTTTCTGTGCTCTGCCAATAGGTGGCGCTACTCTCTCTCGGCATGTTACACCTGCCCTCTCAGAGTTTCATCCTTTTAATGCTGTAAAGAGATAAAGCAGGCAAAGGGTGAAATTACAAGAGCAGTCAAAGTAACAACAAACAACAACAAAACAACAACAACTATAAATGACTCCTTTGATGAATCAGTTTGTTTCGATGCTTTTACGTTCAATTGTTACGTATTTTAACTGGTGTGTGTGTGTGTGTGTGTGTGTGTGTGGTGATGTTCACTGAGTTAGTGAGGGTTTTTTTTCTGCACGTGTTAACCGACAAGCCACGCCCATAACTTTATCCTGTATCCCCATTACAGGATAAAACACACACACACACACACACATAAAGTGTATGAAAGTGAAAAACATTATTTTGTATTAATGTAATAATATGTTTATTATATATCATCAGTATATAAGTTGTTTATGGTCTGATGACGTCATCCTGATGTTCCTTTTTCATCAATGTTGTTGAGCTCTTCTAGCTCCTGAACTGAGAGTGAAGAGAGAGTGCAGTGAGTGAAAGCGAGTGGTGAGAGCTCAGTGAAAGGAGAGTGTGCTGAGAGTGAAGTGAGAGTGAAGTGAGAGTAAACAGAATAAAGTGTGAGTGAAGTGAGAGTGCAGTGAGAGTGAACTGAGTGCGGTGACAGTGAAATGAGTGCGGTGAGATTAAAGTAAGAGTGAAGCAAGAGTGTGGTCAGAGTGAAGTGAGTGTGGTGAGAGTGAACTCTTAGTGAAGTGAGTGCGATGAGAGTGGAATGAGAGTGAAGCGAGAGTGTGGTGAGAGTGAACTCAAGAGTGCGGTGAGTGAACTGAGAGTGCGGTGAGAGTAATCAGACTGAAGTGGGAGTGCTATGAGAGTGAAGTGAGAGTGAAGTAAGATTATCACACCACTTTAACAGAAGGGTCAGACCTAATTAACGCTCAGTCTGTGTGTGATTGGCCGTTAGTTAGAGCGTTCAGCCAATCACACAGCCGAAGGAGGAGTTTACCTGAAAGCGGGTGTGGAACAAAGTTAGCGCCCTTCCTCCGGAGCTCGCTGATTGGACCTTCAAACTTTTCATTGAGGAGGACGGAGAAGTGTGTGAGAGTGTGTGAGACTGTGTGTTCGGGCTGGACTGTGTTCTCCTGCAGGGTTGTGGTGGTTCTGTGAGCTTGAGGAGGTGTTCTCCTCTGCAGAAGCTCATGCTGGAGCAGGACAGGACGGAGGAGCGCTTCTCCACAGGCTGCTCTGAGATGAGGACTGAGATCAGAGAGCAGCAGGACAGACAGGCAGACCATGCCCGGCTTTCCCGCAGCTGAAGACTGGAGGTGAAAGTGGAGGAGAGTCAGAGAGGCAGGGAGGCAGGAGGAGCAGACTGACCAGATAGATGCAGTCATGGCCTCTGAGGTGGTGTGTGGACTCATCTTCAGACTTCTACTGCCTGTGTGCCTCGCTGCAGGTACCCCACCTCTGTCTGTCTGTCTGTCTGTCTGTGTGTCTATCTATCTATCTATCTATCTATCTATCTATCTATCTATCTATCTATCTATCTATCTATCTATCTTAATTTTTGAGACAGTATTTATATTCAACCTCATAATAAAACTTTTGTTGAAGTATCCAGTAAATCAATCTATTAGTTTATTAAATTAAATATAAGTCTTATTTTTTTAAAACATTTAAAAATTATTATTAACAGTAGTATTTAATGATAACAACAAATCAGCAATAAGAAGGAGAACAAAAAAGAAGGAAATCAATAATGACTTTATTTCCTCATTTTCTGCTTGAACTTATTCCTTCACTGTAACTAGTGGAAGAGACTTGGTTAACTTCTGGAACCCCTTTAGGTGCTTCAAGAACCTTTGAGAAACCTTTGTCCTATTATTAAAGGTTCCTTGAAGCACCTTAAGAGGTTCCTCCACAGTTTCAAATTGAAGAACCTCCAAAAGTTTCTCAAGGATATTCTACACTTTTTACAGTGTGGGTTTAAAAACGCACACATTTGTTTATTTATTTGTTTGTTTGTTTATAATGAAAAATGAGATAATGTAGAACGTGAACCCACCAGAGAATACATATATCCATTGTAGTACATTAATCTAATAATAGACTAATAATAAATAAGGATGTGTATAATTAAGGATACACAGTCATATCGGAATCACATCATTATCAATACTTGCTTAACTGTACACTCAAATTACAATTACATTATTACAGGCTGAGAAAAGGTGATGAAGGTGGTGGGTTATTTCTGACCCTTAAGATAGTTGTGGGCACCGGACTGATGTTTAGTGTGGATCAGTACTTTGCAAACCAAACCCACTGTTGATGTGCTCATTGTTGAGGTAATGCTAGACTACTGCATATATACACATATAATATAATATAAATATATGTAATATGGATATATCTGAATATATCCATATATGTTGATAATCTAGTTTATATAAAATCGTGACAGATCATACACTGAGAACATTTATCTTCTGGCTTTATCTACTATTCCTATTTTGGTGCATCTGCAAAATATATTCACTTATAAAAATGGACTTGTTGCATATATATATATATATATATATATATATATATATATATATATATAAAAATGTAGTGTAAGTGTGGCCGAACATAACATAAATACTGTTAAATCAAAAAACATCTCAGACAAATGTGTCCTAATTTTACTTTTAAAGATACAATATGAAGGCTTTACACACTGTATTGATTTATATTTCGGTTAAATACAGTTTATTTAAATGCTTAACCAGCGCAGTACATATAGGATCATAATGCACAGTCAAATCTGGAAGTGTTCTAGTGTGTTATGGGTAGAACTGCCTGCTGACGCCCCAGGGATCAGTTGAATGTTTGCTTTCTACCAGCTGAGACTGACGCACATGGTTAAACAGACCCTGGATCAGTGCTTCAGAGAGTCTGCAGGACATCACGGTGTTCCATATGTTTGCTTGGTGCTGTGCCACAAACAGTGCTCTGGTCTCGACCCTTACTGTAAACGTCTTCATCCAGACTGCACAATGGTATCTTCTCATATAACTGAGGGAGTGTCTGTTATAACTGGGATAGAAGAATTCCTCTGGACGTGTTCCTGAGCTGGCTGCATATAGCATGTAAACTCCAAAACCGCAGAACTTACTGCAGGCGCTCACGGGTGCAGCGCTGAAGTGCGTGGCTGTAATCCATACATAAGCAGTGGCAAACGTTTCTCATATGAACAGTTTGGTGTCTAAAGGGACAAGAGCTCTCTGTGTGTATGAAGAACTCGGAGCACAGTAGGTTAGAGCTTTGTTGTCATTGTTGTAGAGCTGCTGAAAACACAAAGGCTCTTTCAGGCTTTTTCCGGCTGATGTGTCACCAAAAGTTTTGTGAGTGTGTGTCACCAAGGCTTTTTGGAAATTGGGATTTTCTGGCTGGTATTTCCCACAGTATGTTCTAGTTGGATTAAATACCATGTGTACTGGATACGGACAAGCACACAACAGAGCTATTCTTCCTTTTTCTTTAAAATTTCACTTCTCATTAATCAATCGTCACTGTTCACTGTCTGTCAAAACTGTTCTTTTTTAGTACAATGACAAATGACTTTCATTGTGTGACCAGCACACCAATCAAAATGTGCCAAATTAATAAGATACATTAATTAGCTACCAGTTCAGAGATGTGATTGTGTTACATTAGCCTATTACTGTCATTTACATTTACTTATATAATATAATTATTCATACCCTTTACAAATAGTCAGTCTGTGGGAAACTCCAAAGTTCTATGTGTCCAAGCTGCTCTAAAGCATCCTAATGACCCTGATTCATTGGGAACAGCTGTTTTAATCAACTCAACAGATGAAAACAGCACATCTCTGCAGTTGGTTTGTGGACAGTCATGGACAGTCAAGACAAAGGAGCTCACTACGGACCTGCGGCTGCGCATTGTGGCTGCACACACATCAGGAAAGGGCTATAGCGCCATATCTAAACGTTTCCAAGTTCCAGTGGCTAGAGCGCAAAGTATTATTAACAGATACAAGAGGTTCCGTACTGTGGAAAATCTCAGAGGATGTGGTCGGAAGTCAAAAGTGACACCTGTTCTGGCCAGGAGAAAGTGAGAGGTGAAAAAGGATAACCACCAAAGCCTTCCTGGTGAATCTGGGCTCTGCTGGTGCCAACATCTAAAGGCACACAGACTCTGCACACTGCTGGGTTCCATGGACGCCGACCAGGGAGGATGCCACTTCTCCAGAAAATGCTCATCTGGACAAAGAAGTAGACTTCTGGTCTTAATATCTTCTGAGAGACACCTGTGTCATTTCCGGTCCAAAGAAAATTGGTGGTTGAATAAATTTGTCAGGGGTAGGAATAATCTCGGGCTTCACTGTATATATATAAATCAGAAATTTATGAAAACATACTTGCTCATTTTATCATCTGCACAATGTAGGAGCACTTTGTAAATCTAGAATTACAGATTATAGTCCATCTGTTTTTCTCCATACCTCCACCCCGTTCTTCAATGTTCAGGACCCCAGAGGTCCACCACCGAGCATATATCTATCTTTAGATTTATTAGAGAAATAGTTACAAAATCAGTAAAATGAATAAAATACAGAGCAGTATCAGCTAAACATTCTGCTCCTCTGGAAGAAAATAAATACTAACATATATATTGGTGTGAAATATTCAAATCTATTTTTGTGATTCTGATATAGCAGGATGTTTTTACCCTGCAGAGAATCAAACCCAGGCACGCAAGTGCATTTTCACAGAGCTGTTTTCATTAAACCACACCAGCTTTTTTCAAGCTTTTGAAAATGAATTAATCTTCTCGATTAATGTTTGTGTCGCTGTCACTGATTTCACCATTGCCCTGCTTGATTTGTTTCATCATATCAGACTGTGGCTGAAAGAAATGTCCACGTTGTGGTCAGAGAGAGAGAGAGACCAAAGGATTTCTGTGTATCAGCAATGTCCTGCTCTTCCTGTCCCTCCTCTCGTTTTCCCTGCATGTCTTTCTCCATGCTGTCAAATACAGTGTTTTTGTTTTTTTTTATTCACATCCTTAATCATTTGAATAGAGTAAGGATGTAGATCATGGAAACAGAAGAAGCTCTGATCCCCTCTGTCCAGATAGCACTGATTGTCCCTTCAACTTCTGCGCCGCATGACTCATGGCTTTTTATCTGAAGACTTGTTTTTGCAGAATGCACACTGGGCCTGAGCCTCCTACACCGCCGATCTTTAACAGCAGAAATTCTGAGATTTCTCTCAAACCAAACGCCCTGCAAACCTCATTTACACTAGCGACAATGACTGTTTATCTCTGATAATACTCTACTAGGGGCAGCTGGTTCAGGGCTCATCAAAGAGTTTACCATCTGAATCTGGAAGATCGTGGAGTAGCCACGTTTTTCTTCCCTCCAGTTTTATGTTGTGAATTTTGTTCAGCTGTCTGGAATAGTGGAAGTGTAAACGCAGCGCATGCAAGGAGGCATTTGGCTTGGTGAGAGAAATCAAGGCTGTGTAGACAGTGATTGCACATAGATGGGCCTGGAAAGGTCGGCCAGGAACTCCGTCTTGTTGATGTCATGTGTGATTAAATGCAAGTGAGTTTGTTTAAAAAGTCTCTTTTTCTGAGAGTTCTTTAAAGGGCAAATGAACTAGTCCTCAGCCTTTCTGTCTAACTGTGTAAATGTTGCCACCCACTCAAGCCGAAGCTGCCGATCTTCTGTAGAAAGTCCCTTTTTCTTCCAGCTGGGAACATATTTCTCTCTCTTATTCATCAAATCGAGAATGTATAAATATTAGCTGTATGAATGGAAACTTAGGACTGTGATTGGTAAACCCAGCCAGAAGGTGCTCTTGAGTCTTATGACTTTTCCTTTAAACAGTCTTCCCTCCAGTGTGGCTCTCGTGTGTGGGATGAAAACTCAGGATGTGTCTTGTTTTGTTTTTGCCTAAGTATTTTATTGCCGTTTTTACTTGGTACAAACATTTTGTTTCCTCAGTCTCAGGATGTATACAGAGACTTTATATAAACTTTATATAGAGCAATCTAATGAACTGAGGCATGCCTTCATGGGGAGCACCAACCTTTGTGCACAGAACACCTAAAGTGGAAAGTCGTGCAAGAAAACAGCAGTCATTGAAAATATTTCCATGGAGTTTCTGTGAGAATCTCATGATTAGATGCTTGAGTGCATCACGCAACAAGCCTGTGAACTTGTTTGGTTTGAAGGGCCTCGTATCGCAGATGGCAGGCAGGATGCTGAAGCAAGAGTGAGAGTGCAGTGATACTTGACCTGACTTCACTTTGGTGGAATTAGTTTGGCCCACTACTAACTTTGTGTTAAATGTTTAGTATTTTTACGACGGCCTCATTGAACTTTATGGGTTCTCAAACAAAGCAGGCCGATCTATTTCTCAAAGTGTCTTAGAAGGGCATTTTCACACCTGCATGTAAAAGTCCAGTTTAGTCCAGTGTTATTCCAGTGGTCCAGTTTAGTCCACTTGGGTGTGAATACAATAATCACAATCAGATACAGACCAAAACAAATGCACTTAGACCCTGAAGAGGAGGTGGTCTCAGTCTGGTCTGAAGTGAACTCTCCTGCCCCAGGCAGGTCTGAGCTGTAATGGTATCACGTGGTTGGGACACATTTTGGTGCACTTGTATTTTTCAGCTGTGAAAACAGACTAAACCAACAAACATGTTAATTAATTCATTAAACTTAATTAGGACAGAGCAAACAAACTAATGAATTAAAAATGCTAAAATAGAGATTGAACAATTCAGTTTTTATCAATATTAACCAACACCAATCCTATACCATCAACAATATCATAGGTCTTCTTTTACCCCACATTTTCAAAACTACTAGGCTTTAAAGATTTCAGTTAAGCTATTTGAATTAAATCGAGCATCCTAAGTTTAAGTCTTTGGTGATAAAACTACTCAGAGACTCTCCTCCCAGGAGGGGAACATCATACAGAGTGAATATGTTCTGTTTCAGGATAGATTTGGTTTAGCATCAGATCAGAATAATACTTTCCTCTATGATATCAAACCCAACATTTCTTTTGCCTATATTGGACTGATCCACTACTCATCAATATCTATATGCCATCTGTAGTGTAAAATAGTTGCTACCATTTATTTATCCATTTATTACCCCAGTGTAGTAATATGTCATTGTAGAAATAAAAAGCATGGCTTAGTTATGCAAAAAAGACTAACAAAAAAAAGAAATAATAGTTTTCATCAAATTCAAAGCATAATAAAACATTGTCTGATCATCTTACAAACAGATCGTCCCCTAAGAGCTATATGGTTCTGTCTGCATTCTGAGCACTTTGGAGATATTGAGCCTTAAAGTCTTTATAGTGACATTGACTTTTAGGGAGATAAAAACATTTTTTTTAGATTAAAAGTCTAAAATGAATACACGTTTAAAAAAACTCACAATATGAAGAATAATTTCCTTATTTTCCCTGAAGGAACCCTCCCAAGGGATCAGTACATTTCTATCCTATCCTATCCTAAGAATATTTAAATAACTCCATTTTGATAAAAAGATAGATAGATAGAACCTTATTATTTTCAAGAGGACAAAAATAAAGTATTAATTCTGCATTTTCATCAGAATTTGTGTTTTGTTACGAATGGAAAATATTTATTTTATATCATACTTCTGTTAATCTCACCAAAAATATATTCTAACTAGAGGTGAACAATATTTTTTGGCAGTATGTCCAAGATCATGGACATCATCAGTGCTTATGTCATTACAAAAAGTGCAATTAGTCCTGTTTAATTGGATATAATACGGGGAATTTTGAGTACAAGTATAGGAGAGTGTTTGAACATCTGTTTTTAGGAATCTGTCAATAAAAAGCACGTCAAAATATTGTGATGTGTCATGGATCATTAGAATTTCTTTATATGTCATGATGCAATATTATTTACCATATCACTCAGCCCTAATTGTCTTGTGATATTTTATTGAATTGTTCCCAACAATGGAGTTCACACTCGTATGATTTAGTGTCCATTACCCTTTACAAATGACAGCACTCTTTATGACTTCAAATCTAAATTAAAAGGCCAAAGTCAAACTTTGGAAGAAGAAAATGCTTATTAAATGATATCATATCCACAATATCTCCTCCATGGGTCCTGAACCCATCTCTGACACGGAGCTGACTGTACATTCAATCAACAACAGCTCTGTAGCTTCACAGCCCTGCGATGTCAGTCAGCACCCAGAGAGTCTGAACTTGCTGATAATGACACAGATGGCTTTCCCAGTTGTGGCCCATTTAGCAGCAGCTTAGTTCCACAGTATGCATCTTTTCTTTCTGATATATGTCTGAATGCTTTGTGTTCAGCTGGGGCGGAAAGCAACGGTAGACAGCAGATGCGGGCCTTCAGGCTACGAGGAACTAGATGAGGAACTGGGAGTCTATAAAACACTTTCCATGTGTCACTGTGAGAATGATTTGTGGTACAAAGAGTTCAAAGCTCTGTTGGCGAATACAGCACTCCTTCTTCCACACAGTGAAGGGTAAAGGTGCCATTCACAAAGTGTTTAAGTGCTTGAGAGGCACAAGTATGCAACCAACTGCAGATGTTTATGAGAAAGTAGGGGGTCTGCAAGTATCTACAAATTGTGGCCTGTAATAAACCAAGCATATGTGAATAGTGTTTTATATAGGAGGAAATTGTCAGACTGGGTATTAATCCACTAAATAATCGTCCTAAAGCTTGTAAAATAAACCCCAGGAACGCCGTCCTCACAAGCTTTAATTATGTCAGATACTCTGTCAAATATAGTATCCCATATTTCACCTCAGGAGATAGCCGTGATGTGTCAGGAGCGGCTTGAAAGAAGAGCGTGCAAAGTAATATTTGAAATAAAACAAATTTTGATCACCCGTGTGTTCCTTCTGGGTGTTTCTTTTTCTTCCTGGGTCTCATAGTAGCACTATTCATACCATTTTATCTTAACAGTTTCCTGTCTGTAATCTGACAGTTTGGCCACTGAAATACACTCAGTCACCTGAAAGCACATTTTGTGCTCGCTCGTCCTGCCACACTAAATCTACCACTTTTTTTTTTCTTCTCATGCCAGCAATTAAAAAGAGACTACTAGAGACAGGGTAACTGTATATCACACCTCTAAGAGTTCATATTCATGCAAAACAAACAGAGTGTGTAGTTTTATAGCTACTGTATAACACTTATTTACTGTACTTAGAAATGAGATGGACTCCTCAGTGCATATATAGTAAACCTATATATACACACACACACACACACACACACACACATATACAAATACATAAATATTCACAGCCTTTTCTCAATACTTTGTTGAAGCACCTTTGGCAGCAATTACAGCCTCAAGTCTTTTTCAGTATGATGCTACAAGCTTGGCCCACCTGGTTTTATGAAGTTTTTAGATATCTCCAGAGATGTTCATTTGGGCTTGAGTCTGGGCTCTGGCTGGGCCACTCAAGGACATTCACAGAGTTGTCTGAAGCCACTCCTTTGTTATCTTGGCTGTGTGTTTAGGGTCGTTGTCCTGTTGGAAGATAAACCTTCGTGGGGGCATTTTGTCAGGATGGATGTCTCTGTACATTGCTGCAGTCATCTTTGCCTTGACCCTGATTAGTCTCCCAGTTCCAGTTCCTGTTGCAGAACAAAATCCCCACAGCATGATGCTGCCACCACCATATATATACACTGTACCAGTCAAAAGTTTGGACCCTCTGATTGAAATGGACACTTCTTGATATTGATATTAAAATCATATCCTCTAACTGGACAAAAATGAAGTCAAATCAAGTTTTGTCACATCACATTACACAGGTGTAAGGCTAAGTGAAAAGGGGTGTGTGTGTGTGTGTGGGTGGGTGGATGTGTGTGTGCGCACTTCTGATGTCATAGAAAATGAACTTTTACTTCCAAAAAGAACCACATTTGTAAAAGGGTTAAAGGTGTAAAATGGTGTAAAGGTTCTTTAAATATAAAGGTTCTTCACACTCACACTTCTTTATTAAAAACAGGCCTCATTTCCCAACTGTTCTTAAATAATTTCATAGATCTTTCATTCTAACACCCACTTGCAATTTATATTATTTAGGATTTGGTCAATTTATGAGGACAGTGGGGTCCATCATTATAAGAGCAGAGCTCTGCACATTTCTGACTTTTTGTTATGAATTTCTCAAGAACAAATTGAAGGAAGTTCATAGGAAGGTATAAATGAATGAGGCAAATTGTTCTTAATGGATCCAAAATGGGTTCTACTATGGGTTTACCCAAAGAACAGTTTTTGACTCCACTAAACAAACAAGCGAACAATAAAAAAAACAAACAAACAAAAAACATTAACTTTCATGTAATTAATGTAGCAGATTTTTGTATCAAAACCTCTTTTTTGACTTTTCCAGTTTTTTACTTTCATTTTTTATTCATAGAACTATTAGAATTATCTGTTTGTTTTTACATTTAAACACATGAGCTTCCTTTTAGACTGAATATTTTATGCTCAATGGACCAACAAAAAGGTCCAGAGTTGCTTAAAAAAGACGTTACATTGACATTAAAGTTAAAAGAATGATTTTAATGAATTATTTTGGGCCAAAACCTTTTATACATCACACAATGTGTGAATAAGTGAAAATATGAACTACAAATAAAATAAAAATAATTAAAAAACTTTACTGCAACATTAGAAATGTGTCCATGTATTTTCACCCCTTTGAATAGCAATGAAAGCTACTCTTTTTATTTCTCAAACACTTCTAAAAACATGTATTTAAATGAACTCAGAGAACAGGCAGATGTATGCTGCTGTTTTTTGCTGGTGTTCTTGGCTGGTGTGGGCTGAAACAGCCTGTGTTCCTGTGCTGCCGTTGGCTGGAGTAGACCGGTTGGCTGTGCGGTGCAGCTGCGATTCCTGTGTGTTTGTGAGATGTGTTAATTGACAAGCGGACGCTGAAGGTTAACAATACAGGGCTGTTGTAGCATGGGCTGTACTGAATGATGTACGAGACCTTTGGTTACAAAGGTTCCATTTGCAGACAAAACAAACAAAGTGCACCGCGCTGGTCGCTGTCATTAACTGTAATACATATCACATGTATACAGTTCACTGTACACAGATCACGCAAGTGTAAATGTTGATGAAGCAGCGTTTTTCTGTTTAAATAAGCAGTGGGCAGTATGTCAAATATGCAAGATAATTATGATGTATTCATTTCTACGTGTTTATCAGAACTATACTGTGCAAAGATCAAAGTCCGCCCTCTCGTTTGTTTTCCTTTCCAGTCAAAACAGCAAGATTATTAATTTTTCACCATCTGATAGGGGTAGTTTATGCGACCTATAAAGTCTTGCATGGTTGTTCAGACTCCCATTTTATCTGCATCTACCTTTTTTGACTCCAGCTTCGGAAACCCCTAGTTTCAGCTGTTATCACCTTTAATTATGCAAGTCCTCAGAAATATCTCCTGCAAAAAAACTTCTACTTAATACTTGTTTTGAAAGGAAATTGTATGAATAATATCCAACATTTGAGTGATTTTTTTTCTCATATGTAGGCCACTGAGTTATTTAAGGTGGGGTTTCTCATGAGGTTAAACTTGAAGAACTGCAGATGGCTGAAAACAAACTGGCATAATTTAATATATTTTTACGATTCAATGTTTCATGCAATGATATTCCATTCTCAAGAACTTGTTCAGCTTCACCAGAGTTCTATAGTGCAGTAACAGTGCACTGACCTGGAGTGGCAATGACAGAAATGCCATTCTTCCTGTTGCAGTCATTGTACCATCAAAATGACTTTAAAACGTTTTTTTAAGGTAGAATGTCTACATAAACATCCCTATGTGTTGATATAGGGCTGTCCGATATCAAAAAAAAAAATATGAATGTAAAAATACAGGATTTTTTGTCCAGGTTATTAAAAATGCACTTCACATATCCAAACAACAGAAGTAAATAAATAAAAAAATAAATGATAGTGGGCAGATATTATCCTTTCTATGGTAGAAAATAAAATCAGAGATTTTATACTTTTGTATTAAAAAAATTGCTTTACCTAATCTCACAATGTGAGTATTGCACATGTGCTCATTGTATTGGTAAAATGATATATTGTGCAACAGTAAGAGATGTTAGGTAGTCATACTATGTTTAATCAGAAATCAAAAGCAATAATACCACAGCTAAAGTAATTTCAGAAGCTCTTTTAATGGTACTATAACTCGTTAATGACGAGGAACGGCCTTTTTTTGTGTTGTTTAGAAAGGTCAGCAGCGAGGTAACTGTCCGCTCAGTCACTGTAACATAGCCCTAGTGCAGATATTATCAGCAGTAGATTCCTATTACCCTGCCCAATCTGAAGTTGCTGTTGCTTTTATGCTAATTGATTCCTAGAGTCCTGAAACATAACCTCGATTAAAGGTTCCAAGACTCCAGTTAAAATATTGTTAAATACAAAAGAATCTATTTTTTTTCTCTTGGATTACAGTTAGCTTTCCCTCTCATTATGGTTTCTTATAAATGTGCAGTGAGTCAGACAGCTTGAGCCTTCTGCGTCTTGATCTGAGTCATATTCAACACAGCATGAAATTCTAACCAAGGATCGTTCTGCATTGTCAGACAGTTTACATTTTCTTCTTGACCACTGATGTGCCTGGATTTGGACACAAAAGAAGCTCCTGGACAGAGTCAAACTTGAGTTATTGTGATACGATTGGAGAGAAAGCTTATCCTGTTAAAATACTGAAATCTTCTAATAATCCACCATCTTATCGCCTATGAAACCCAAACCTTGTGTAATTTGAGCACCACATCATTATAACTGTTCTAGCACTTACGGTCTTGCTTGCCTGGCCTCATTAGTATTATTATTGTTATTATTTGAGCACAACATTTTAATTAGGGTTTGTGTACTTTTTAATAGCCTGATAAAGTAAAGTACAATGACATACCATTGTAGTTTTTCAGCCTCTTAAACCATAAATAATTAGGCTGATTAAGTTGTTGTGTACAGTCATTATATTAAAACCGCCTGCTTATGTTACGTAGGTTCCCATCAAGGCATTGAAAAACAGATGACCTCTGAAGGTCCTGTGGTATCTGGCACCAAGATGTTTACAGTTGTGAGGTCCTGCAAGTTCTGTACGTTGTGAGGTGGGGCCTTCATGGATCTCTCAGTAAGCCAGTGAGCCTGTTGCTGGCCCACCAGTTGTCTTTCCTTGGACACGGCATCCTGGGAACACCCTTGTTGGTCTGATGTTTTGGAGATGTTCTGACCCAGCCCAGTCATCCAACCACTGCAATTTGGCTCTTGTCTGAGTGATTCTTCTGCTTGCCATTTTGTCCTCAAACGTAACTATAACTTATAGTTCATTTGGTTTCTTTATATCCCACTTAACAGGTGCTCTTGTAATCAGATACTCAATGATGTTCACATCATCTGTCAGTGGTTTTAATGTTTTGGTTGATCTGTATATATACAGTACTTATCTGAAAAAGCCTTTAGTGATAAAGAGCCTGTTTACAAGTGACAGTGCCAACCTGAAAGTGCTTCTCTAACCTAAGAGAGTGGGGGAAGCTTGATGCACTTGAGGCTTGAGTTAACACTTGATCCAAGTAGCAGCCCTTCACGGCCTGAGTCATATGTTGTGGCTGACCTTAGGTTGTGAATGATTTTACTTTTTCAATCTAAACAGAGACGTGATTGCAAGGAAAGGATTTTGGAAGTTGTTCAGAGTGGTTGTTCAGTCATTTATCATCTGCTTTAAAGCAGAACACAATGCAGGTTTGAGCCACAGGCCTCTTTACTGTGTGCAGTCCAAGTGTAAACAGAGCTATGAAAAATAATTCAGCCAGATATTTGTGAAAAGAGAGCCAAAGAACTGTGTGTGTGTGTGTGTGTGTGTGTGTGTGTGTGTGTGTGTGTGTGTCAGTAGAATCAGCAGGGTTTCTTTTCACGCTCACACACACTCAGTCTATTCCTGCCTGAGGTTTCTGTCTTCTCAACCTCCCATAAATTCCCCAGCATCAATGAACTGACACATTTATGCTTGACATTAATGTTTAACTTGTGTATAGAATTTGGTATTTTTTTGGTATTTTTCATATTTTTTGGAGACGTTTTTGTCCGCTTTGGTATTATTTCAAAGTCAACACCAATGTATTTGGCTTGGATGTAAATGTCTGCATCAGGAATGTTGGAACCTTCTGAGGTAACAGCTAACCAAATAGAAAACGTGAGCCCCAGAGACCAGCTCAAAATGGGCTTTTTTTCAGGTGAGCACATTGGGCATTGGAGCACAGTGCTGTCTTCTTTGGGATAACATGCAGTAATTAGCAGTGGCTGATTTGATATCTCAGTTGATACATTATAGTAATACATTTTTAAATGGGGCTGAAAAATACAAGGTGAAAAACATGCCATGAATCTTTTATCTCTTTAACTATAATGAAACATATTGAAATTTGATCACACACTACTGTCAGGTCCCCCATTGTCGGCTGGTCCAAATATCAGCCACTTCTGGCTTTTGCTCAGTGGCTCTCTCCCTTAGCAAAGGAATTGGTCAGAACATGAGGGGGAATTAGGCATTATGCCCAAGTGGCTGGTATTGGGGAACTGGCCAATAATGGGTGCTAAGTCCTCTTCAAGCCAGAGGTCTGTAGTATGCCCCCTCCATGGTGTGTGTATGAGAGAGACAGGGTGCAGACGGGAGGAGGAGCTGACAGAAGAGGGTGGAGCAGAGCGAAGCAGGATGTCATTTTAAAACTTTAATACTGAATACTCACCAGTATATTGTCCTGTTTATATATATTTCCCAGCCCTAGTTTAAGGTAGAAAATAGTGGGTCACAAAAGGACACAATGTTTAAATGTATAAAGCATTGATTTAATATGGAAACTGCAATCAGCACCATATGGACAAAAGTATTGGGACACCTGCACATTCGTTGTTTCTTCTGAAATCATTTTCGGATATTAAAAACAGTTTATCATGAGTTTTGTTACAGTAACTGCGTTTACTGCCCAAAAAAATCATTCTACTAGATTTTGAGGCATTGCTGTGTGGATTTGATTGCGTTTTGCATCGAGTTCACAAGTAAGTTCACAGTGCTCCCCAATTATTAGATAAGGCATCAACATTCCAGGGAACACAGTTCCACTGCTCTGGAAGTGGCTGAATGCATTCATTAGGAGGGGTGTCTACATTTGGATGTATAATGTACCAAATAGGTATGTTATTATATGTTCTCTAATTTTAATGAGTTAATGGGTTTTCATGCATAAAGTTTTAAATCACATTTCCTGTCCACAGGTTTTGTTATAGTAATGTACACCAGTCAGCCAAAATATTAAAACCACTGAAAGTGAAGTGGAGAGCAAATAACACCAGATTATCTGGTTATAGTGGCACCTGTCTGCGGGTGGGAAATACACATTAGGCAGCAAGTGTACAGTCAGTCGTTGAATTTGATTTGTTGCAAGCAAGAAATTTGACAACACCAACTAGTGATGGCCAAATGACTGAGCAAGAGCAGACCCAAAACTGCAGGTCTTGTGGGTTGTTTCCAGTATTCAGTAGACAGTGCTCCAAGCATGGGCAATTGGTGAACTGCTGATTGGTTACCTGGGTTCCCATGGTTCAATGGAAAGCCCACTATGCAATGTACAGGAGTTTTGTGTCTGTCTTTGTGCCAGGTACCACAGGACACCTTCAAAATTGTTGTGGGTTCACCCGTGATTTGGCAGGTCAGAGCTGTTTTGTGGCAGAAGGGAGACCTATCCAATATTAGGCAGGTGGTTTATTGTTATTGTTGATCAGTGTATGCAATGTATACAACTGATACAAATGATAAATAATGTGCAGCAATTTGCAAGTTACCTGCCAAACACTTTGGAAATATGAGAAATTCTGTATATTGATTTTATAAACTTCATTCTTGATGTTCTTCAGATTTTTATTTTAGAATCATATATGGTTTCATTCATCATTTAGATCAACATGTATAAAATTATTTTGTTTTTATTTATAGCATCAAGTGACTAAATGCCCTAGTTTCCTACAGTCATTTTTTAAAGTTATGTACTGGTAGTGTAACTGATATAATGCAGGACGATGGCAAAATCCTGCACCTAAAAACTTGGTTATACACAGGGCCTGCCCCATTCCAAATTTTTAGGTAGCCACCTCCCTTCATCTAAAGTTGCAGTGGCCCTTTATGATCTGATCAGCAACCTTTCCTTAAGCTTAGACATCTAACAGTTAGACATTTGACACCGCCCATTCACCTTACCTATACCCTATCACTGCCTCACAAGCAAGGGGTCTTCAGGTAGGCATAGTAGACTCATTTTATACAATTATCTGTTACCAAGCTGTTTTTATATCATTGGAAAAATGGACTTCAGTTGTAGTACACATCACCCCAAAGCTGTGTGCTTTTACAGCGTTAGAAAAAGAACAAAGTGAGGTCTAGTCCTTTCTGTGTTCAAAATGGTTAGTGGTCTGTCTGTTGTTTCAGACAGACCTACATGTTTTTTCTTATTTTAGCTGTGATCTTGGTTGAGTGACTCATCTGAATGAAAGGGCACCATGGCCTACAGGGTTGCCAGGAGGTTTTGAAAGTTTCTCAGACATTAGAAGCCAGAGCTCCTCCAACCATGAGCCACATCGGCGAAGAAGGGCAAAACTGGTGTGACTCACACATTAACTGAAGAGAACCATTGAGGTCTGAAATGTTAAACAGGCACTGAAAAGTCAAAATAGACTGAAATTAGTGCACTGGCTTTGGCTGTGGTCGTGACGCTTGACATCTACAATTCTGCGAGATTATTGAATTATGATGTATATTTCTCCATCATTTATCTGAATTTGTGGCACTTGTAATCAAACGCACATGCTGGTGGGGAGAAATCACATGAATCTTAGTCACTGCCATGTTCGGCGAAGATTACGAACGGCACATTTACACAAAGTCATAACACGCCATAATGAATGCCAGTCCTATACATCCTGAACACGCTGCAATGTGCAGCCACCTACGTTCAAACAAACCTTTCAGCCTCGGCTTAGAGTTTCTGCTGAAAAATGAAATGAATGTTGTGAAAGTATACCTCCCACTGACCCAGCTACCATAGAAGTGCACTTTGTTTCTCATTGTGGAATGGCTCATCTCATCTGTCAGTCCTCGGCCGTAACTGATACTGTAGCAGTTCTCTAGAGTGCTGTGAAATGAGTGACTGTTAGATCAACAACAGCACAGTATGCTGTCAAATGTTTCTTCTCTTTCCCTTCAGCTCATGATGAAGATTAAGCAACGTGTTGCTTTCTTTACTCACCGATGTAAATGACCTCTCCACTGTCTCAGCTTTACAGTTTGTGAAGCCACTAGGACAAGCAGAGTTTCGCAGAAAACAAGGACGCCTGATTAAAGGCATTTCTGCCTTTAGTGAAACATGTACAGAAGTCAAGAGCTCCGTCAAAACTGTCTGAAAGCGTGCATTGTACACCCTGATTTATCCTAAATCCTGAACAGTCAAGGCCTTACGTCTTTACAGAAATGATTTGGACTGAAATTTGAATTTCAGATTTACGGTATCCCATTCTGCTTATGATTCATTTTTCTGGCAACAGGGGCAAAGAGGTTGGCCAAAAACGCCTTTATAATGCCCTATAATGTCAAGTAGATACAGTAAAACTGTGATTTATAGCACTTATAATTAAGGCAAGGAATATGAATTCTTATTTATGAGTCATTGTGCCCAAATTGAGAAGCGGAATAGCTGCTTGCATAAAAATGCCATAATTAGCATTCTCAGTAAATTCAGATCAGGGCTTTGCAGCTGCTGGCGGTTCTTTCTGCACAATATCCTTTAATGGCAACAGTATTTTAAGACACTCCGTCATTAAAGGCGTTTATTGTAGCTTAAACGTGTTTATATTTTTTTCCCATAGAAGTGAAAGTAAATGGGTCATTTATTCCTTCTTTCCCTGGCTTCCTTTTTGTGGCATGATGCAGCACATCTCTGCTGAGTGTCGGTTTCAGTCGCTGTTCTCATTTTTGCTCTTCATAAGTCTTCAGTTCTGTTGTCTTCACGCCTGTTTCACAGATCTGAAGCCTGATGTTCAGTGTGTAAACAAACAGATGGAAGAGAGTGTGCTGTAAAAAGAGGAAACCTAAAAAAAGACTTTACTATATTGATTCAACCATGAGTATGACGTGAATTCGGCAGTGAATAAACAGTGGGATACTAGCTGGGTAGTAACAAGCAGTTTACTTGAGTTTGTCAAGTCAAATTAATACATTGACTGAATACAGTCTGTGTTTGACTTATTACATTATTAGGTTTAAAGTCAATTATTTATTTTACAGTATTTTTAGAAAATAATCAACTTAATCAGCTAAAATGAACGACCCAGTGAGTTTGCCATCTAATTGAATAGTCAAATTGTTGATTGTTGATGTCATCACACTATTTTTAATGCTAAATAAAAATGGTTTTAAAAACATGCAAACTGCAGATTAATCATCCAAACTCAACAGTTTTGCTGCCACTTTTACATTTGACAGTAATATTTCCCTCAATCTGGACACAGATGTCTGTCACATGAACGGGGCTTGTGGATTATACAATCTGTAAACATTGTGTCACGAGAGCTTTTAAGGCAACTCACCAAGCAGAGTCATAGAGAGGTGGGAGTCTCATATGGAAATGAGAACTTCCAGTAACTGTGAATGATGTTAATTTTTAGTGAGCCCCGTAGGGGAGAAAAAAGAAGCTAGAAAAGGCACTAATATAGCCTTAGCAAATAGAATTCTTTCAAATTCAGAGCTACTGAAAGCTACAATTACTGTCTCACATTTCCCTCCTGGCACAGTGACTTAGTGATTAGCATGTTTACCTCCCAGCACTGGGGTCTTGGGTTCAAGGCCCTATCTGGGTGGAGTTTCCATGTTCTCCCTATGTCTAAGTGGGTTTCCTCTAGGGATTCTGGTTTCCTCCCACATTTCATAAACATGGATATCAGGTGAATTGGCTACTTTAAATCGCCCTGGTGTGTGAATGAGTGTGTATGTGAGTGAATCTATGTTTGTATACCCAGAAATGGATCGACACTCTATCCGGTAGAAAGTACAATGTGCTCAAGTGGCAGATTATGTCTGGAGTATGACTGTGTTGAGTACTCATTGTAAAAAGCCCTTGGGTAGCTAGAAATGTGCTATGTAAGTGTAACTTCAGTCTTTCATTTTTGCTGAATTTTAGGAAAATGATGTTCAATTTTGACAGAAAAATAACTGAATGACTGAGTAATTGTTTCAAAAAAATAAATATTAATTCACTACAAAAATAGCCCTTTGTTGATGATCTAACATTAAGATGCACATAAAGATCACCTGAACATTCTGCTCTTCTACAATCCCTCCAACTCTTCAAGTGACTCCACTGAAGTACCATATGTGCACTTATTTCCATAAAGAACCAGAGGTGTGACTTTGAAGTACAGTTAAATTGGTAAATAATCTGCTCAAAGGTGTTACAAGTGGTTCTTTATGGATCTAGAAATCATCATTTTATGGAATTACTCAAAAAAACAGCATCTTGTAGCATCTTTATTTTCTGTTAGGCCTAAAATAGCTGTATCATTACGGTAGCAGGGGATGCTGTTGTGTTTTGAGTAATCTTCTTCTCATCTATTGATGTTGCTCCTTTCTGTTTTAGAAGCTTAGCTGTGGACATTGGTCTGAATCATTTAGGGGACAGTTTTCATCCTTGCTTTTTAATATTAATGATTGGACAAAAGGCTGTTTCTAATGATTTCTTCTGATTTGCCAGTGTAATAACGGTTTGCTTTAGTGATGTTTCTCATATTGAGACACGAGGAACAGACTATACAGATAAATGGATGGATGGATGGATGGATGGATGTCAGTGTGCAAGGCACATGCAGTTTAGCATCTACCTTAAAAGTGCAAAAAGTCCAACCCTGCCAGGTAGAGTTAAATACTGGTTTTAAACAGTTGCATTTTTTTTTTGTGACTATCAGTATATCATATGACTGTATTGTGTTTTGCAACACTGTATCAATTCTCAAAAACACAGTATTTTCTTATTGATTTTTTTTCAGTATTGATTTCTTCACTATCATTTAAAAAAAATAGTTTAAATTTAAAGATTAGTGGTGCGTTTAAAATATTAAATGCATTCACCATTTAAATATGATCTGTTATTGATTCATTTAAAGCCAAAATCAATCTTTAATCATTTGTGGTCAGATATTTCACCAAATTAAACCAGATAAACAGAGTACAAGCTTTAATGAACTAATTGAGGTACAAATAGTATTGCCAGGTTCTTGCCAATACATAGCCTTAACACACAAAATACAGAAAACATGTAAAAGTGCAAAGTATAAGCAGGTATCAGACATTCTGTAGAATTGACTTTGTATATTCTTTTGTAAATGAACCTATGATGAAATGACACACAGCTGGCCAATAAACAACAAAGCAGACATTTATCCCATTACTTTTATTCCACCCCCTAAGTTGGGGGTTATGTGGTTCAACCAGAATACATATGAATACTCTCAAATCAAGACCAACATTCTACACTCGAACCGCATAGTCCTTGTTTCACTTCAACTCTGTTTTGAATTAAAAACACAAACTGGGTCACTGTCCAATTACTTACAGACTCAAAAGGAGAAGCAGAAGGCTCAGGAAATTAAGATGCAATTTTGGATGGAGCACTAATGGCAAACGCAACTTAAAGAATGATTCAGAACTCAGCAAAGATCCACAGTGGCATTGCTGTCGAAATGGAACAGCCAGCTCTTTGATTTCAGTGCACGGATGTTGGTTTATTTGCACTAACCCTTTTGATTCTCAGATAGACATCAGTCTGAGGCTCCATCTGATCTGTTTCACTGAGCAGCTGCTGTGCTGTTGCTTATAGATGTGTGGATTTAACTTCAACCAGTGACTGTGTGTTTCGGTACATTTCATTTTAGTCTGTGAAATTCAGATTTCAACCAGCTTAGACATAACCTTGGCACAAAATATGCTTGTTTTAACTCCACAGATTGGTTGAGAACATAAAGTTGAGGTGGTTGTTTATAAACATAGAATAAGAATACAGTTATATACACAGGTATATCTTACAGTTAGGCTTTAACTGGTTTGAACATTTCTTTCGGACCAGAAAAAAATTTAAGAGCCTAAAAATAAACCTTTTTACCACTTAACTGTTTTTCTTAATGAAACAAATATATTGACTCTGTAGTACATCAAAAGGTTTCACTCACTTCAGATTGTGTATTTTTGTTTTGGACAGAAACCCACCACCATAAGAGATAAAGCTGTTTTGTATGGAGAACGTCTCTCCAAGCTGATGTGTAAGACTGATCAACAGTTACTGGAAAGAGTTATTTGCAGTTATTGCTGCACAAGAGGTCACACCAGATACTGAAGCTAAAGTTGACATACTTTTAGAAATGTAATAAAATGTAATAAAAATAGGTTATACTTACCCCATCAATGCCCAGGCTCATAGAGCTGTATTATTATATAATGAGTGACAGTATTTGCAGCCAGGTAAAGAAAATAAACAGACATTTTTTTTAAGATTTTTATGAGGAATTCAGGCTTACTGTTCCATTTTCAAGCAGACAGTGTGACCTGAAGACACAGCCAACGTGAAAGCATTCCCTCTGGCCAACAACTTGTGCTGCTGCCAATATGAGGTCACCATCTGGGAAGTGTTAATAGGAGACTAATCCCGCTAATACCGCAGGAACGAGCTCCCCCTTGGAGAATAAAAAAAAATCCCATTGGAGATCCCTGCTATTAAAAAATAAAGAGTTTCTCATTGATATGGAAACCGTCTTGGAACCTGAAGCTGACAAAATATTTATCCCTGTTCACGAGCACCATGTGGTGAGACTAAAGACATAAAGATTAACAATAATGGACAGTTTACATACAAAAATAGTGCATGTCCTCAAAAAGGTTTAGTTATCATTTTTTGGAAACAGACAAAACGTACCTTCTCAAGAGTTGTTGACGAGTTTGCGTTGAACGAGGTCTGACTGTATGATATGTATACATTTCAGGAGGTTCTGTGTTTTAGTCAAGATTAGAGTTAAGATGATGAGAGAATGTGTATTTATCATTTATCAGGGGTCCAAATAATCCTTCTCGTGTTAAATAGCACTAGATTCCGTAGTTTTCAGCGCTGGAGAAAACGTTTTTCGTGCGGTCAGAAGCAGGCCACAGGGGACAGCTGGGAGGTTGCCCATTACAGTTTTAAGCTGTGTTTAATTTCCAACTTTGGAAAACCAGGATGTGGCTTCAAATGAGACAAACCAAGGCCTCACTTTCCTCGCCTGCCCTCACACAATTAGCATTGCACAATTTGTCAGAGAAAACAAGTCTCGCATTTTCAAGGGAATCAAGGAAAACAAACGGTCCTTGGAAAAATACACAATGGCACACAGTTCACAAAACTTCAATGGGAGTGAGGGAAACAAATAGTGCGACAATAATTACTCACTGTCAGAAACCCTCAGCTGATCGCCTCAGCATTGCTCTGGTTTGGTTAGTCCTGCACCTCCCATAGCCACCAAAACAGGACGTGCATGCAATGAGTCCATCGCTACCTGTAAGGCCTCAGCCTCGTTTAGTCAACTGCGATAAGCCTCATTTAGTCAAGTGCAGTCTGGAGTTTTCTCACTCATGCATGTTTCAGGGTCAGGTAGAGTATAGAGCAGGCCCTCACAGAATACAGGGAGGCAACAAGTGGCAGAAAGAAGGAGTGGACAAACACCAGAGTCCGGTGAGACTGTATTGGGAACATTTATCACTAAGTATGCTAAACCTTCACCTCTTACCATGAAGGCATGTCTCTAGTATAACTCCCTAGATAATCCTAAGCAAACACATTCCTAAATACCAGCGATTTCTCAAACCCAACTGGAGGAAAATGAGCTGTTTTCCAGGGATCATCCTGCCCAACTGATGTAAACTTTTCCCCCTAACTCCTTTCTGTTTCTGATTTTGGAAAAGTTCTGCATCCTGTGGCTATGATGTTTGATCAGCTTGTCATCACTCTTTTGATCTTACAAGCATAAAATAATACAGGTGTTATGTTTTTTATTTATTTATTTGTTTGTTTGTTTGTTTGTTTGTTTGTTTGTTTGTTTATTAAGGGGGAGATTGGAACTGAAAAAGCCTACCTACCACTAACGACACCTGAAGTATATATCAACATATCAGCTGTGACATTACAACCACTGACAGTTGAAATGAATAACTGATTATCTGGTTCCAATTTCACCTGTCAAAAAGTGGGATTTACACATCAGGCAGCAAGCGAACAGTCAGTCCCTGACATTTATGTGTTGAAAGCAGGAAAAATGGGTCAGTGATCTGACAGAATCTGATACCTTGAAGGAGCCAAATTGTGATGTTAGAAGCCTGGGTCAGAACATCTTCAAAACGTAAGGCAGGTATTCCCTGATGTTCCCAGTATGCAGTGGTCAGTACCTAGTGTGCGCACCAAGTTTGGACAACCAGTGAACTGCTGATAGGGACATGGGCAACGTAGTCTCACTGATGCTCAAGGAGCCCCACCTTACAACTTACAGGACTTAAAGAATCTGCTATTAACACCTGAGAAAAAATGCATTCTATTAATATATATTCAAATGAAGAAAAAAATAACTATTATTTAACATAATAACTACTCAATAGCATCAGGTCTAATGCATGTTACAGTGTAAGCACTCGATGTGGCCTAATAGATAACATCTCTCCCTTCCCCATTTCAGTCTAGGGTTTGATCCTCAGTAAATATGAGACAGAGGCTCTTAGCCCATGTCTCAGAGGTATATCAGTTTTAATTAGAACGACTGTGTTTAATCTGAGTAATTTCACTTGGGATTACTAAGTCTGAAAAGCTGCTCAGTTCGATTCAAATGTTGCCAGCGTGTCGTATTTCATAAACGTGCTACAGAGTGTGCTGAATGGAAGACGTGCATGTGTTCTCAAAGACGGAAAACAGAAATGACGCTCAGTCTTATCTGTGTAATACTAAGTAATCTCTGCAATGATTATTTTTATTTGGAACAGACATCAACAAATTGGGGGTTGTATTCTTGTTTGGCTCAAGCTACAAAGTTTGGACATTTGCTACACAGGAAAAAAGCCTGCTGTCAAACAGTGTAGAATGTCAAACGCTGCAGGTTTGTGCAACAGATCGAGCAGCAGCAGCCCTGTTGGCGAAGCCTCGTCTGCTAAACACCCTGAAGAGGTTCCTCAGTACTATGTATGATCTCAGTCTTTTAATCTGTGTTTGGTGTTTGTTGCTATTCCTGCCTTCTCTAATTAGAGGCAGTGCTGTATTAAAGGTTTGATGTGCTCTGGTGTTAAAGACGTCTGCTGTTTGTCTGTGGGGAGAAACGTTCACCATCATTTTCTCTGCTTTCTTTTTGCTCTAGCATGTCTGTTCCGGTACAACTTGCTGTCCTTCGTCTACCTCATCTACCTCCTGCTAATCCCGCTGTTTGCAGAGCCGACAAAGACAACAATGCAAGGTGAGGAGCACCGCACGTTAACTCATCTATCATTCATAAACTGCCAAGACAAATATTTTAACCACTAGCGGTTACAAAAGTAAGTTTCTGTGTAAGATGAGCAGGAAGAGGACGAGGCTTAAGCGATAGAGGCTGCCCCTTCAGAGGAGTTATGACTAGTGTTAACATGTTACTTTCCGTGCGAGCAGGTTTTCAAACACCTTGTAATTGACTGTTGCTATGGTAAATGTCAGATCTATTAGAACTAGTTTTACCAGAGATACAGCCATCCACACTACCTAAGATTTAGTTTTACAAGAACGTTTACAATCTTGTTTTTGTTGTTTGGCGCTAGAACGGGGGTCAAACACACGACTCAACTTATCAGTTAATTACCAGGCAAAGTGGGTGAGTTTAAGTAGGGTACCTACCAAGCTTTGCTGGAGACCAGGCCTCCAGGACTGTAGTTGTGCACGCCTGTGAGTCAACACAACAGCCCCCACAGAATCGATGCATAAATAGAATATATTATGTTTTAACAGCTTATAGATTGTAATTTTAAGAAAACTGACTAAAATAAAATTATTTTTTATTTTCTTTGTTCTGTAATGTTACACAAAATGTAATGTTACACAATTATTTGTGTTATATAAGTATTGTGATTTATAGTTAGGACTAAAACTTGAAGTATGTTTTTTAAAGTGCTGTCATATACTTTTTATGTTCTAAGAGATGTTTTGATGTGGTTGGTTGGTTGGTTGTTTTGATGAGATTTAGACTCAGACACTCAGGGCTTGATTAAGTGGGCCATTTCGGTTATAGAGTCCATATGTAAACACCTTGCTCTGTTTCTGAAAGAACATGGTGTTTATGCTCTTACTTTACATGCAAATTTAAGTTACTTTATTGTGATTTTTCCTTTTAAAATACAGCCGTATTAATGAGGTCAGGTACTGATGTTAGATGGTCAGTTCTAAATCACTCCCTCTCCAGTCCATCTCACAAATGTTGGTTGAAGCTCCATCCTTGCAGGGAGCCCATCTACACTGTTTAGCTGATATTTGACACTGAGTATGATCACCTACGGTTCATGTGTGGCTGGACATAAACTGTATTAGGTAAGAATAATTGCAAATGTGGTTACAACTTAAAATCAGCTTTCTAATGAATTGTCTTTAGTCTTATTGATTCCACATGATTCAAGTGAATCAAATGGCCAGATCATTTCAGTATTTGAAAAGTGGCACCATTTCATTTCATGCTGTTAAACTCTACCTAATGTGCATCTGGGAAGTATTCACAGCATTTCACTTTTGTACATTTTGTTCTGTTATTCTTTCTCACTGCAAACAATACACCACATTGAGAAAGTGAGAAAATTGTTTGCAAATTTATATATAAAAAAAATAAAACACAAAAATATAACATACGTAAGTATCCACAATCTTTGCTCAATACTTTGTTGAATCACCTTTGGCAGCAATTACAGCCTCAAATCTTTTTTAGAATGAAGCTTTATAGAAGGTCCATCGGATTTAATGGGGAGCATTGGTGCCCAGCCATCTTTAGATCTCTCCAGAGATGTTCAGTCAGGTTCAAGCTCTGGCTGGGCCACACAAGGACATTCACAGAGTTGTCCCGAAGCCACTCCTTTGTTATCTTGGCTGTGTGCTTAGAGTCGTTGTCCTGTTGGAAGATAAGCCTTCGTCCCAGTCTGAGGTTCAGAGTGCTCTGGAGCAGGTTATCGTCAAGGATGTCCCTATACATTGCGAAAGTCATCTTTCCCTTGACCCTGACTACTCTCCCTGCTGCAGAAAAACATCCCCACATCATGATGCTGCCACCACTGTGCTTCACTGTAGAAATGGCATTGTCTAGGTGAGGAGTAGTGCATGGTTTCCTCCAGACATGATGCCTGGCATTCAATCCAAAGTTCAGCTTTTTGTTTCTCATGGTCTAAGAGTCATTTCAGGGCATTTTAGCAAACTCCAATGTCATGTACCTCTTACTGAGGATTGGCTACCATCTGGCCACTCTACCATACAGGCCTGCAAGTTGGAGCACTGTCAGAGTGACCATTGGGTTCTTGGTCACCTCCCTGACTAAGGACCTCGTACTCCAATCTCTGAGCTTGGCCTAGTAGTTCCAACTTCTTCCATTTACAGATGATGGAGGCCAATGTGCTCATTGAGACCTTCAATGCTACAGAAATGTTTTGTACCCTTCCCCAAAACTGTGTCTCGATTCAATCCTGTCTTGGAGGCCTTGGGGTATTGTGTGTAGAATTTTAAAGGAAAAAATGAATTGAATACATTTTGGAATAAGGCTGTAACATAAAAAAAATGTGCAGAAAGTGAAGCGAATCCCAAAAACTGCTCTCACAAAATTGAGAAGTGAAAGTGGGGGAGGTATGTGTCTATGTTTTCAGTATATGTCTTTTCTAAGAGACTTTTATTTTATAAGAGTGAATACATTTAATTTGTGAGTGAATGAACCAAACCCTGTAGTTTTCGACATCTAGAATTAAGAACTTCAATACTTCATCTCCACTGAGAGGTGAATATGGGGGAGGAGAATTCGAGCAGGAGAGGAATGCAGTATGTATCTCCACTCTCCTCTCCCCTGACACCCCCTCACATGTGTCATCGGTTCACTAGTTCAACTGTTGCCTCATCATGCCCGTCGTTTGAACCCCGGGCCACTTCGGTGCACTGCACTGAATTCAGAATGAAGCTGTAATAGTAAAGAGAGCATTTATTCATTTTTCAGACAGAATGTGATTTTATACCTGCATGTGATCCTCCTGCACTGATAGATAGACATATTTCAGTTTTGAGCAATAATGTGTTATCTGCAGGACAGCACTCCGGCCTTCAGCCAACAGCTCTGCTCAGCTTTTAGTCTTAACACAACAATACTGCTCTTGTAGTGTGAAGCATTGCATGGCTCCTCCCAGGCATGAAATATTTCCAACAATAAGGCAACCTTACAAAATTCATCTTTTAGCCATAAGTCATCCATAGCTTATCTTCTGTTTATCCCATAATTTATTTTTAGCATATCTTCAGCTTATCCCATAATTTATCTTTACTTTAGCTTATTACCTAATTTATTTTCAGCTTTATCTCCATAATTTAATCTCATTCTTCAGGCCCAGCTGCCATTTACACTGCATAGAGTCACAGTTGCAATATGATTAGTGTGATAAACAGAAATGAGCAATGTTTTACAGTTTATCCCAGTAGTATCTGGTAATGAGAAGGTTTAGGAGAAGTGGAGTGAGATCACTCCTCTGCCTCTGCGTTTAACCCAGTATTATCAGGAAATGAACCAGCAACACTGAGTGATAAATGGATTGTCAATAATGGGATGGAATTATCTGTTTACATTGCAGATGTTCTGCCTCTGATCTCTATAGTTAATCAAAGTTGTCACCAACTGGATACTTTCTTGACAAGCCGAGTGAAAGCAAGCTGAGGGTTTCTGTTTCTCAGGGCGTACCCGCAGAACATCATGCCTGATGTTTGTTTAACGGCCCGACTGATACTCTTAGAAGGACTGGCTAAGAAACACCTGAGTTGGCATCTGCTTCTCCTCTCTTTGACACACATTTTTGCAGGCCTGTAGAAACACATAGCTCTTAAAATTCCTGGAGTCTGAGGGATTACCTCCTACAGAAGTGCTGCAAATCCTCTGAACAAATACACAAGACATGCTGGGTGTGTAAAGTTTTACCTGTAATTTTAGTGAATAATAATGGAAGCTGACCTCATTAGCATCTTGCTGCATTTCTATATCACATATACTTGCCTGAAAATTGTATTAACTCGGGATCTCTCAAATGGGTTTAAAGTTTCTAATTTAAATAAAAAGGGCTGTTTCTTTTTCTAGCTAAACATTTGCTTTACAGGTCATTGATTAAACCTGTGACATTTACTGACCTGTAATCAATCACGCTGGGCCGGAAGGTCCACTGTTAAGCTGTATTTGTTCATAATTCAGAAAGTCAATCTGACATTTTATATTAATCACATATAAAGTGACATATTTCAATCCCTTTTTTAACTTTTGATCAGTATTGCTTCAGAGATCAGAAAGTTATTACACAAAATGTAAGGCATTGTTTTTCATGTTGCTGTAAGTTTGCCCAACTTCAAAGAGTTAAAATGTCTAACCAGAGTAGTTCACATGCATGTCAATATTGCAAATGAATGCACTTGTTTCAACCAAATAACATACTACTATAATATAAACAGTATATTGTGGCACTAATTCTGAGGGTGGTAAGTTTGAAATATTGTTATGCATTGGTTTGCACTAAGTTGCCATTTCTGCTGGACACAGATGGAACTTGGTCTCCACCTTTAACCAATCTGTGCAGTGATACACATACATTAGTGAATACACATACACACACAGTGATATAGTGAGCACACATGCCTGGAGAGGTGGGCAGAATCTGCTATGGTTGATAGGTGGCTTGTTCTTCAGTTGGGACCTTTCAGTTCAGGGATTCAAACTGGCAACCTTCCAGTCCTCTTATCTTCAGGCCACAGCTGCCCACATGCTTGCTCAGACTGGTTGTATGTAAAGGGCAGATTATAAGGCAGTGCAGGTTAGTTACATTAGAGAGTTAACCCTAAGTGAACTTTAAATTCAGTCATGTAGTGGCTTCCTGTAGCTGCCCACATCAGATTCAAAACCTTGATGCTGGTCTACAAAGACAAAAATCAACCAGCAACTCCGTACATGAGCCCTCTGAGCATCAAGTACAGCTCGGCTTGACCCACCGACTCTCAAGTTGCAAGGAAGACAAGCATCCAGACTCTTTCTTCCTCTGTTGGTCACTGGCTGTCTTCAAATGCAGACTAAGGACCCGTCTCTTTCAATCACATGTAACTCATTACAGGATTATATTTATACTGAATCTTGTTGGCCTCCAGTGTGACATTTGTTTTCGACAGGATCTAAGTGTGAGGAATCTCTGGATTCTAGCCTCTTCTACTAGCTAAGCATATCTGAGTGAACAGTAAAGCACTTTAGTAAGTCACTCTGGATAAGGGCATCAGCCAAATGCCGCAAATGTTAATGTAAATGTAAGCCAAGTTCCTCATAGCTTCTGTGTGCTATCATGAGGACAGAAAAGAGTGATTGACTAAGCAAAATAGAGCTGATTCAAGGAGAGAAGAAAGAAGTAAGACATTGACAGATCTCAGACGGGCTGGAATTAGCCAAAGCAGCTTGAGAGACTGACAAAGAAAAGGGAGGGGTGTTGAGAAATACAGTGCATCGGGAAAGTATTCACAGTGCTTCACTTTTTCCATGTTTTATGTTACAGCCTTGTTCCAAAATGGATGAATTTTTTTCCTGTCAAAATTCTACACACAATACACCACAATGACTGAGAATTTTATTATAATTATTTTTTTAATTGGTAAAGCACTGTGAATACTTTCTGGATGCAGTGTAAGTGGCTGAGCTGAGCTTCACACAGCTGACAGTGTTGGGCTGGACTGCGCTGGACTGAACGGATTGAGACGTTTCCTTTCTGCAGCTGCTATTCCTCCATGCTTTTCCCACCCACCCGTGCACTACTGTACACATCCCCAACAGTACATTAGGACTTGTTAGGAGTCAGATCAGTGTTATAGAGCATGAGTCAAAAGAACACCATGAAGTCCATGATTTGTTTCCTGTTTATATTGACATTGAAGCAGTTCATGTCTGTTGAATGAAGTTCAGTGACCTCAAATGGTACAAAGATAAACAGTATTAATAATGGAACTTGTAAACGTCCTTTTTAGGGAACAAGCCATTGATCAACAATTTTCAAGTATGCTTTGAAAACTGAAGCAAACAATTTATATGAAGGCTTTGTTGTAACAGACTGTGTTACTGCACTCGCTACCACAATATTTCACACCTAACAAAGAAAAGAAGCTCTTTCCTTTGAATTACAAATAAAACCAGTGTGTGGTGAGTACAGACTCTTTGACTGATTCAAATCCACAACAGCATCAGAAGATGAATTTCTGAGCGTCAATGGCTTGTGTGATAGCTCACATAAGGGCTGGGCGATATAATCTAATATAAATGATATTATAATAATATAAACAATATCGCTTATGTCTTGCTCTGTTTATATCCAGATCTTGATATTAATATCGATATGTTGCCGAGCCATAGCTCACATTGCAACTCCTTGTAGCTCACCATAACACTGGACTGTTAAGAGGAGGCTCGAAGCTGCAAGTTTGAGAGGTGGAGCTGCAGTAAGAAAGACACTGATAAGATGAAAAGCAGGCTTATCTAGGCCATGCAGCATTGCCAGTGGAGTACTGAAAAAAGGAGGGTGTTTTTACCAGTAGTGTTTAAGCATTTAGGTTACATCTTGCGTACATTCTTGACAACAGTATGCTCAAATGACCCATCAGTCAGCTTAACCAATTGCAGTGTTTTAGCTTTCTATATGTAGATAAACTCCACATGACAGAAAACATTGTTGGGTCCCCAAAGAGCCAATGATTTATTCTTTACATAATCAGTTTCAGTGAGCATGTGCATCCCTGCATCCCTCAGAATGCAAGGTAAACATTTATTCAGACTCTTTTCTGTTCTGGCACCAAAATGGTAGAACGAACTTCCCCTGGGAGTCCGAACAGCTGAGTCCGTCACTGTCCTCAAACGCAGACTGAAGACTCATCTGTTTCAGGAGGATTTAACTCCATAAAGACTTTTGTTTCAACACGGTCTAAACGTGTGGAATCTCTAGATTCCAGCCTCGTCTAATAGCTAAGGATATTCTAAGTAAACAGCAAAGCACTTTTGTAAGTCGCTCTGGATAAGGGCGTCTGCTAAATGCCGCAAATGAAAATGTAAATGTGACCGAGTTGCTGAATCTCAGAACCAAAAGGGGTTTGGGCTGTGACATTGCACCAAAGACCACCCAAGAGCAGATCATTTAAATTACTTAAATCATTTAAGTCCAGTGTGGCATTTTTCAGTGCAGTTGCATTAGCATGACTCAAATTTACCGTTATCTGTTCAACCCAATCATTCTATCTTCACCGCAAATCACATCTTGCCACACTTTACAACACATAACCCCAACATCTTAAATTACTCCAGCAGACCTTTAAGCAGTCATCTGCTAGACACCTTCACCCTGAAGGGTGTGAAACACTAAATTTATGTCAGGCAATAGACCCAAAGAGCCTGTGGCTTTGTTCAGCTAGTGGCGTCTCAGTGCGGGTGTTTGTTTAGTTATGACCCTTCAGTAGAGCAGGAAAGGAGTGAGTCAGGCTCTGTCGGAGCACCTTTGCTGGCCCTTGCGTCACCTCAACCAGATGTTGGCCATTAATTATAAAGCCAAAGCTCCTTCACCTCTCCTGAGGCTAAACTGTTGTAAGGTGATAATATGTGCTTGGGTAGAACTGAAGAGAAATTTCTAAAAGATGCATAGTTAAAGGTCCAGCCGGTTCAAAGTTACACTCTTAAAAATAAAGGAGCCCATGCTGGAATCAAGAGGAACCAAATTTGGTCCACTCAGTTGAAAGATTCTTTAGGGAACCAAATGTGAAACTACTTAACTATTAATGATGGTGTGCAGTGACATATGTTCATTTAGCAGTAACTGATCTGATGAAGTGACATTATTATCCAAATAAATTAACCACATATTACTTTTCAGCTTTCCAGTTTAATCAAAAATCAGTTTGACATGAGGAACGTTGCACTCCCACTTCCAGAAAGCATTTTGATCTGTAAACAGAATGACCAATCGGACTTTCCCGTGCCGAAAGGAAGAGGATGGTAATGCTAGACGGCAAGGCCGCCCGCAAGTCTCTCCTCAAAACAAACGTAATCTGTCCGCTTGAGGGAATGCAGGAGACAAGATGGCTTCCTGAGGAAACGGAGCAGAATGGAGAGGTCGTTGGAGAGGGACCCCGGCCTTCGTGGTTCTCCATAAGCCAGCTTCACAGCACTTCCTCAGGAAGATGATGATTCATCAACCTTACAAGGGAGGGAAGCTTACTCTCTGTTGAGTCCTACTGATTTCAGTACAGCTTAGTCATCTGCAAGTAAGCGTTTCTAAATCTTTCTTGTCTTGGACACCCGATTCTAGGGAATAACTTTAAATGAAAATGCAAAAAAAATGTATAACATACATGTTATATTTTTTACTCGAGTAACTCCAATGCTAGCAATAACATAAGGGTAAGAACCCTATTCAATCAACTAATTTGGAGCAAATCAAGGGTTCAATTCCAAATCAATTCCAAAATCAAGGGTATTAAAAATGAGTTTATCCTGCTTTTGTTGGAGTAATTGTCTTGGAAGACACATTGCTGTGAGGATTCGATTGCATTCAATGCCAAGAGAGTAGTGAGATCAGGATGTTGGATGCTCTCCACCTAATCCTCAACTCTCCAACTCACTCCAAACGTATTAGATAGTGCACCATTATTCCAGAGAACACAGTTCCACTGCTCCACAGCTCAATGCTAGGGCAAATGATACCCCTCTAGACCACACCTTGTATTAGCTACGGAGCCAATAGCTTCATGTTTATCTGCTCCTGGGAGTCTGATTCAATTGGCTGTACTTCAATACAGGGTCCAGAAAAAATTGTACGGGGTCAACATAAAGTAGCTGAATGCAGTGCCTCCCTCCAGTGCTCACTGTCATGAGCAGTCAGGAAAAGTGTCCATTGACAGGTTTTTAAGGGATCCAAATGTTACCAAAGAACCACTTCTGACACCTTTAAATAGTTTTAATAGTTTATCGAGTGGTTCAGGATTCAAACGTTTACATATTAAGTTTCTTACAGTATAACTTTAAAGGGACATTCTGGAGGAAGCACATCTGGAAGAAGAAGAAGAAGCATTTCTTTGCTAAAAATAAGCAATAGAGGAATTTTAGGAAGAATTCAAAGTATCCTCCATGGTGGCACAACACAGTGAAATCGCCTTGTCTTGTAGGGCGTTCAGTTTTGGACTCAGGAAAGCAGTGGGTCTTTGTTAGCAATTCTTTGCCTCCCCCTCAGTCTCTCTCTCTCTCTCTCTCTCTCTATCTCTCTCTCACTCTCTCTCTCTCTCTCTCATTCTCCCTCCATCATATACACACTTCAAGAAGAGCACATATCTCCGCCATGAGTCACATCATAAAATCTAATTAAGGGCTGTTTGAGTGCGTACCTCCTTTACTGGAATCATGTGCCATATTTTATGTCAAGCTCAATTTTTATATGATTTCAAACTCATCCAAACAACATTAAGGTCCCAGGTTGACATATGGAATGAAAAGAAAATGAGTTCTTAAAAATGAACATTCAGTTTAATGTCGTACTTCATTAGGATGAAGTGAGGAGACCTTCCTCTTGCTGTATTTCAGGGTGTTCCTCTTTAGTCTCATATTTAGGTAAAATGGGCTCATGCAGCCAAAAATATATGGTCTTGTGGAGAGGGGACTGTACTGCATTGTTGTAAAAGAGAAGCTGATAAGTTCATGAGTAACCGGAGCCTGAGTGGCTCTAAAGACTTGACAGTATAATACATTTAGGGTGTTTTAAAAAGGAAATGTTAATGCATTACTTTAGTTTAATTAATGAGTCTGCCTCATGCTGCCTTTCTTTTCCAAGAAATGGATTGTGCAGTCTGCGTCATTTTACATTCTGTACTTTCAGTGTTTTACTTTATTTTTAGATTTTTTTAATTGATCTGGCTTATTGATAGTAATCTGTTTCAGCTTTGAGCTGTATTATGAGCACAATCACGTTACTAAAAGACTTAGCTGTATAATAAAATTGGAGTAAATTTGCTGTGTACATAAACTACCAGTCAAATGTTTTAGAACACCCAATATGAGTTCTGAAACTTTTGACTGGTCGTGCACATATTTTATGCAGTGGCATGTTGTTAATCAATAGATCAAATCATGATGACTGTCTGAAATTAATTTATTTTACTGGTTTACAATACAACATTATGACCACCTCCTTAAATGGACAGCAGCCTAATTATAGACCTACAAAGTGCTTCTGTGTGGTCAGTGAAGCTGATAAAAAATTAACAGTGAATATAGAAACAATGAGGTGCTCATAATGTTGTGGTTGATTGTAAAGCTCTTGATTAACAACATTCCACTGCATAATATATGTAAAGTACCAGTTAAAAGTTTCAGAAACCATATTAGCTGTCCTAGAACTCTTGACCATTAGTGTATGTTGCAGATATGAACCAGATATGATCAGTTACAGTATAAAGGTCTTAATCTCATCAGAATTGTTACATTGTTACAGCATTTAGCTGACACTCTTTCCAGAATATCCATTTGAATAATGTTATAGTGGTAAGAGAATGTAGAATTAGGAGTTTTGCCTGAGGATTCTTATTGGGGTAGCTTTATTGACTTGCCCAGCCAGAGAATCAGACTGTAGTCTCACATGGATAAGGCAGCGTTGTTACCCGCTATGCTACATCAGTGCTTTTTATGGCAAAATGCCTTCCATTTTATGGCCTCAGACTGAGTCTGAATTCTCAGTATCTCAGGCAGACACCTTGGCTTTTAATGTTTTGGGGTTGATCTTCAGGAATGCCTTTGCTGGCTGCTGTGGGTCCTTAATTATCCATGGAATGGGAGTTTTGGGTACTGGTAGGACTGAGAAAGGATCTACCACACAGAAGTCATACACTGTTTCCTGCATTAAGCATGCAAATGAAATCATCTGAAAATCTGGGATGTGGGTAGAATATCTATTGTTTCTTATTTCCAGGTTGTTGTTGTTGTTGTTGTTGTTTTTGTTGTTGTTCTTGTTATTAAATAAATAAAACAATGTCATCTGAAGGAAACATGAGTTATGGAAGAGTCCAAGTTGAAATAAAAAACTTGATTTCTGGAAAAAAAGTATTCACCACAAAACTACAAATTAAAAATGAAAATAATAAAACACTCCAAACACTCTGATATCTAAAAACTAAGATTGATACAGAATCAAACTAAATTGATGAATAGAAATGCTCCGATATAATTATATTCAATAGAGTTAAATCTTTTTACTTCTACTGAAAGTTAAGTTCTTCCTTCTGTAAAGATATATTGCTGATACATGACTGTTTTGCTACAGTGGCAATATTCGCTGATTAACCAAAACATTATGACCGCCTCCTTTTTTCTACTCTCATTTTCTTTTCTCATATATAGACTTGAACTGGGTTGGACTCTCAGGGACTTTCCTACAATGGTTCAGTTAATTGTTTTAACTGAAAATAATGTCTCAATCTTTTCCAGTGACCTCCGGTGTCCCCCAGGGCTCAGTTCTTGGACAACTCTTATTTAATTTATATATGCTTGGTGAAATCCTACAGGACTATGGGATGTCCTACCACAGTAATGCAGCTGACATTCAGGTCTATTTGGCACTCAGGTTGAATAACTACAGTCCCCTCGACTCTAGGTCAGATCTGCACTTATTTTGTTTGGGAATAGACATGCAAGATTCAAATTAGCTGCTTATGTAAATTCAATATCCCTAAAATCTAAAGAGCAAGCCTATAACCTTGGTGTACTAATAGACTCTGATCTCAGTTTTAGCAGTTTTTTAACCACCAGGCTATGGCTGCGCTATTACCTTAAGAACATTAACAAGATCGGACCCTTTATTTCCAGCAGGATTGATTACTGTAACAGTCTCCTAACTGCTCTTCCAAAAAAGACAATTAAACAGCTTCAGTTGATTCAGAATTCAGCTGCCAGGGTTTTCAGCAGGAAGGAACATATCAATCCCATTCTTAAAGCCCTATTCTGGTTACCAGTCTGTTATGGAATAGATTTTAAGGTACTATTACTTATCTAAGAATATCTCATTGGCTTAGGACCAGCATCTGGTATGATGCTGCAAAATGAGCTGAGGAGAAGTCTCAGATCACTGCTTCACTGCATGTTGTAGTTCCATACAGACTGTTGTCCATCTGTTTGTCTGCATACTTTATCCTCCTCTCACCCCGATCTTCTTTCTTTTCAGGTATTATATGGGTGGTGGGTCATTCTCAGTGCTGCAGTGACTCTTACATGGTGGTGATGGTGTTAGTGTGTGTTGCGCTGGTATGAATAGTTGAGCCACAGCAGGGCTGCAGGAGTGTTCAAGCCCCTTAGTGTCACTGCTGGACTGAGAAAATTCCACTAACCATAAATATCCAGCCAGCAGGGTCCTGTGAGCACTAGTGAAGGCCTAGAGGATGACCAACACAAATTGTGAAGCAACTAGTGAGCTTCTGTCTCTGGTGAACCAACTAGCTAGGAGTGTCTAATAGAGTGAAGAGTGAGTGGGCACAGTGTTTAAACACTCCAACAGCTCGGCTGCGTCTGACCTACGCATACCAGTGCAACACACACTAACACAGCACCGTCATGTCAGGGTCACTGCAGTGCTGAGAACGACCCACCACCCACATAATACCTGCTCTGTGTGAAACTAGACTACACACTATTATTATAGAACTATAAATGCTTCTGTATTTTAAAAGAAGCTGATAAAATGGATAATGTTATGGTTGATCCGTGTCTTAAAACAGACACTGAACTGAAATTCTAACTAATTAAAATAATGTTTATTAACTACTAGTAGTGAAAAGCTCCATTAATTTGCAGCTGTCCTGAACTTCTTCACTTAAGCCCCCCACTAGAAATGGTCTCAGTCCAAGAATGAATTGATTCAAATCAATTATTTTAATCACAGCATGAGAGCTTTTCCCTGCGGAGCAACATTTTACAGTTCATCTGATTTTGTTTGGCTCTCTCCAGCATTGCACGGACAGTATTGAATGTCAGATGAGTTATTCCACGTACGCCAGTAGCGGTAAAAGCTTGCACAGGCCATGATAGGATTACCAGATGACTGACGCTGGGCTTCCTCTGGCTATCAGTGATGTGTCTTTGTTAAAAGCTTTTCTTACAAGATCAATGGCAGTATAAACAGACCCGGCGTCTTTATTATTACCTCCAAACACATCACAACTTATGTTCATCAACAGAGGCCAAGATGTAAAATGGGAGGGGTGTACTTTTTTTAAGCGACCTGAACAGCCCTCTCCTGATTTTGGCAAACTCGAATCACCGAGGAACAATCTTTAAATACTATTCACATGATGAAATTCCAGAATTCAGGATAACACTGTTTTTGAGCTTTGGCACCTAAAAGGACGTTCATAGAACAAGTGTTCTTCCTTATGATTCATGCAGATGTGTTCAAAAAGTCTAAGTAAGGTAAAGTTGGATCTAAACACAGAATTTTTTTCAATCATCACAGAATGGATGAAGTAGCCCTTTAGGGGGAAATGCAATAAGAGACTGTTGCCCAAACGTCGAGCCATTGGGAATGTACTAACACAACCTCCTTTGTCCTTGCTCCTCGACATCACAAACACATCTGGTCCATATTTCAGCTTCCTGTGCCAGGATTGGCCTCCAGCAGCCCATGGGTTTATCCTCTGTGTTTTTAAAGACATTTTACTGCTGTATCTCTAAAGCTTTTACTGCACAGTTCTTCACTCTCCCTGCTTGAAATCATCATCAACACACACTCACCTACTCCACTATAAGAGCGAAGAGGAATGTATGTATTAGCTTTTTGCCATTTTTTTGTCCGTTCAGATTTCATTAACCAATGAAACCGTGTTATAATGCCCTGTATAAGGTGTTATTACTGGTAAACATCTACTAAATATTTAGCTGTGTGTATTTTTGTCAGGTACAGCTTATACTCAGTAATTTACAGTACCTAATTCATGGGCCGGTGCATGGTTAAGCTTCTGGCTGCGGTGTGGAATTTAGACTAACATTGATTTGCTCTCTTACGTACTGTTGTAAATAAAACACTTTCTAGTCATAGACAAAGCCAAAATGAATAATAAAAATGAACAATAAAAACAGTGTTGCTTGACGAGGCCTGTAAAACATTTTCTCAACAGTAAACCATTGTAATAAGCATAACACCTTGGCAGGCCTAGCTTGGCAACGTGTACTATGGTCTTTTCACATTTCTGTAATGATTGGAATATGATTACCAGTAGGTGTTAAAGCATTAATAGAGACACATGCTCACACATTATTGCCTTCTGAAGGGTAAAAGCAGACAAAGCTGAGCACCAGGTTTGTTAAAAGTTGTGAATTGTATAATGTGTCATTATTTATTTTACTCAGCAGAACGATGTTGCTCTATAATAATCCATTTGGCTTAACATTGCTTTCGTTTTTGGGCAGAGATACAAAACCTAATGTGTTATGCTACTTCGTCTAGGAAGAAAAGACTGATGTTGACTAAAAACAGCTTGTAGTGTAAAAAATCTGCTTGGTGTGATTGTGTTTATGTGTATTGAGTCTTTTAAATCAGGCGTTATGGTTTCTGAAAAGCAAAGAATCAACATGTTAGACAACCATTATTTTTCAATGGGAAGAGATCAGCTGTCTGCGGAACATTTGGAGTCTTAAAAACAAAGGTGTAAAATTGAGCCAAACCAGTTTTGAGAGTGATGCAACACAAGACCCTCTATAACAAATCGTTTTTGGAAGAAAAAAAAAACAACGTAAGTATAGGGTACACTGACTGAACAGCCTAAACCTGCTTAATATGCTGGTGGCCATCCTCTCGGTGGTCATCATACTACCTGTGTAGGTCACAAACCTATGTTGGTGCTCTGTGGTATCTGGCACAAAGTTGATACTTTTCTCAGACTCCCATTAGCTGTGAGGTGGAGCGGTCATGGTTCTAATCCAAATCCAGTGCATACATACCCAAACATCCAGGTGATGCATGAATGAATGAAGTTACACTTATATAGCATTGTTCTAGATAAACACTCAGCCATCACACCCTGGAGAGAAGTGACAGTCAATGGTGCACAGCATACTCTCGGAAACAACTGTCTACCTGGAGGACTGCAATGAGCAGTCCTGGGAGGTGAATATGGTCACCACCAAACCTCCGTGCTGCCCAATAAAGAAAAGAATACATAAAATAAAATGGGACTCATGAGATCAGACCACCGTCTTCCATTACTCCAAAGTCCAGTCCACACCTGTGCTCATTGTTGGCACTTTCAATGGTGGACAGAGGTTAGCATAGGCACTCTGACTGGTCTGCAGTTATACAGCTGGCTGTGATGTTCTGTGCAAAAGATCAACCTACTGGAAACATCATAGCAACACCATAGCAAACACTCAGTAAATATTTAGGAACACCCTAGCATCCGCCTGGGATACCCTAGTAACCAGTGGGAACCACTTTAGCTGTACAAACATTCTGTGACTTCTTGAGAAAATGCACTTTTTTAGACATTACATTGACTACTTTACACAATATTATCTATCCTTCACTACACAGAAGAACTGAATCATAGTGCTCAGTTGTTTGATGATTTCTGTGGTATCCTAGGTGGTGCTATGGTATTCTGAATGGTTGCTATGAAGTGGTTACTAGATGGTTGCTATTGTATGCAAGTTGGTTTGCAATGCACAACCATAATCATAACATCAGATCCCAACTTTGGATCTGTTACCCAACAATGTAATTAAAAATAAACCGCATTTAGGCTGAATGCTTGAGCCACACTGCTGAGTCAGAATAACCAGGTTTGGTCATAAAAACCCAATGCTGTGTTTGTCCAGTATTGTCCCAGTGCTGGGTTGTTTCAACCCAACATTTTTTGTGTGCAATATTAATATTATTATTTTGATTATAATTGATAAAATTGCTGTACTGAATTGAAATTGCTCTTCATATCTATATAGATTAACTTTATAATAAACAAAGTCATTTTCCAATAAAGGGGGGATGGTGGCTGACAAAAAGAAAAAAATTAAGAAGATATGATTTTTAAGTGCAGAACTTTTTGTATACATATACAAACCTTTGTTGTTTTCCAAGTATGATATGCCAAGTGTTTGGCAGTATTGCAGATAAAGTCCTGAAGTTGGTAGTAAGAGCAAGAGAAGCATGAAACATAAAAAATATGTCCTATATTAAATTCCACTTATGTATATTCCTGCCACTACCATGGAGGTTTTAGTCACGGGATTATTTATGAGTCGCTACTCTTAAAAGTAATTGTGGAGCAGCTTCATGTGACAGCTTGTTGACCCATGGGGCATTACCTGTGGTGGAGGAATGGAAGTGCTGCTCTTGTGGTGTTTAGAGGAGCGCTGCTCTGCGCAGTGTCTGTGGTTTGAAGGGCTCCTTCATCTATCCACACTCGAACTCAAAGCCATGCTTTCAGTCACACTGCGTGCAGTGACCACATCACTGATGTACATTATGCGCCGTGTTCATTTGATTCAGATGCTTACAGGATATTACAAAATATTACATATCAGCACAAGGCATTTAATCCTGAAGTATGTAAACCTGAGAAAATGGTATTGATGATGTGGGTAGATGTTGGTAATTGTGGGCATGTGGTGGAGAATGAAAAACACATTTATAAAATCAAAAAGTTCATGTGGTAAAGATGTTTCTGTGTATACCAGTGGTTATGTACCAGTATAGTACTATACATAGGGGTAACATAATATAGGTCATATAAATATAACGTCAGATATTTCAGCGTCCATTCTTTAGCAGCATCAGATCAACAGATCATTTTATGCTTCTCACTATGCAGGTAATCCCAAACTCATTCAATGATGTTGAGGTCTGGACTCTGGGATGGTCAGTCTGTTTGCAAATTGTCTTCTTTTTCTCCTTTTCTCAGTAAGAGCTTCTTAATCAGCTTCACAGCCTTTCAGATCCACAGTGATAAGTCATGTTCTCACCTGTGGATTTATTTTTTCTCAGATGTGGATTGAGAGAAAAGCTTCACTTTAATGATGGTCTCGCATTAAATCTTGTAGTTATTGAACTTCATTTTTTAACTCCTGTTTCTTCACGTATTTTCCTTCTCAGTTCATCTCATTTCTTCTTTCTGACGTGAATTGAAAGTATGCTGGACATACCTCTGTGGTATCTTGCTGTGTACAATATTGTGCTGTTTGTGTTTCTGCCAAATAAATCTGTTTCAGTGTAGAAAGCAGCTCTTTTTACTTTTAGACGCTAGACTTCTCTATCAATCATCATGGGTTTGTGGAGTCTGCTATATTTACTCAAAGGGTCAGTGTGTTGTGTACTGTTCAGAACTTTTGGTAAATAAACAAATAAACCCTCATGTAGAATTGCTGGTTTGGTACATGACATATTAATCCCTCTGCAGCTTTTTGACTCCAGTGTCATTTTTAAAGTAGTTTCTTTCATTACTCTGTATAGTCACTGTCCAAAGCATGTATCTCAATTTTGGTCAGTTTTTATCACAATGTCATGATGAATGGACAAATAGAAATGCACCAAAAATGCCGTTACTCTTATTTTACATTAACTTCCATTCAAAGTTAAGAGCATTTTTGCTTTCTCTTGTAAAGTCTCAGTTTTGGAGATACTTGTTTACATTGAACAGCAACAATAAAGGCTCAGTTATATGAAGATTTGTTGTTCTTATTTCAAATTATCAAAAACAGCACATTCTGTGCAAATATTTTAGTATTTAGTATGTAATATTTTAGTATTTAATATGTAATATTTTAGTATGTAATATGTTAGTATTTAGTATGTAATATTTTAGTATGTAATATGTTAGTATTTAGTATGTAATATTTTAGGATTTAGTATGTAATATTTTAGTATGTAATATTTTAGTATTTAATATGTAATATTTTAGTATGTAATATTTTAGTATTTAGTATGTAATATTTTAGTATTTAGTATGTAATATTTTAGTATGTAATATTTTAGTATTTAGTATGTAATATTTTAGGATTTAGTATGTAATATTTTAGTATGTAATATTTTAGTATTTAGTATGTAATATTTTAGTATTTAGTATGTAATATTTTAGTATGTAATATTTTAGTATTTAGTATGTAATATTTTAGTATGTAATATGTTAGTATTTAGTATGTAATATTTTAGTATTTAGTATGTAATATTTTAGTATATAATATTTTAGTATGTAATATTTTAGTATTTAGTATGTAATATTTTAGTATTTAGTAAAAAACAGATTACACATTATCTATATAGCTAATTTGGATTGCTTACAGGAACCTCCAGCAACTCCTTTTTGGGACATCCAGCATGTTGCGTTATTCCCGACGCCATACTAAGAGACACTACTTCTGTATGCTCAATAAATGTTTCATCATTTATTGTTCTGTGTAACCTTTATCCTCTTTTCCAGCAGCCAAATGGGAATGTGAAATAAAACATTGGTGCAATAACATAACAGTTACATTTCTATTTTTGTATAATAGTACACGGTTCCGGGGGGACATAAAAATATACACTGCCATTACCTTTGATTTTTTGGGTTTTACTGTAAATGCTAATGTACTTTATGAGGTCTGAGTTGTATTGAATGAGACACAGCTTGTCCAGGCTGACCATTAAACTGTAATTTCAGATCCACTAATATTATGAAGTGAAATGTTTGGTAATATTTAAACCTCAGAGGATTAATGGTTGGTGGAATGATTCCCACACTGCTCTGCCCTCAGAGGAGATATACACTGTATTCCAAATATGGAGAAAACAAGCAATAAAGTTGATTTCTCATTGAATGATTACCCTTCGAACCCCATACTGATACTTATTTTATCACTAATCAATGTCATTCTGGAATTTTCTCCCCTTTCACTGAATAAGAAGTGGTTTTCAAGCCCTTGCATTTCTGTTTGGTTGGCCTTGCCTCCGTCAAATTTGATTAAGTCTTGACATTTTTACTGCAAATGTGATGGACAAACACCAGAATCACCCACAGCTATTTTGTACATGACAACACTACACGAGGGACAGATCAAATCAAATGTTTCTCCAGTGCAGCGTGCATTGCTCTCTGTACCGTTTCAGTCAGAGTTTTCTGAAAATGGCACCGGCGCTGAACTCATACTGTGCCCAGTGGCCCTTCCATGATGAACAGCCCATAGGCTGCCAAAAACATCAGCGGTATATCACTACCCAGAGTGAGAGAGAGAGCAGTGTGTAATACAAGGCTGCATTGCTGCTAATGGTGGTGGATTACAGCAGCTCTATGCTATAGCAGGCAGACAGACATGATCACCTGAGTGAACTTTCACCTGGACAACTGGATTGCTGGGCTTCCTATCTGCAGGAACGCCAGCAGAGCCAAATACTGCTGCTTACTGCTCAGAGACTTTGAGTTATAATTTTGTATAACGCACTGCCTATCAAAGGACACCTTGCTGTATTTGTAAACTTTAAGTAGCATTAATATACTACCCAGTATTATGATACTTACAAAACAAGCTAATATTAATACGGTAATTAATATTAATAATGTTTGACTGTTAATATTAGTTTAAAACATTTATCTGTAAATTCGTGGTTTTATAGTAGTGGCAGTCATTGTCATGTAGTAATAGTAGTAGTAGGGGAAGTAGTTTAATTAATAATTAGTGTAGTAATAGTTTTTATAGTAGTACAAGTTGTGGAATTATTTGTGTAGTAGAGGGTATAGTATTTCAATTGTAGTAGTAGCAGAAACCATGAAGTATTATTACATTTACATTAACATTTGCGGCATTTAGCAGACCCCCTTATCCAGAGCGACTTACAAAAGTGCATTATTATTATTATTATTATTATTATTATTATTATTATTATTATTATTATTATTATTATTATTACTGTGTTATTGTAGTAGCAATAGTTGTAGTAGTAGGAATAGAAGTAGTAATAGTTGAAGTAGAATTTGTAGTAGTAATAGTGGAATCATTTATGTACTAATACTTGTAGTAGTACATTTTATTTGTAGTAAGGGTAGTGGTAGTTTAAATGTAGTAGTAGTAATAGTAGTAGTGGTAGTAGTTGTAATGATATAGTACTAGTAGTAGTGGTAGTAGTAAGAGTAATAGCAATAATGTAGTAGTAGTAGTTGCTGTTGTTGTAATGATATAATAGTATAGTTGTAGTTGTTCTAGTATTAGTAATAGCAATTATGTCGTTACAGTGGTAGTTGTAGTACTAGTGATAGTAGTAGTGATGCTGGTGGTTGTGATGTAGTGGCAATAGTTGTAGTAATAGAAGTATTAATAGTTGTTGTAGTAAAGTGTTATTTTTTGCACTAATATGTGTAGTAGTAGTAGTAGTAGTAGTAGTAGTAGTAGTAGTAGTAGGGAAATTAGTATTAGTTGAATTGTAGTAATAGTGGTAGATGCAGCAGCAAAAGTAATGGTAGTAGTAGTAGTAATAGTGATGTAGTATAGCAATATAGTAATAGCAATAGTTGAAGTGATATAGTACAACTAGTAGTAGTAGTAGTAGTAGTAGTAGTAGTAGTAGTAGTAGTAGTAGTAGCATAGAAGTATGGTGCGTACAGATTAGTTTATGTTTTTAGATAATTAGATATGTTTTTCAGTTCTGATGTCAGTAATTCATTCTGATTACTGAACACTCTGTTAAGATGATCTTAATGCTGTTATGCTTTTTGGGGGTATTTTTGTTTGCTGTTGCTGATTGTGGATGTCTGTGTTCATGTGTTTACAGTATTAATCAAAACTCATTATTATTTCTGCGTGATCTGAATATTGTTTCTCCACCAGGCCACACGGGTCGCTTGCTGAAATCCCTGTGCTTCACCAGTTTGACGTTTCTGCTGCTTCACATTGTCTACCAGATCACCATCAACAGCCTATTAGCAGGAGACAACATTGAGCCCAACTTCAACTGTAAGTACCTGTCCAGTGTCAACTTACTGCAAATTTACTGCATTCCCAAAAAAATAAGGTTGTCATAAATGCAGTTAACCATGAGCTCAGCATGGTGGTCAGGGTGGGTTTCCAGGTTTCACAGCCATAATCCTGACTTAAACAAACAACCAGAGAGCCGAGCGGCACCTGGGCTGGGCCTGGAGCAGTTGACTTGAGGTCAACACCCCTCGCCTGGGTCCTGTTACCCCTGACATGAGGGGGTTGCAGCAGCAGAGCCGCACAGCCCGGGCTCCACAGCTGGGCGTGGACCCAAACAGCTCTACTCTCGCAACAGGCACACAGCACTAGCCACACTCTGGGCAGCTCTAAGCCACAACATCTGTGCACAAGATGGGGATCTGCGCATAATGAACAGAAACAGTGCCCAAGCCCAGCAGAACTGCATTGAAATACAGGATCTGGGCTTAAGGTCATCTGTCTCGTGTCTGTGCGTGGTAATAAAAAAATGTGCAAATGATGGCGGAGGCCCTCAATTGAACATTTAAGTTTTCATCACAGACCCTCACAAATATTTGTTTTGCTCTGCGGTGTGAATGGTTCTTCAGTGACGTCACTGCAGAAATTGTAAATTTGGTCTAGACAGGGCATTGCTGTGTTGTGCTGTTGTAAATGTGTGTTAATGGCCTCACTGACAGAACATTTTCTTGAATGTAAGTAAAATTAGATGCCAGCTAAGACTCATAGAAGATGATCACAAGATCCCAAAGACATAACTGAATAATCAGCATTTTCTGAAGTGCAGAAAGAACCATATTTTGGGAAACAGCTATGATTAGGCTTGTTATCTGCAGATACATTTGTTCAGCTTTTAATCTTAAAGCATATTATTCAGGTACCTGGTGTACATTTTTCAGAAACTACTATGGAACACAGGTGTGAGCTGTGCATTTACAAGAGTGAACAAGTGAAGTGCAGACCCACATACAAACCCTTTGTGCATTTCATATTCATTTCGATGGAGAGTTAGCTGATTCTGTGCATCCATTCTAGTTCGAATACATTCTACCATCAGGGGAGGGTAATGTGTTCCTTATCACATTTTGTGCATCCATAACATCTGCAGGTCTGAACGGCAGAGAGGGTGAGAGAGAGAGAGAGAGAGAGAGAGAGAGAGAGAGAGAGAGAGAGAAGCAGTGTGAGCAGTGTCTGTGTCTCTATATGTGAGTTAGTTTACAGTAGAAGTGGGGTAATCTTTGTAATCACAAGTTTGCTGACAGTACAGAGTATGTTTACTTTTAATCACAAGCAGCTTGGAGTCTTCTGGATGAAAACGCAAAGCTTTGAAAGCCATGTCCTATTCCGTCTTCACCCGTGTGCTAGCCTACTGTTACTAGCAGCACAGTGCTAAGGGTTTTGCTTTCTGTGTTGCATCTAAATTATGCAGCAATAAATTGTTTTGTTCTGTGTTCATTTTACGCACTATACATTAATTACCAACAATTATTTATTTATTTATTTATTTATTTTGGTAATCATTGGTTAGTTTCTCAGCCTGTTCAACTAATTCTTAAAAATTGTTCTTCATAAAGTAACACAAATATGACTGTTGTTTGTTTGCTCCAACAAGATCTGTTAGCTGTTAAATAAATATGTTATTTGTGAATCATTATTATGTTCTTTTTCACAATAAGAAAAATATCATTATGTTGTTGATATAGAATTAAAAAGGAACTGGTATCTACAAAACTTGTAAAGTCCCTGTGTCTTGCACTGTGGTTGTGTTACTTACTGGAGTCAGTGACAGGTCCAGATACCAGATACAGAGAGAGAGCGAGAGAGAGAGAGATGTAATCTCTGGACATTCCCATCTCTAAATCAAACTGAATGAGATATTAAATCAGATCTATTACTATAGCGGTGTTTACAACACATTGTTACAGATCAGCTTCATGGAAATCAGGAAGTAAGACAAAAAAAGCCCAAGTGAACAAGCCAGAGATGACAGTGGCAGGAAAAACTGGAAGGAAACCTTGGGAGGCACCAAGACTTACAATGTGGGACCCATCCTTTTTTAGTCACAACCACTCATAAATGTCTAATAAATGGTACAAGGTCTCTTTGACACCATGCACTGTTAAGCTTACTGATGTAATCAATAATATGCCCTGTATGATTTAAGATGAACAGATCATACATATTTCAATCATACAGAGCTTGTAGCTACTCAAGAAGCTGATGTTCTTGTGAAATTATGAAAGCTACACTGTTAAAAGTGCAAGATCCTTGGATCCTTACTTTTGGAGGTTCTTCAGTATGAAACTGTGGAGAAACCTCACCTTGGTGCTTCAAGGAACCTTCAAGAAGCCTTCATCTTTCTTCTGAAGCTTCCTTGAAGCATCTTAAAAGGTTCCTCCCAAGTTTCATATTGAAGAACCTCTATAATTTTCTCAAGGATCTTGTATTTTTCAACAATGTGGCTTGCTAGACAACTCTATTCCCATTCCCATTCCCATTACAAGGTTCCCGATTATGAAAATTCTAAAAGTATAAAAAGCTTCCTTGTCATTACAGCCCACCAGCAGTCAACAGAGAGAGCAAGCATTGTGACATAAAGTGGACTCAAATCGTTCAGATTTAGGGTTATAAATAATCATTGTTAAATATAACGCATATGTCCACAGCAAAAGACTTACTACGAAAGGGATCACCAGACCATCACATCAAATTGCACTTAGATCTATAAAGCTGGCACTACTTTATGCCATTTGCCCACACTATGATGGTATGCAGATGGTAAAAAACATCCCAACTCCAGAGTCGTAACAGTTCAGTAAGTAATATATGAGCTGACTATTTATGAAGTGGAGGTATGCACCGGCAATTGTACACATCTATAGTGCCGGAATATACCAGAAAATGAAAAGATGATTTTATTCAGACTGAAAAATGTTTATGGAGGGGAACTGAGTGTAATGACTTTTGTGTCTGGTCAAGCACATTCTAATTGAAACCAACCACATGGCAAAGAAGATAATAGCTGGCATATGAAACCATTTAGTCTGTTCGCTGTAATGGACTCCCAGGGAGTTTTACTAACAAAGTTTATATCTGTGTATCCGTCAGGTCTTGGTTTTATGAACAGTAAGCCTTGCTGTCAGGCCTTAAGCAACAGTTATACAATTCTTTCACATAAACCAGCCTGTGAAGCCAATTATGACTGAGAATGTAAGATACACCCAGAGGGTTCCATGTAGGATGGACAAACTCGGATGAGCAAAGTAATGTATCTGCAAACAGAGTCCTAGAAATGTTGTTACAGGTGATCATTGAGAGTATGATGGATGCATGCTTGACACACACACACACACACACACACACACACACACACACACACACACACACACACACACACACACACACACATATTTGTACACACAGCTGTCTTGCTGTGCTTTTGAAGAGGTCAGAGTTCAGGGCCAGCAGGATGGCTGGAACACATGCAAGACAGATGTGCTGCATCACTGTGTGGTGTTTGTTTGTCATGCTGCATGTCTGTCATATTGCGTTTATCATCTGTTTTTTGCTTGTACACTGAAGAGAATGCTGCTCCCTACTTCACAGACCAACACCGGGGGGCTTTATATCCGTCTATCTGGCATGTAGCATTGATCTTACATTGGAAGCGTTGGAATGTTGGAATTTTTTCAGACGTTTTTGCTTTAAGGAAACATGTGGTTCATATGTTGTTCATTCTACCTCAGTAACTGCTGTTATCATGCACATCTATATGTTACAGTATGTTACATATCTCGTGCACCTTATTCCCACCACAAACATTTCACTTCATTGTACCGTCCTGTCCTGTCTGTTAAACTGTCTCTTGTTTGCTGTATTTATTGTATTTATTGTAGTGTTTGCACTTTATGTCGTCCTATTGTATTGCTGCTCCATGTTGCACCTCGGTTCCTGGAGGAACGTAATTTCATTGCACTGTGTACCTGTACTCGGTTGGAATGACAATAAAAAAGCCTTGACCTTGACCTTGATGAGTTCTACATCTTTAGACTTACAGCAGCATTATCTGAGAATATAAAGTTTTTGCTCCATACTCCCCCTACAGTCGTGGAATGTAATTGACACTCCACAGCCATGCACACATATTGTTTGTGGACAGTAAGGGCTATGTTATGTCAGACATGATAGAGTAGTGTTTGGCTATGGAAATTGGCTGTCCTCCCCTAGATGTCAGGTAGACAGGTAGAGTGAGTGTGCTAACCTGTGATAGACTGATTCCCTGTCCATGGGGTATTCCTGACTCATGTCTATTGATTCTGAGTAGGCTCTGCAACCTTGATAAGTGGATAGTTAGATGGATGGATGGAAGAAAGAAAAAAAAAGAGAGAGAGAATATATATATATATATATGCCACAAATAGAATGTGGTTGTTTTATATGGCAGTGTTTTTTTCCTCATGGGCCTCAAACAGTGGTGACAATGACAACAGGTCTTGAATAAGTAAGTGAAAAGGAGCTGAAGTCCATACCTTATGTACCTCCAGCACATATAAACAAACCCCTTTTTCTGTTCTTTTTTTTTTTTTCATTGTGAAAAGTTATTTTAAATTATTATAATCCCTGTAACACTAAGATATGCAGACAGTTTACTGTGCTGGACATAAAAGGATATTGCATATTATTTGACAGTTCATAGTTTCATTTATGCATTTCACATTTGTCAGAGCACACAAAGAGCTGATTAAACTTTCTCAGGTCTAGTTTTTATATTGGAATTACGTTTTATAATGAATTCATTATGAAACATTGTTGACCATTTTATGTATCTTTCATATCTTATACATCAAAAGTTTAACCACATAATTAGTGTTTGTATAATGATGTGAACTGTGCATTAAACTATGACTGTGCAGTTCTCCGTGCCTGTTTATATCTTCAGCTCTCACCAGTTCTTAAATAATCATAGAGTGGTCTGGAAACTAACACATAAACAAGAAGCTCTGTGTGATTGTTCAACATTCTGGCACTGTTTCCTTTGTTTTAGATTTGGTCAGCAGTGGCTCCAGCAGTGGGATGAGTGACAATCTACAGTCAGAACCCAGCTGGACTTACCATACAGCTTTTTACCCAGTTTTAAAAGGGTCTGGTATCAGGATCAACACAGTTCCTTAAGGCATACGTATATGCTGACCTCAGTACAGACGCTGAGAGCCCAGTCTGTCCTCACCCTCACACCATAGAGAGGAAGTGGCAGCTGAGTTGCAAATAATATTTAGAAACACCTGGTGTTTGGAAAAGAATGCATTAAACATATGCACACCCATAGTTAATGGAGGTTAGAGTCATTTTAAATCATGCATGTGAAATATTTTTGTGCAAACGAATGTTTTACTAAGATTTTATCCTCTTTATTGTGCCATATATGGCAAACATCTATGGGTCCAGACTTCAATTCCAGACTCTCATAACTGCATGTATAGCTTCAAAGTATTTAATAATTTGACCAGCACGTTGGTGCCTTTTATGGTGGACAATAGAAGTAAGGAAGGGCATCCAGCAGAAGAAGCTTTCCTAGTTTCACTGGCTTGGGGGATTCCCAAATCCAATCCTGATTTCTGAAAAACTCTTTTTATCCAAACTTTGCTCAGTTAAGCTCTTGACCGAAGATTTTGTCAGATGCTGAGATTCTCCTACACATGAGAAACTGTTCTATTCAGGAGATAAGACTGGAGGCTACCAGGAAGTCAGAATCTATTTCTGTTAGTTCCTGAGGGAGTTGGAAGATCCAGAGTAGCAATGCACTACAATTGGATGTGGTTTGTCTAGAATTGCTCCAGACCCTGGATGTTTGGAGCTATCCTGATTGACACATCTCTGTGATTAAATGTGGAACTGTCACATGAACTGGGAATAGTGGTCCTCATTTTTAAGTCAGGGGACCAAAGAGTGTGCAAATCTTATCTTATCTTATCATCTTATCTCCTGTGAGAGGCGTTCTTGTGTGCTGGAGCCAGAAATACAAGCTGTCCTGTCCTTGTAGTCTGGGGGAGATCTGTGTCCATATTGTTGCCCTAATGAAGGTTGTTCCTCTGCAGTACAAAACAATCAGTATAAGAGTCAGCATCTCCACGTCTGAGCTCATGGTTGAATGGCATGCTCCCTCTAGGTAGTGGGTGTGAATCTACCCCAAGTGGAGGTGTTGAAGTGTCCTGGGGGTTTGTGCACAAGTGATGGGAAGAGGGGTTTTGGTGCTACAGCTGCAGAAATGTGGTTGCTATACTGGACCACAGTGGTGAAGAGAGAGCTGAGCTATACATCAAAACCTTCTTTCATGGTCAGGAACGAGAATATGAGAATACGAATGCAAGGAGCTCAAATGAGTCGTCTCAAGCAGGCAGCTGGGATAACTCTTCTGATATCTGAGACAAGCTCATAGTACAACTGCTACTCCTTCACACAGAGAAGAGCCAGAGAACCAAAGATGATTTAAGAATATGCCTGGGCTTCTTTGGTTGCTCCATTGCAAGAGCAATCCTGAACTGGTTCGAGCTATTTGACTCAGGATGTACAGTTACACAAGTTACACCTTTACACATGTTCCTCAAGGGTTCCATGTCCATCTGGATGAAACTACTGCTAGAAGTTTCAAGCTTCTGAATAACAATGCATGCATTTCACATTGACTCTTTATCAGCTCAGCACAGTTATTTGAACAGTGCCCAATTTATCAGCAGCTTCATTTCCCTGTTCTTCACATCTTTAAACTTAATCTCTCTGCAACGCTGGAAGCCGGACTTGTGCCAAAGATGACAGCGCCCTCCCAGTATCTGTTGGCAGGGAATAAATTTGAGCCCCGATCATCAAAAAAGGAAGAAGAAGAAGAAGAAAAAAACAGGCCACGCACTTTCGCCGTGCATCTCTCCAAACTCAGCTGTGGCAAGGTCCAGGAAAACAAGCACTCTTTCTGTGGAGGAGAGCAGTGGGAAGTTTAGAGATGAAAGGATGTGAAAAATGACTCCCTCTGCTCTCACAGGGAGTGTTGTTGCAAGCGCCAGGCTCCTGCATGAAGCATTCCCGATGTGTTGATGGACTAAACATCTTAAAACACTCAAAGAAGACTCTGAACTTGGATAAACTTGTGGTAATTGCTCCACAATTGATGACAGTTGCAATAGGAAGTTTGGCTTCCTAAAGAAATGGATCTCAAACTAGCCTTCGCATCCATCAGTGTCGTGATCTCTTACCATACCTGCACTGATGTTTACGTTTAGGGCATTTTGCAGAGACACTTATCCAAAATGACTTGCAAAAGTCCCTTGCTGTTCACCCAAATATTGTTTGCTAGTTTGCAGAGAGTAAAATTCAGAGATACTTCTAGCTTAGATGTTGCCAAATATAAATGTATGAATGGAGATACTCAACATATTACAGTTTGTCACACAAGACAGTGTAATTATAATCTTTTGAGTTAAATGCTCTTTAAGATGTGGGTTTTCAGTTTGATGACATCAAGTGACCCCCAGGGCAAGTTCGTTCCACCACTTTGGTGTCAGCACGGAAAAGAGTCTGATTGCTTGCCTTCCATGCAGCTTGTGGGATGCTGGGTCCAGCCGAGCTGTACTTGATGACCATTTCCATCAAGTACGAAGGGGCTGGTCCATTTTTGGCTTTGTAGACGTGCATCAGGGTTATAAATTTGATGCTGGAATCTACAGGAAGCCAGTGGCCTGTGTTAGGTATTCACTGTTAATAGTGGTTTAAATGAATGGTTCATTTGTTCAGTTGTGACATGTGAGGGTGAATTATGATTACCTTAAATCAACATAGAATAGTTAAGATTATTAATTACCATTCAAATGCAGCTTGTAGAGTTTGTATACAATGATTCTTCTTGTTTTAGAAGTAACATTTCTTGCAGCAGGCTCACATATTTTCACATTCTCTGTACACAAGCTCTCAGATGAATCTGAATGCTGAATTTGGAATGCGAATGCATTTTTTTTGGTTAAAGCCCACCAATCGGACGTCAGTCCAACTCCCACCTCACTGTGACCTCCTCATGTGAATTAATAAGCCATTGTTTGCCTCTCTGGCAGTTGTATGAGCCACAGCAGCCTTGTCCTGATGCCAGGAGGCAGACATTTCATCTGTCGCCATGCTGACTAGCTGCCAGTAATAACAAATGTCCCAAGTTCCAGTGTGTTTGTGTCGTCAATACTGTACGATCACTCACGATAAGAATTGTCTTCCCCAGGATGCGCAACCCACATGCTCTATAAATACCCCTGCACTCTATCCCAGATACAGATTTTTTTTTGCACAAGGCCTTCTAACAAAGGCCCCATTTAAACCTTTACCCATGCGATTTTGGGGTAATGATGCAGCAATGAATTTGTGCATCTTGAAAGTGTGGAGTGGTTTTGGATAGAATTTCATTGACAAAGACTCCGTGTTAGAGGTTTTTCATTTGTCAGGCTTGGCAGTAATTGTGTAGCAATACCTTATAATGGATATAATGTGAAATATAGCAACATGCCTACAAATGCCTAGTTTTTACCTTTGTAAAATTAATGTTTTGTGTTTTTTTTGGCTCCATCACATAATTGTACTGCTAAACATTCCCGGAACCATTGGTACTCACCTTGATCTTGCCATTTCCTTTTAAAACTCACTGGTCACTCCATCGGCGGAAGCACAGAGCTATGGTGTAGTTGTGGATGACCAGTTATCGTTCTCGGCTTTTGTTGCACACCGGACCCGGTCATGCAGGTTTCTCCTTTACAACAGAATTCAGCCCTTTCTGTCTAGAGAGGCCACTCAGGTGCTTGTTCAGTCTCTTGTCATTTGAAGACTAGACTACTGCAGCTCCCTTCTAGTTGTGAATCATCAGGCCCCTGAAACTGATCCTAAATTCAACAACTTGATTCATCTTCAATGTTCCTTAATTCACTCCACTGTGCTGTGTTCCGTTCACTGGCTTCCTGTAGCTGCTCACATCAGATATGTATATACTGTATTATTCTGAGATGTAACTGAGCTGCCAGTGCCAAATGACTACAAAGAAGAAAGCAATGTTCTTGTTGTTGCACTCTCAGCAACTCAGAATCTTACTTTTGTGGATAATTTTTTAAATAAACCGAACCATTGACAAGAAAAGTGCTTTGTGAGGGAAACAATCCAAATAATTTTAATTATAATATTTTGTACTTTATTATAATATTTTTTATTTTTATTAGGATTGCTTAAATAGCTAAGTGAAGTTTTCAGGGAGAGCTTTAGTATCAGACATGAAGCTCAAGCGCAGAAGATTTAACTCCATATTCATACTCAGAGGGGGTAAGAGAGGAACATGTTTTCTCTGTGTGTGTGTGTGTGTGTGTGTGTGTGTGTGTGTGTGTGTGTGTGTGTGTGTGTGTGTGTGTGTGTGTGTGTGTGTGTGTGGGTGGGTGGGTGGGTGTGTGTTAGAGAGAGAGAGAGAGAGAGAGAGAGAGAGAGAGAGAGTCCCTTTTCACAGAAAATTCTCAGGAGATTCTCAGTGTCAAGACTGAAAAAATTACATGCATTTTGAAATGCTATGTAAATATTTTAATGAAAACATAAACTGTTGGCTTTCATTGTCTAGCATGAGTACAGTTTTCTTTTGTACTGAGAAAAAAAGTCTTTTCAAAGTCTGTCATTCACACAGTCTTAGCAGTGGTGAGATTTCAGCAAAATGAAATTGGGGGTTTGGATTTAGGACCACTGGACTGCAAGAAATTCTTGAATTGCTTTGTTTTTGGACTGGAAAGCAAATTCTGCACTGTTTAGTACCAGGTTCTGTACAGTGGGGCATTTTATAGCACACTGGGTGCTTCTGATGCCTTTGGAACCAACTGTAGTTCTTCTATGGCATCACTCAAAGAACCATTTAAAGAACCTGTTTTCAAGAGCATACAGTACGTAAAGTGTAGCTAGTTTATTCTTGTGGACTTGCTGAACTTGTTTTTTGGACAGCATCTCTGAAAAGAAATCAGTTTGAACATCATCAGCATCTAAATTTATTTTCATTGTTCTTTCTTTCAGAACTCTATTCTTAAATCATCACACAGTGAATCGAGTGCTCTTTATTTAGAGCTCCTCCCTGCACCTCATCCTGTGTGTTACGCTTTCCTGCGCTTTATTGTCTTTACATACAGTGCCGAGGCCTTGAGCCGATCCTGCAGCTGCTCTCCACTGCCTCCCACTTCCAGCTTAGCATGGCCTCCTGCCCTACACACAGAAAGTCTCTCTCTCACACACACACACACACACACACACACACACACACACACACACACACACACACACACACACACCTGAGACAACAATCCTCTTCAGACAGCAGCTGACAGGGAGAATGAGAAACAGAGAATGTAAAAGAGGTGCAAGAGTCTTAGTTTGGTGCTTGATTGTTACACCTCGTTTGCTTATATATTTTTGGGATTGCATGCAAGTTCAGTTATGGGAAAAATTACAGAAACCTCAAGAATGTAGAGGCACATATATGTATAATTAATGTAATACCTACAAAGTGGGTGTTGTACCAGAACAACAGAAGAAATTGCTTTTCCCACAATTCATAAGCATTGCTGTCATGTGTGATTTAGTAGGCTGACATAGATGCAAGGGGTAAGATAAAGGTCTTATGAGTTGCTGAGAGACATATTTTTAAAGTATTATTATTATTATTATTATTATTATATTATATTATATTATATTATATTATATTATATTATATTATATTAATATATTATATTGTTTCTTTATTTCTATTTTTTAATACAACACATGGACACAAGTTTTGGAGTACCTGTAATCAAGTTCACCCTGTTCTTGTTGGACTGACAGCCTCTACCATCCAAGGAAGGCTTTCTACTAGATTTTTGACCATTGCTGTGAGGATTGGATTGTTGACAAAGGTTATTAGTGTTGTCAAAATATTAGATTATCACCATCCCACCTCCTCATCTACTCCCCAGCTCACCCCAAAAGTACTGGATGGAGCACTGTCGTTCCATGGATCACAATCCAGTTGCTCCACAGCACAATGATGGTAGCTTTACACCCTTATAGCCCACAGCCGTGTGTGCACTTGCACATCTGTGTCAGCAATGTCTGCAAATGAATGCATTCATTTGTCCACAAACATGTGGATATATGTAGTGTATGTGTTTATCCACGTTGAAATTGGAGTTATTCATTACTTCAGCTGAGAGCTTGATAACTTATGCATTAAAAATACATTGGATAATCTTGGCCCATACAATATTTCATTTTTCAGTTGCCCTTGCATGCTGAAAGAAATATTTACAAGGGTTATTTAATAACTTCTACCATATATAAAACAGTGGACAGAACCATATGAATACATTTTGGAAAAAAATGATATACAGTACTTACAGAAATGCAAAACACAGACTGTAACTGTGTAAAAATGGGAGGGATCACTGATGGTGTCAACCCTTAAACTAAAAGAGACATTAACCATAAGTGCACAAGTTTGGATTAGAGCAGCAGGCCTGCCGAGGTGCTGCTGAAACCAGAACTTTGACGTGCGAGGCAGGCTGGCTGAGAAGTGCACGCAGCACCAATAGAAAAACATAGGCTGGACATTGTAGTGATATTTTCCCATGTTCTTGGGTAAACCTTGACTCTAACCTTTGCATTAATGAGGTGGGAATGAGTCCAAAATCAAGGTATCCTGTAGTTTAGTTTCAGCTCCTCCTACAGTTTTAATGCCGCTCTGAGACTCTGCACTATGTAACTGTAGAGAGAAGTGGAAGAGGCACATCATATGCTCTGCATGTGTACGTATGGGGTGTGCCTGACCTTAGCAAATATAAACAAAGGCATTAATGATCCTCAGAGAACACATGTGCACTTCATGTATATTACTGTAGTTAAGAATAATATACAAACAGATCTTTAAGGAAGCCTTGAGCTCTCCTATTGATTGGTCAGTGTCAACAAGTCCTGGTAGCTTGCTCTGCTATGTCACAGGTGCCCATCATAGAGAACAACATAGTATCTTCAGTCCAGTGTGAATCCAATGCATGGATCTGCTGCCCTTGGAGTCCATTATGTAGCATTTTCACCTTAAAATAACTTCAGAATCATTTTAATGCTCTACTATCTTGTCATAGGGAGAATGGGGTCTCTATTATTTCCCCTTGAGCCAGAATGCTGCTACTGCACTATGTAACTTTGGTAAAGCAATTAAGACAACACTCACAGGATAAACAATGCAAAACAGTGCTTAATTAGAGGCATATTCCAGAGTAATCAGAGTAAAATCCTGTAATATTACTCTATCGCTGTTCACGTGCTACTTTCATTTCATATTCAAGTTCTCGATCTGTTTGTTTGAATGCTGTGTAATGCATGCCCTGGCTCAAAGAGGGCTGTAGGGGGAGCCCAGGAGCAAGAAAAACAATTCTTTAATGATGCTGAAATAATATCCTCTTGAATACTCTGTGTAATTGGCAAGAAACTGGTGATAAAATATGTATAACAGTTAGGGCTGGGTGATAAATTCATAACCCAGAACGTTTGAGCTGAATGGCGATATAAAATGTATGATGTGAAAAATACATAATGAAAATAAATAATCTTTTTTAACATATTGTAACATACAGATATTAAATCTTCATTTAAACAAAATTAAGAGGTGAAGGTAAGGTTACTTCAAAATATTAATAAAATGTGAATAAAAAACAATTAGAACATTTTTTTAAGCTAATTGCTGTTCCTGCTTTTCTATGTCTATGGGAGTGTCCTATCTTCTTCCTCACAAGACAATTGCATTTCAATTAAATACATTTTAATGATGGAGGGGTGGAGTGCAGACCAGAGGATCCCAAACCAGAGAATGAGGGAGCAGAAAAAAGGCTTTTCAGAGGATTGAACAGAATGTTATTTACAATCTTTAAAACTCATTATTAACAATGCCTCAGCTCATATCTCATTCTGTTTATATCTTGATATGTTTTAAAATAGTAATATATCACCCAGTCCTAATCAGAATGCACAGGGGTTACAATTCAATATATTCAATATATTGCAATACTGTATGGAAAACCATGTCTTGCAATTTAAAAAAATCCTGTCTGTAGTATGGCCAGAAACAGCCTTGGGTCCTTGGGGAGTGTCTGTGTGCCAGCCTACTGTAGCTAACAACCCCGTGTTAAGCATGCAGTAAGAGAGGATGGATTTTACACAGTACACACTGTTTAATATAATAAAAGTTACAAAATTACAGATGTGGGCAATATTATGTCGGTCAAAGGGGCCTGGAGGTCCATTTTGGTCCATTTTCAGTTAATTGCCCAACCCTGTATTACAGTATAAAAACACCAATGTATCTATAAAATGTGATTAAAAGTCTGATCTGAAGACAAAGTACAGCATTTTCTTAAACCCCTACTGAAGGACCCCCTAGAAATTCGGAACACCTAGAAGTGTCTGTGTAAACACAGTTAACACACATCTCCAGGTACACGCTCTCTCCAAGCACAGAGCTTTAGTGGACTGTAGAGACCCTCCATCATCTTGTAGGAATGCATGTTTTGTGTGAACAGCTCATTTCAGTGCTTTTATGCTCTCTCAATCACATTTGATCCAAAGCATGAGAAGCAGTTTTGGGGAACAGGAGGATGAAAATCTGGCTCTTTTCAAACACACTGGGTTTATGCATGGCATCCAGTGTGGTGACGGCTCTCCTGTGACCCATGGGGCTGCACTGGTCCACACGGGTTGTATGGTGTACTTTATGACACGTGCTTTCTATCAGTGGAATGTTGTAAATGAGGTGTTTGGAGGCTGTGAACACACTAGGTACAGTGTGTTCATCCTGTAGGCCTTTCTGGTAGTAATTTCCAGGATCTGATGAAGTAGATGAAAGTTAGTATGCATCGTTCCAAGGATCTGCCAGTGTGCTGCAAATTGGATTAAGTATTTGTTTTTATCTAACAGGAAAATGTGTTTAAAACTCAAGATATGAAAGATACACTACATTGACACAAGTATTGGGACACAAGCTCAAAAAGAGTTTATCCTGCTTTTATTGGATTAACTGTCTCCACTGTCCCGGGACGTCTGTCTACTAGATTTTGGAGCATTGCTGTGAGGATTCGGTTGCATGTAGTGACATCAATTCCAGAACACATCCCAAAAGTATGGCGAATTAGCTGAATTTATTGGAAGAGGTGTCTAGAAGCATTTGGATAGTGTATAATGACAATACAAACTTTTTTGTAATGTTGTTCCTTTTCCGTTCTTTTTTCAGGTTCATCATGGGAGAAGTCAATAAGACAGCTGGGCTTTGAAAGGTAGGAGTGTGTTGCCTCCTGATTACAAATCATTCTGGACACAGTTTACATGTAAATGCTGACGGCAGAGAATTTATTGTATTGTATTGGAGACACATTCCGTTTCTCCCAACAAGCTAGGACGTTAAACAGAGGAATAGTTCATCAAGCTCTGAGAACCGAATCAAAAACACACAGAACATCAAAACATAAACAATGCATAACTGTTATGGTCCAATTAGTGAACAAAGGCCTGAACCTGAAGACTGGATATAATTCGCCAAGTACTGCTCAAAAAACCTAAATAATATTGTCTGTTTGTTATCCAGACCACTGTGAATGTGTACCTGTGAGCAGTGTACCTGTGAGCGAAATAGCCCTTTAGGTTTCCAGATTCTCCCATAAACCAAACACTGCAGAAGCATCATCATTGTGTATCAGTACATAAACATCTAAGCAATGGAGCAACCCCACCTTTTATTAGACTGGAACCAAACAAATGTTTCCCCCCCCCACAAAGATACAATTGGATACTCATTCTCTCCTCTGGATGTTTATTCCCAAAGAACACAAAGCAAAAAATGTAACCATAGCATATTTATGGCCACACACACCTAACACCACACACAACTAACTGACCATCTTGCAACCATCTCGGCATACCAAACAATGCACTTTTATACTTTATATACAGTAATACACACTGTTTACTGTAGTATTGTTTAGTTTGCAACAGAAAGCAGTTTATGCTCCAGTACGTGCTTAGCAATTGTTGTTATTCATCCAAATGTTCCAATTAGCTGTATCAGGCATGATGTTCCTGGTGAAGAGCACAAGTACAGGCCTCATCTCTGTCCAATATAAACCACGGTGCCCCACCTGTGCACGTGGGGATAGACCCACCCACTTACCCAGACTATCTTAGATTTTGGCTACTGATGGAAAGCAGCATGACCTGGCATTTCAGTCTGCGATTCTCAGATCATAGTGCTAGAGCACTAGAGCGCTAAGCCGAGTCCCTGTTTCATGGAAATGTTCAGTCAAAAACAGGGTGGTAGCCGTTTACGATGGTACTGCATGCTGGAGAAGATTATGTGGTTAATGGTTAAATGTCAGTATAAACTGTAATGACAGTATTAAAGTCAGAATGCCCTTGTTTGAACAGTCCATCACTGTGCTCGATTGTCATCTAAATAATTATGGTTTGGTCCTTCTTGACCTTTGTAGATCATCCTAGCTGGTAGAGAAGGAGTTTAATGTGATTTTTGCTTTGACAGCACTGACTGTTATGTGGACTGAAATGCTCTCTGTTCTCTGTGTGATGATGTGGAGGACCAGTGGAGGTGGTTAGCCAACAGCCCCCATGAAACAAACTGAAAATTTGTCATGTGGAACAGGACACTGTAGTGGGTTCTATGTGATTGCAGACCCAAAAACTGGATATAATGAAGGCAAAAGGTTAATAATGTGGAGTTAATTGGGCACAAAATCAGGCACCCATATATCTGCATTATTCCTTAATTCCCCCAACTCTGTCTGGCCAAACTCTGTTTAATGAGGTTTCTCAGAGGGCAGAGTGTGCTTCCATTGGAATGTGATGATATTGCTGAAAGCAATGTGAGAGTGTGAGAGAAGAGCTATGTCTGTCATAGAGATTCCTTTTAAAAGATCTAAAGATGTAAAGGTTCTTGACCAATATAAATGTTCTTCTCACTACAAACTTGTTCTTGATGAATTCATCAGCATCAGTTAGCACAAAGTTTAGTTCAAAGCCCATTTTTTACCCCGATTCTAACCTCGATTGTCAGTTATTCCACCCGACAGATCTGTCTGAGCATATCAAACATTGATCTGAGCCTAATCTGGTCGTGTATACTGTTCAACCACTCAATCCAAACAGGTCTCGTCAACAGCCAATGAAAACTAAAAAGTACACAGGACACAGATAAAGAAATACATGTGTTCTGGCACTACTATGTGTCCAGTACAGTCGTACCATTTAAGATGGAAAGGAAATTCGTATACCAAGCCAACATCTCATACAAAAAGTAGGCTTCAATATATACTGCGTGTTCTCACCCATGATATCAAAGGTGTATTTCATGTTTTTTGCATAATGGCCACACAATGATGGCAGCGGGCTGTATGCTTAATCCTCTAGCTAAAGCAAAGCACATACTTTTTATGTATGTTTTGGTTCAGCAGCAGATTAAAATTTGTCATTTAGTGTATCTGTGTCTTTAAAAATATTATAGAAGAACAATTTTGTATATCTATAGAATCCATGTGCGAAGAAGATCTTCACATGATAGAAAGGTTCTGTACCAGTTTAAGGGTCCTCTAATATTTACATAATGTGGATGTTCTTTATACCTTAAAAAAATATGCTTTTTGCTACCGAAGTGTTCTTTAGGGGTTAATTTACGTTCTGGAAAGCAGCCACTAATGTGCTTTAACCATAGAGCAATGAGCCTGGGCTGCTCACTTCCTGCACTGGTGGCATATGGATTAATTGGGTTGTTGATAGCATTTTAGCCTTTTCTCACGCCTAACAATTAGGTTGAGGGGGGATAATGAGCTCAGTCCTGCAGTTGAAGCAAAGTTAAGTAATGAATGAAATTAAGTCATGAAAACAAATACCTTACGCCAGACTTCGGCACAGTAAAGGAGCAGACTTCGTCATTTCCTTAAATCAAAGCGAGTCTGTGAACTGCACCCTGACACAGGACTAGCAGCAGGCAGATGCAATTGAATTAGACATTAGGAGGACATAGTGGGTGGCATCGTTCAAACAAGATTCACTGTTATGTTTCATAGTAATCATGTTTGCTAGTCTGTGCATTATTTTTCCCTGTGTAAGCGGTGTGTCATGACTGCTGCTGGAGTCTGCAGTGGCTCAGCTGTGCTGGCGGCTGCCTGGCCGCCTCCTGTTGAGTGGTGGGAGGTGGGAGAGACAGGTGACTGATGCTGATGAATGCAAGTCAGCCAACAGTGTCTGAGCTGCTCACTGAAAGATGACCTCCACTTACGCAGACTAGGCTGTAAGCAGCCTAGTCAACTGAAGAGCTGTGAGCAGAGATGAGAGAATTTTTATTGTCCAATTTTAATAAAAATAACAAAAAAGAACAGTGTACCATGGCTGCAGCAAATTACAAGCTATTAAAGTACTTGGCAAGTATATGTAATATACCTTATATTTCCAAATGTCTCAAGAGCGTTTCCCAAACCTGTCCTGAGGCCCTCCTGCCCTGCATATTTAGTGGATTATCTGCTCCCAACACACCTGATTCAACTAATCTGCTCATTCACAATGCCCATTCAGAGTTGCAAGGGGTGTGGTAAAGCAGGAAATCCTCTGAAAAGTGCAGAGCAGGGGGTGCCAGGACTTTGGGAATCACTGTTCTAACAAATGCATTTAGGTACTTTAAATTGCATCCATTGTTGAAACAGATGTGCAAGTGCACACATAGCAGTATACAACAAGAACCCTGTGAGTAAGAAGCATCTCAAAGAGCTTGTAGTGGAGAGCTGGATTACATGCAGAAGAGTGAGTGAGGGCATTCAGCAGCTGGATGTGGTTGAGACATGTACGCCTTTGGCGCTTCTCTACAGTATGATACTGACAGACACCTGTAATTTACCTGCCTGTCAAAGAAAAAAAAACACTGGAAGTACTGTATGAACCATATGTCCAGAGGCTATGAGCAAATAATGATGACCAGGTTGTATAACAGACGTCTGCTCCACAGTCTCTCAATTTCATGAGTCAGGATTAGGTAACGTGCAAGCGTATTCCTAGATATTCCTGAACAAATCAGCAAAGGACAGGATGGATTTGTCTCTAAAAACATATGTTCTTCCTTTAAGTCAGGAACTCAGACTGTTTTATTTACTTCTTCTGATGCAAAACATGCCTATTTTTGTGTATATTCCTCTGTTTATCCTTACTGGGTAGTTAATTGTTCTAGAAATTCATAGGATACCAAAATAGCTGTCTTGGGGCACTCAGAATCTTAACCTCGAAACAAGCTCCCATGAAATGGTGCTACTCTGAATAAATGCATGGGAATTTGGGAGGTTTAGTTTAAGTGTATGGTGTGTGGTTTTATACAATACACAATGAACAGTACTGGCTGCTACAGTATAAAAACAGTCTTACCTAGAGGGCACTGAAGTGGGCCGTTACACTGAGGAAGAATTGCAAAGTCTGGCAATGTTTCCTTGTGGGTTGAGATAAGAGTGTATCTGATGCCATGCTGAGACTGCAGGCTTTTGTGGAATCCTTTGTTTGGTTGTGTATGCTGTGGCTGGATGTGTTTGCCTCTAATCATATCAGCATTTCCTTTCTTCATCCGAACCCTGCAGAACACCATGTGAATGTTATCAATTTCCGTCGATTTTAGAGTACGGTGTTTGTGCAATATCTTCAGACATCTTTATTGCTCTGAATGTGTTGTTTTGTCTAGCAGTTTTGAAAGACCTGAGCAGCTGACAGGTGATCTGGCCAGAGTTTTTGAGAATTGGATGTTATACTTCCAAAGCTGTAAACTTTTTTTTAAAACTAAAATAATCACCAAGCATTTTATTAGGAAGCGGCTGATATTATCATCCCAGGATTGCAGGTTCAACCGAATAATGATTCTTTCCATCAGCAGCCAGAATCTGAGAGAGCAAACTTGGCCATGCTCTCTCTGAGTGGGTAGATTTCACACCCAGTGCAATGCTGGTTGGCACAGGCATCTGTTGGGACCCGGTGCTTTCCTCTGAGCTCATTAGCTGCCCAGAAATGATGCAATTGCAGCAGTTTGAAATGAGGCAGTGACTGGCTTCACCCTCCTAGTGTACTAATGGGATTGGGTGTTTGGGAAAACTGGGATAAAATAAAAAACAAAAGATAAAGGTTCTACATATGGTTCTTTGAAGGATAGCATCAATTGTATAGAAGAACCGATTTTGGTCCCATATAAAAAGCTACTTGTTGGTGTGAACAACCTTTAAATGAATAATGACCTTTACATCGAGCAGCTGTCCAGCCACTGCAGCTTCAGCTTTCTCTTCTTGTCTCACAGAAGTAGAAATCTGTTGTTATATATCCCTCTCGCTCAGGCCTGGCTTTAGACATGGTGTCAATAGGTTCTTGTTTTTTGGCTCTTATGCATCCAAGGTTCTCTAAAGGCAGTGCATCTTGGGAAAATAGAATATTGTGAAAACTCAAAAAGGTAACCTGTCATATATTTCACATTCACTGCATTTAAAGTGACATTTTAATTGATTTAATGTCTCAATATTTATTCAAATGTGAATGAAATAATTTAATGAAAGTAAAAAATCAAGTTTTTTTTAAATGTAATTATGAACAAACTCACAGTATTCTAATTCATTGAGACAGTAGTAGACTACAGGTAGTAGTATGCTAGTAGACAAGGTGTGTGTGCACATCTGTGTCAGCAATGGATGTAAGTAGCTGAATGCATTCATTAGAAGGGGTGTCCACAAACATGTGGACATATGTTGTAATGTGGTGGTTTGTCTGTTGCAGAATTTGGCTGTTGCGGAATACATTCGTGTTATTCCTGAACCAGTGATAAAGGTCATTAAAACACAAGGGAGAATGCAACAGGCATGTCCTTATGCCCACTGCTATGTGAGTTCTGAATCGTGGCACTGTGCTGCATGTTGTCGTTGGACAGAAAGCAACATAAGGCCTCAGTGGCCATTGCTGCTCGGTGCGTGTGGACCTTCTCTTATTTGCTGTACAAATAATTCAGCAGTAATTGCTGTCTGCAAGGTTCACTGATCTTTATTAGGGATTAGAGAGGAAGTGAACATGGTGTTAATGCTGAAATCCGTACATGCCAAACACATTACCTTATAACCTGGGGCACGGTAGTGGCAACACAGTTGTCAGAACCCTGGATAAGTCCTTTAAAATCATAAAAATGTGGCGAGGTGGCTGTTTGTGTACACTAACTAATGACTATGACTCCATTCAAGAAGTGGACTAAGGAGATGACTCATCTCAACCTATTAGTACCTTCCTTCCTTTGGGTGGGTTGAGCCTTGTTAAATATCTATGTTTAGGCTCTCTATGGTTCCATGAAGCCGAAGGAAAGGTGCCTGAGAACCTCAAAACTGAAAACAAGAAAAAAGAAGTGTGTTTTTGAGCTGTCCATGCCCTGAAGCAAGCTGCTGTACAGGACTGTGGCTTTGACTGCCTACACTGACTCACTCTGCAAACAGCAGGGCCAAATGATTAACACTCAAAGCCAGCCAGTCCATTTTGGTAGGATTGAGATAAACAGACTGTCTGAGTTGATCTGAAGTGTTTTTGTTCATCTAAACTAAATACGTCTTTTGCCTTGTTTTGTTCAAAGTACTTTTTTGAGTGTAATAAAACAAGTTAAACTGCTTGTTGCCACATGGATATTTTTTACAGTGCAGGAAGCTTGATTCATGATAAATTGGAGCTCCAGATGTGATTGTCTGGATTTTTGGATGAATGGAGCCTAAAATAGGACCTGATCTTCTTCTTTGTAATAATAAACAGTCATATTCAAGTCTTAAAACAAAGGCATAGTTGACAAGAAAACACCCCGTTTTGCACTGTCTATATTACAAATGGTTGAAACAATCAAGGCCATTGATGGAAAATATGTGAACCTCAAACATAATGACTCTTTAAAAAGATGGTAATTGGTATCAGGTGTTCCAGTACTTTCATGCAGAGCTCATTTGCCAACCAGAATTATTGGAATCCAGATTCATACGGTTCTTTGGAATCCAGGTTAGATTTGTCTCAAATGTTCATTTAGAGTATTGTGGCAATACGTTAAAGCCTATAATTCTAGAAGGACCAGTAGTTCATAAATGAAAGGAATTCAGCAGCAGTGGTTCTCTTTGTACACTCTTAAAAAAGAGTCAAAACTGGTTCCTCCAGGTGATGTCATACTACTACTCAGCTTCATGTACACCTGAACCAGCTCATTAACTGGTTATTGAGACCTTTATATATATATATGTATATATATATATATATATATATATATATATATATATATATATATATATATATAATATATATATATATATATATATATATATATATATATTCATATATATGAATACTTTCACAAGGAGCTATATATATATATATATATATATATATATATAGCTCTTTGCGAAACTATTCATCCCATTGTCTTTTTTGTGTTTTGCTACCTCACAACCTGGAATTAAAATTGATTACATACTATCCCTAATGAGTGTCCAGTGTGGCCAGGCACCCACAACAGGTGGGGGAGGCCCCAAATAGATCTTTCAGTGTATGTGTAGTGTAAGTTAATGTGTAAATATTCTATTTATGTTACTTATAGGTATATTCTTTATCTTTATATTTTTATTTTTTGTTCCCGTGTTTCTTATGCATCTGCTTTATTACTGCAAGTTTTTCACTCATGCTTAAACCTGTGTAATGTGATGTGACAATAGATGTGACAATAGATTTAATTTAAAATAGATGTAATTTCATTTTTTTACAGAACATATCAAAAAAAAGTTTTGTTTTTTTCTTTGTGAAACAAACAACACATATGACAAATAACAGAAAATGTGTGTGTAACTGTTCACCCCCCTAAAGTCAGTACTTTGTAGAGCCCACTTTGGATAAGTCTTTATGAGCTTGTCACATTTTGCCACTGGGATATTTGCCCATTCCTCAAGGCAAAACTGCTCCAGCTCCAAGTTAGATGGTTTCCGCTGGTGAACAGCAGTCTTCAAGTCTGACCACAGATTCTCAATTGGATTAAGGTCTGGGCTTTGACTAGGCCATTTCAATACATTTACACATTTCCCTTTAAACCACCCGAGTGTTGCTTTAGCGTTATGTTTCAGGTCATTGTCCTGTTGGAAGGTGCACCTCCGTCTCAGGCCCAAGTCACTGACAGACCGAAACTGAAGTTTTGTTCAAGAATATCACTGTATTTTGACTCAGACAAGTTTCCCAGTCCCTGCTTCTGAAAAACATCCCCACGGCATGATGCTGCCATCACCTTGGATGGTGTTCTTGGGGTGATGAGATGTGTTGGTTTTTCCGCCAGAAATAGTGTTTTCCTTGGTGGTTGAAAAGCTCAATTTTGGTCTCATCTCACCAGAGCAACTTCCTCCATACCTTTCCTCATACTCAAAATGATCCTTCCTATTTTTGTCTGAAAGTGAAGACTTTTTTCTGGCCACTCTTCCATAAAGCCCAGGTCTATGGAGTGTACTGCTTATTGTGGTCATATGAACAGTTACTCCAGTCTCAGCTTGGGAATTCGGCAGCTCCTTCAGGGTTACCTTTGGGCTCTCTGATTAATGCCTTCCTTTCCCGGTCTGATAGGTTCAGCCCTCTCTTTGCACCATGGTACCATGTTTGTTCCATTTGATCATCATGGATTTGATGATGCTCTGGGGCATCATCAGATATCATCAGATATTTTTTGTAACCCAGCCTTACTTGTACTTCTAAACAACGTTGTCCCTGACTTGTTTTCAGATCTCCTTGGTCTTCATGATGTTGCTTGGTGCCTTGCTTAATGGTGTTGCAGCCTCTAGGGACTTTCAGAAATGGTGTTAATATACTGACAGGTCATTTGACTTCTGAAGGTAATTGGTAGCACCAGGACTATTTGGGGGAAATGGGGGAAATACCTATGCACATAAAAATACCAAGGGGAATACTGTACCATTATTATAGTTGCACCTAGATGGAATTAATCATTTGCAATACGGGACTGTATTGTTCTTGTGCCAGACTGTCATGGAATCACTCAGAATGGCAGCAGGTCATCTTCAGTGGCAAGTCCCACTTTTGTCTTAATGGAGACAACCAACAAATCCCAAATCCAAGATTAACAGCTTGTTTTCACACATCCAGAAGACCTGGTGTCATGATATGGGTTCCAATTTCACATGATGCTAGATCACCTTTGGTTTTCATTATACACATTGACTGCCCAATATTACATTAATAAGATCCTGCAACCAGAGGTCCTACCATTTAAGAAGACACACTCTGCTGTTCTATTCCAACAGGACAACACTAATCTGCATACTGCTGCCACAGATACTGTGCCATGGCCAGTTTACCTTTAAGAATGAAATTATGAAATTATTTAGGTGCACTAGTACATTAAATTATATATTTATTATTATGATCTTTAAACTTGACCTTGAGTAATCCAGATAATGCAGCAGCTAGCCTATAAGTGAAATGAGCTCTTACGTGCTCACACCACTGTCTATTAGGATGAAGAATAGGGTCACTCTTAACAGTGATATAAATAGTCTCAAAGTAAAATTATGAAGAAGATCTGGAAACTAATAGCTCATGAGATTTGTAAATTTATAGAAAAGAGCATTTAATATAAAGATCAAAATTGAAGCCAGAAATACTAGCCAAGAAAGCAATTTACTCTCAAAGACTTGCCTATTCACACCACATTTCCAAGGCTGACTGGAAACAAGCTGTAGAGCTGGAAGGGCAATTATGTCCAGCTCATTTCCCCCTGGGGATGTACCCTGTTTGAATATGATCAGGGAACAGCCATTGTTATGATTATGTGTGTCAGTCTCTTGACAGTGGAACAACTGGTGACCTCTCATCCATAAGCCAAATTGCTGAGTGTCTATTAGTCTATGAATCCTGATATCCACAATTCCACAATTCCACATCTAAGAATGAGATCGGATTTCAGACAGATTGATAGGAAGAAGAGGAAGGTTAGTCGGTAGCAGGCATGCCTTGTCCAGAAATCATTACATTGATTCATGTTATACTGGGAACATTACAGTGCATCCGGAAAGTATTCACAGTGCTTCACTTTTTGGATATTTTGCTATGTTACAGTCTTGTATGGATTCATTTTTCCTGTCAAAATTCTATACCCAGTACCCCTTGATGACAAAATGAGAAAAGTTTGTTTGAAATTTTTGCTAATTTATACATAAGTATTCACAGCCTTTGCAATAACATGCCGCTCCTCAGTAAAAGGCATATGGCAGCCCGTCTGGAGTCTGCCAAAAGACATCCAAATGACTCTCAGACTATGAGAAAAAAAAAAAGTTAGAATTTTTAGACTGAATACCAAACATCACGTCCGGAGGAAACCAGTCACTGCTCGTCACCTATCCAATACTATTCCTACAGTGAAGCATGGTGATGGCAGCATCATGCTGTGGGGATGTTTTTCTGCAGCAGGAACCTGAAGACTAATCAAGGTTCAGGGAAAGATGACTGCAGCAATGTACAGACACACCCTTAATGATAACCTGCTTAATGATAACCTGATAACTTCAGACTGGGACAAAGGTTTATTTTTAGGACAACAGCCTTAAACACACAACCAAGATAACAAAGGAGTGGCTTCAGGACAACTCTGTCAATGTCCTTGAGTGGCCAAGCCAGAGCCCAGACTTGAACCTGATTGAACATCTTTGAAAATATCTAAAAATGTTTGTGCATCGATGTTCCATGTTCAATCTGATGGAGCTTGAGAGGTTCTGCAAAGAAGAATGGGAGAAACCTCCCCAAAACAGGTGGATACTTATGTTTATTTTTTTTATACATTTGCAAAGATTTTAAACAAACTTTTCTAACTTTGTCATTTTGGGCTATTGTGTATAGATTATACTGTGTATAGAATTTTGAGTGAAAAATAAATTGAATACGTTTTGAAATAAAGTTGTTACCTAACAATATGCAAAAAGTGAAGCACTGTCAATGCACTCTGGATGCACTGTATTTACAGTAAGATCTGGAATAATAACAGAAGTCATATTAGGATGACATTTAAAGACATGACAAACAAAAGTCCTCTTTACAGTATAGAGACCTGTATGTTAAATTCCTCACGCTGTAATCTACATTACATACCTATTACTTTCATTGGTCTCCAAGATTTTATACTACTTACTGAATAACAAATCTTAAAATCTTAATCAAAAAAGAAGGCAAAAAAAATAACAGACCAAGTAACTGTCAGGGTTAGGGTTAGTTACTGCGGAATTTGACTGGACATGGTTCTGGAGGCCAACAGAGTGACAGACTCTCTATTAGTCAACAAGGTAGTTCCTTGGTGTGGTTTGATTTCTCAGCTTGACCTCCACAATTCCCCAATTTAATGTGCTGTCATTGCTATATGATCCAAAACAATTATGAGTTTGATTTTTCTTTATGCAGTATAATGTAGATATCAAACATGTTCCTCTGTCTCAGTGTTGTTCCATCCATGTATGTTTTCCAGTCATGACTCATGCACCTTATTTGCTCCTTCCGTGACTTCTGATTGATCCCTGGAGAGGCTTTGGCCATTGACCTCAAAGTGGGTCAGAGGCCACTCATAAGTTTCCTCCCCTGGAGCTTGCAATGTTCCAGCTATGCTCAGTGTAACTGAAGGTCCTGAGAACATCAGCGGAGGAGAAGCTGAAGGTTGGGAGGGCCCTGTCACCAGGCAGCTTGAAGGCTGACACCAGCTTTAGTATGTTCAGTATGCTGACGTGGTGGGCTCCACAAATGAATGCTTTGAGAGGAACACCCAGCCTCTTGGCATTGCATAAATAAAATGTAGTGAATTTTACAGAAATACTATCTACTTACTCTAAGGCCCCATTAAGCCAACCACGCCACTTTGTCTGTGTGAGGTCCACATGGTCCTTTTGAAAAGAATATTTGAAATACTTTATTACATTTAAGAAAATTCTACTTTTCACAGAAGATGAGGGAAGTAAGCACGGCTGCAAATGACGTTCATTTGAGTCAGTGAGTCTGACTCTGTGGAAGATTTTCAGTTATATATCCAGAAAAGATCTCTCATATCCTACAAAAATATTCAGACAGGCTGGTGAGTCTTCTCAGAAGTGCTGTGAGGTTGAAGACAGACCACTCTCATTGTGGATCTCTTGTGAGAGAAAAGATTGGATTACACAATGGCCATAAGGCCAGCTGGACCCTTGAAACACGTTTAGTTGCAAAATCAGCTAAAAACAGTTAAAGCTCTCTCATCATGACGACCTGTTACTATGCCCACATTTTCTCTTTGTGTTTCCGGCATTGTCCAAGCCTCCTCTGGCCTATAGATGGGAAAGACTGGTGATGTTTAACAGATGCAGAAGCAGTTTTGGCATGCTTAATAATGTGTGCAGACATGCATTCACACAGAGTTTAATTACACACTAATGAGCAAGAAATGTCTTCAGTGGTGGAAAGGCACACACAGACCCCTTCACAATGAATGGCAAATTGGGCCACTCCTAATAAACACAAACTATATTCTGGAAAAGATAGGATGTAAATATCTTTTAACTGGAGGCTGTTTTTACCACCGTATGGTTTAAACTATAATGAATTTATTATTTTCAATTTCAAATGTCAAAACATAAGTTCATATTCAAGTTAATATTTCATTTCACTTTCATTTGTAACCAGTTTAAAAGATACTGATGGTAAAACCGAAAACCATTCCCATCACAACAGGCTTTGTGTCAGTAATGACATTTTTCACTTTTATAAGATAAAAATGACCTGCACTGTTAAGAGTACAAGCTCCTTGAAGAACATTTGGAGGCTTTTCAGTTTGAAACAGTGGAGCAACCCTTTCAAAGTACTTCAAGGACCTTTTAATTAAACATTGAAGGTTTCCTGAAGCACCGTAAGAAGTTCCTCCTCAGTTGTACGTTGAAGAACTTCCAAAACTTGAACATAGTAATTAATTTATGTTTGTAAAATTTCCCTGTTAACAATAAGCAGTATTGTCACCTGGTACTTAATACTCAATGATCTCGATTAAATTACTTTAAAAAAACTTCCAAATGTTGTTGTACCCTTATGGATGACATATACTGATTGTTGTGTTTAAGTTGTTATAAAACCACAGTTATTCTTTAATAGACTGAACACAAGATAAAATATAGAAAAAAATAAAATTGTTCCTCATTTTGTTCTAAAATGATTTAGCTCTGTACTCTCTTAGCTCAGAAATGCACGTCAACCAACAATATTCTCTTAACTCCAGGCTGAATTTGGGTAGGAATGTGCAGGAAATGTTTATAGGTCTATTTGGTTTGTTTATTAAAAGACTTTGTGCCTTGGCTTGTTTATACAATTTCATTTTGGCCGTGCTGGAAGAAGCTTATCCTTTCTCCATTTCTCTGCTATTTGAACACTGGAGCCACTTTGTGCATTGCTGGAGAGGTGGAGGTATTGTCTGCGGCTCCTAGGCCCAAATGATGCAGCGTGGATCCACCAGGCTCTTCGTTATCCCCTGCTGATATCCTACAGGCTGTGCCAGCCAAAGACTATTTCAATCCCCAGCAGTATTCACTCACAGTCATCAAAAAGAAATCCAACCCCTGCACAAACAAAACTCCAGCCTTTGAATAAATGCAGGAATTTTAACCGTTCAGCACCTTCTAAAAGCAAACTCAAACAAACATCTCTTGTCCAGCCAACATTATTCTGGGTCTCATTTTGGTCTGCCGCTTTCACTGTGAAATTTGTCGGTTGGTTCTTTTTGACTCTCTTTACAGGCCAAAGTTGCCCAGTTAACTCACCACACTATCTTCTTCCCAAATCAGTGCCATCTGTAGGGCTTTCATTTTGCCAGCTCATGCTTTTTTCTTTATTAGCATGCAGAGATGAAAGGTGACCTTAACCAATAGTGTAAACTGTTTGGATACTGGGAGGTGTCTTTCGAAACAGCCTGAACTAGATGAACCAATCACAGCGCTCACAGATTATATAAGTGTGTCAACTAGTGGCGTCTGCCGCTTGTTAAATTTTATGTAGCAAACATCATGCACTTCAAAGTGGCTGCATTGAAGCTAGTTGGCAGTGTTTCTGTTTGAAAGCAGGAATTCATGTGGAGTGAACCCTGTGTGTATCCAAACATTTGTTTAGAGTTGTGTGCAACCCAACAGCAACAAGGAGAAAGCAGATTTATTGCTTTAGTTTAAGGTTAAGTGCTCAGTTGTTTTTGTTCGAGATGTTCTTCAGCTTCATCAGACTAGTTTAGATTAGTTCATAAATACAAGTATGAAGGACAAAAAAATGGCAGAGACACATTGGACTTAAATGCACTGCAGAATAGTGCTTAATTTACTCTATTGGTCTACTCATCAGAAGTGTTTATTCAGTGTACAGGGCAGCATGAAGAGAACAAAAAACAAACAAAAATGGAGATACATGGTTTTCACAACAGCAGCATAATTTG